>OX465096.1:21206162-21483662 GCA_949987625.1 Chalcis sispes
TTACAAAAAAAAAAAAAAAAAAAAGATGAATGAATTGTGTTTTTATTTACATTTTCAAAACATATTAATTCAAGTTTGTATATAATGTAGAAAGACGTGAATTCGACGAAAATATTTAACGCAATCAATTTTAATCGGTCAATTTTTTTTTTCTATTACGTTAAAGAGGTATAAAAACAGAAGTCATAACTTAAATGTTAAAACGCCTCCTATATATACATATATTTATAAGCACTAAAGCAAACCCGCAATCATGACAATTTGTCACACTGTTTCAAGAATAACATTAAAGAAGAAAGAAGAAAAAAAACGAAAAAAGAAAATTAAGCCATAACTCGCATTCCCTTTCCTAACTTACATCGAGATAACATCAAACTTACAACTATACGCGACGTAATGTGTTGTAGTTATCGAGTCCTCTTAAAAAAAAAAAAAAAAAAAAATTTACTCGGCTATTTTCGTAATGAGTTAACTTCTTCTTCCGGAACGCACTAAAGACAGAAGGAACGAAATAAACTAACGAAATATAACAAAGCGTTAAACTCCGATAATCCAATTTTCACGGCAGTCCGTAGCGAGTAATTCGAAGGCAGTCAAACCTCGTATTAATAAATTTATTTATATATACACAGAAAAGCGCGATAAAAACAACGGGCGCCTATTCAACTGTACAAAAAAGCGTCGAGTGTACGCAATCGCGCTTACACCACAAGTCTATTTCTCGAATATATATATATATATGTACAGTCGGTCGACAACAACGACAATCGTAAAAGCCAAGGAGGCGGGTATATAAGTGCGCGATCCCGGTTAATCCGGCTAACGTACAAAGTACCGGAAACGAACGCACGCTTGCGCGGGTACTGCGTGAAAAAGTGTACGCGGTGATCTCTTGTATATATGCGCGCGCGCGCGCGCGCGTGTGTGTGTGTGTGTGTATGGGTACCTCGTCGACCGCAAACGACGAACTCATACTATGCGTGGTGAAAATATAAATGTAAAAGACCAAGTGAGAAGAGAACGAAGGAGCCAAGGAACGTGACCGTGGAATGGCCGAGCGATTATGATAACGAGGAAGAAAGTGTATGTGCGAAGAGAGCCGATTAGTTGGAAATTTGCGATGAAGCACTTATTCCTCTGGCGCGCGAGGGAGAGGAGGAAAGGGGGAGAAAGATTTCGCGAAATTTAGCAAACGGAGAGAGATGAAGATGTGATGTTTGTAACGAGTGGGCGGCGGCATTCATTTGCTGAATTAATGCGCGTCTCATTCGTGAATTTAAAGAGAGAACTACTAAAGAGTATATAAGAAATTATAAATCAACGAGAGAAATGAAGCCTTTGAGATCCGCGCTTGAGCATTTGTTTTTATTTTTTTTTATTCTTTTTTCTTTTTTCTTATCTTTTTTCGGTTTACGTTTATTTTCGATCGTACAATTTAATCAAATAACCATTATGCGAGTTAATTAATTATACGCGTTATTGTAGGAGAGATAAAGTTATATTACGTCGAAAGCGTTTAATCGTCTACCGTCAACTCATATTTGTGATATACGTGCAGCGCGCGATCTTTTAATAAAAATGTCTGATTGGGCTTCGCATCAAGCTCGAGCTTTATTGACATTTAAATCTCGAACAAAATGTATAAACACGCTTATCTTTAACAATGGCTCTCTCTCTGCAAATAATTATATTGAGAGGGAGAAAAAGAGAGAAAGATTGGAAATATTGGATATTCTGCGATATAAAAGTTTAATTTTTCATAACAAGTAATGTTTAATCAATGTTTAAGGCGGTGAAATTGAATATTTTATACATTTACAAATTATGTTTTCTTTTTTTTTTTTTTTTTTTATTTCGACGTTATTCATTTTTATCCATCAATTTGTGATATAAAATATATCTCTCGTATTTTCCATCAAAAATAATTAGAAACAACGGCGCTGTATGGTTATTCGGTAGATCAAACAAACTACATTTTATAAATCATTGCAACGTTAATAGTACAAACTCAAAGTGACACACATTCTTTTTCAATATAGAGCGTATCTCACATTCAATTAAACTTAATTGAAACTTAATATAAACATAGAAAATCGATAATGCAAAACGCTTATATAAATTCATTCTCTACTTAATAACTTAACGACGTTTTTCCAGATGAAAAAATTTCCGAGCGTTACGCGATTTACATATAAATTTACGGTTTCGCTGCGTTGTGTGCCATTCAATAAACCATAAAATAACGGACACATAAGAGAACATTTCTAGTCGGAAAAAAGAGTTTAACGAGTGCAGAGCGACCGTGTTTATGCGATACATTTTTCCTTCTCTCTCTCTCTCTCTCGTACAATTTTCGACAAACGAAACGATTTCATACGAGTTGACAAAGAGCTAGAGAGAAGGAGAGATAGAAAAAGGATAGAAAATGGTATAAAGAAGCCGTTGACTACCAAGGAAAGAAGAACGAATAAATCTCAATCGCGGACGCACGTTGTATGGAATATATATATATATATATATTTATATGTGAAAAGCCGGAATTACTCGTACGGAGAGAGAATGTGTGTATATATATCTCGCCCGCGCATGTGTACATATAACGATCGTCGCGAGATAAGTATTTAAGCCGGTACTCGGTTTATATACATACATATAAGTACGGGCGCAAGTCCGGTGTGTGCACAACACGTATCTCCTGAAATTTGCATGAGAAATGAACGCGAGAGAGATATGACGCGGAAATTGATGTCGCTCTATATTAAGTCGAATTGAGAGAAGACCGGACTGGACTATTGCGCACTTTCTCTCTTTTGCAAGCAACCAAGCAAACGCGTGTGCGGATATTATGAAGAAAAAGATTATTGGTACTCTATATACATAATTTACTTATTTTTTCTACTTCTTCGTGTTTTATTTTGTTTAAAAAATATTTTAAGTAACTGTATAAATTCGAATTTCTATATATAGGTACAATAAAAAAAAAAAAAAAAAAAAAAAAAAAAAAATAAAGTTCCATTTTCGGATACACCTTTCGTACATCTCTCTCCCTTTCTCCCTACACACGCACATACATGCATGCAGAGGAACGAACGAGTTTTTCCATATATTATATTGCAGTACATAATTGTAAGTAAAAGGTGGGACGCGCACGATAAAAAGGGACGAAAGAAATCTTTCGGGTACATTCGTGATCCCCGTACCGTACATGCATATAATATACGCACGCGACGATTCGTTTTCATAAGGTGCTGAGAATGATCACCAACGATGTACACGTACGTGTGCGTTACGTACGTGTGTTTGTGTGTATATGCGTGTAGTAGAAAGAGGCGTGTTCACGGCTGAAATTTTGTTAGTATAATGTGCGAGACACGGAGTCTCTCTCTCTCTCGAATGCTGTACATGAGAATGAAAAAGACACGATGCTGATGATGATGATGGATGGTGGGAGGCGTTGAATTTAATAAGATATATGATGTATTCAGGTGCATACGTAAACAGTTATTTCAATTGTGCATGAATTATTAAATGATCGGGAGATTGTTTTTTTTTTTTTTTTTTTTATTTCTCTTTTCAATTTTTTTTTCTTCCTTTTTTTTTTATTACATCTTCCGTGCCTTCTTTCATTTTATTCAACACGCCTCGCGCAACCTCCACTTATCGTCGCATTGTAACGAAACAACGACGTCTTTCCGCCCGTTCTTCGATATATATAGTAACTTTCTTGCCGCTATTTTTTTTTTAACCCGCAAAACCGAAACGATGCGGTGCATATAACAGCTTTCTCGAGGATGTGTATGTATATACATAGCATATGCATGATGACACATATA
The DNA here is from genome assembly GCA_949987625.1 of Chalcis sispes. Taxonomy (NCBI): domain Eukaryota; kingdom Metazoa; phylum Arthropoda; class Insecta; order Hymenoptera; family Chalcididae; genus Chalcis; species Chalcis sispes. The sequence continues at coordinate 21,209,996 of OX465096.1, forward strand.
ATCGGTCGTTGAAAAAATCGGTCCGTCAAAAATGTTAATCTTAAAATATTCGTGAAAGATGCGTTAATACGTTAACGGTTATTAAATTAGACGGAGGAGAATCTAGGCTTTCTAAAGTAACATTCAGCGATGTATATAAGTTATTATCGATACTCAACAAACGCTGCATAATATTAGTTTACGACAGATAAATAATAAAGAAAAGAAAAATGGAAAAAAACCGACCTCGTACGCACACCACACGATATTATTTGTTCAATTATCAGTACGCTGCTCTTACGCGATAACTTTTCCATATGATTTTTATTTATATATATACAGCCGCAGCGATGACGACGACGAAGACTGTGATAACGATACTCATCTTCATCTCTATTGGTGTCTTTCTTCTCTCTCTCTCTTTATCTCTCTCTCTCTCTCTCTCTCTCTCTCTCTCTCTCTCTCTCTCTCTCTCTCTCTCTCTCTCTCTCTTCGTGTCAATGGATCAGTTATATTCGAGCGATTGCTTATAAGAAGCTAGAAATATATAGTATGCCGTATGTGTGTTTATAAGTGCGCGCGCACACTTGTAAGTCGATGCTATGCGTTAACTTGAATGAATTATGAAATAGCGCGCAACGGGAAATGGAAAATCTACGATTCATCGTCGTTCCAGTGTAACACAACATTTGTGTGCACGTGCACACATTCATGAATATATATATATATATATATATAAACTATACGTGTAAAGAGTCCACGAATCTTTGTATAGGAGCGCGTCTGACGATGGAATGGATTTAGTTTTCTTCATCTCCTTTTTCTTCTTCTTCGGCTTCTCTATCGAAAAGTGATTTATATTTGGTCGCGCAGTTTATGCAGATAACTTAATTATACGTATTAATGTTTGAGAAACTTCCTTTCATGAGTGAATGTTAATTTTGTGCACTTTATCGTCGGATTTACTTTGATTTCTCAAACATTTTACTTTAACGATTTGTTCGAATAATTATTATTACTCGATTATATATACAAAGAAGTCGCTTCATTTGTAAATTAACGTTCATGGAAAGATTGCGCTTCGTTATTTACGAGCTAAATTAATTTTAGTTTTAATCTCTTAAGAAAAACGTATACTCTTGAATTATGTTAAATGCTCTTCGGAAAAAAAAGGATACGATGGGTACGATATATATGTGTATATATTTGAGATATTATTTTCAAAAACGGACATTGATAAACATAAAGTCGTGCACATGCTTTATTGAAAATGCGATGTTTCGTGAACGTTGAAGTTTCGTGAACACGCGATCAAAGTTCATGAAAATCACATGACTGCTTAATCAAATCATTATATGCTCTCTTCGCTACAACAGCACAATAGACGTAATTTATATTCGAAAAAATATCTATATGTATGTATGTATGTTTATATATATATATATATATATATATATATATATATATATTTGATTGTGGCAAAGTATCGTAATGCACACGTTTGATATTCAAAATATCAATGTTTAGATAACATAAATCAAGCGTTACTTTCTAATACACGGTATATATACAGGCAACATTGAAATCAACACTCCGATCGATTTTTATATCTCTTGAAGAAACTCGGCCGTTCTTCTCATAAATCCCAATTCATTTTCTGCTAGCCGAATTTGAGCTAAGGCGACAACTACGTAATAAAGAAAAAAAAAAAAAAAAGAAAATCAAATAAAACAAGAAAAGTGCAACGATCGAAGGCAAACGAGTAAAAAATAAAGAAAAAAAAAAGTGTTTATCTTTAGGAAACATTCGACTTTGTCGTCTAAATATCACGAAAGAGAAAAAGAAAGAGAGAGAGAAAGAGAGAGAAAAATATGTGTTTATCGGCCGAAACGAGAAGTGCGTTATTAACACTGTAATCGCACTTCCGCTCGCAACGGTTCGCCTGCTCCTCATGATTATAATCATTCGCTATTTACGATTACGATTGCGCCTCTCCTCTTCGCGCGCTCGCACAGAGACGCGACCTTATGCGATTCTCTCACGATGTAAAAAGGATATAAACCTAACACGATTTTTTTCCAGTCGCTTTTGACGTCGTGATCGTTCGAAGAAAAGTATTTATTTATTTATTTATTTTTTTATATATCAAAACATCTTTAAAGTATCGAAGAAGACGAAATGAAACGATGTGAATTTTCTTTTTCAAATGATATATTTATTTTTGAAACTGTATAATTTAATTGTACAGGAAGTTTATTTACTCGTATAAACTTTTCGCGCACGCGACTGCACTCGAATACGTTTAACATAGAAATAAAAAAAAAAAAAAAAAAAAAAAAAGAAGAAAATTTAATTAGGCAAAAAATATCTTGCAAAGTAAATAATTATGCAATTATCGCTCGAGAAAAAAAAAAAACAGTCGAGATCGGTATAGATCACGAGCGTTAACGAGGATAACCATAATTTGAAAACAGAGCCGTAAAATAAATATGTATATTAGAATTTGCCATTAAACTAGTTAATACGGCAATTAAGTATAATATAAAATTTTTCCGATAATATCAAAGAAAACGAGAGGGGAAGGGAGAAAATAGCTTTGAGTAAACGCTGAATTTTTAATTGAAAATTTTTAACGTAATAAAAAATAAAGGACAACAAATAAAATCTTCGAATTAACGGCTCTTTTACTCTCGCCATTTTCGGCGTGAGCGCAGTAAGTAAAGCCTCGTTAAATCGAGCAATTAATTGCCGGCTAATGTTATTATTATTATTTTTATTTTTTTTTTTAATAACGTTGCGACCTTAAGGCAAAATATATTTTATTGCACAATATTACCTTGATTGTGACTATAATATCCATAAATAATAACGATTAAGGATCTATAGGTGTATAATCGATAAAACGAAAAAATGTGCGTTATAAAATTTATACCGTGTTTATACTTTCGAGAGATCCGAAACATTATATTGCTCTACGAATATTTTTACAAATAAATTGCAAAATATTATTGAAACATGTTATTATATATGTTATCAAAAATTAATACATTCGAATGTAATTTTTTTATTAAAAAAGGGAGAGAGATAATAACACGATGCGTTAAAATTTTATTTACGGTATGTGGCATAAACTTTTTACGCGATATTCGTTATGAGGCTAAGTGAAATTGAAAAAGAAAAAAGGGGGAGGAGGAAATAAAGTCGCATTTAAAATCATTTAATCTATAAAAGGGAATGACTGGAGCGCAAAATTCAACATTTTATTAAACGAAAGTTAAAACATTTTGAGGTAAAAGCTACCAAATGAATAAGAATAAAAAATTTCTACATTAATGTTTAATTTTTATTTTTCATCCTAAATAAAATTTACACATTTATGTAAATTTTTTTTTCAAAAATTTGAGACTAAAATAAATATACGAGCAAAATTAATAGACTTTTCGTAATTTAACTCGTTTAATTATAATCAAACGTGTTTACGCTAATTAAACCTCCCCCTCCACTTAAAGAAAAAGAAAGAAAAACGTTTACCAAGTCGGAAGAAAAAATAGAAACCGTAAGAACGCAAATTTACATATGTACTGCCTCACGTAAGAATTCGGTCGATCCGATTTCATCGCGCTTCGTCGACGAGTTAAGAACGTCGGTCTTTAAATCGTCGGTAGAAATGAGAGAAGGAGAGAGAAAAAAAAGAAGAAACAGAAAAAATAAGAGAAGTCACCTTATCGCGTCACAACCGCGGGGGGGGGGGGAGGCAAAAAGGAGAAATTCGATTGTATGTGAGTGTGTGTGTGTGTGTCACTTGGAAACTAACGCTAGCGTAACTTAATTAGTCGGCGGCACACACACACACACACGCGGCGCTAGGTTGAAGCACACTGCAACACACAACCGAATCGTATGCACCGGAAATACTCGTATAGGAAAAGAGGGAAATCGATACGACGATGTATATGTATATACATCTACACGTAAGCACACATCTATATAACGAGCTTTGATTGATTTACGCGACGGTGCACTTTGGTAGCACCGGGGGAAGCGAAAATAAGGTTGCATAATTAACTCGAGGTCTAGCGCGGCGCTTATAGGGACACAATGTTGCGCTCGTTGTACCGATAAATACCGACGCGCGCGCCCGTTATGTCACGAGAGAATTGTACGTTAACGACCAAGCGATATTTTTATTTGTTTTTTTTTTTTCTTTTTTCATTCTTTCTTTCTTTTTCATCTTTTTCTTCTGCAAGCCGTTTATGGGAACGAGATCGTACAATATATATCGCGTGATAACGTTACAGTATGGTTTTGGTTTGAAAAAAAATTTGAGAATTTATACTTCGTAGCTGGAGGCTCTTTGGTATGTATAGATTAGATGTTGCGATGTACCTGTGTTATGCTGGGAATCTAAAAGAATACATAAGTTTCCAGAGTTGTTTTTTTTTTTTTTTTTTGTATGTGCGATAATGGTTGATTGAAACGTGAACTTTTTTAAAACAGACATCGTTAAAAAGTTTTTTAATAAAAGAAAAAATATATGTGACGTGTTTATTCAGAAATATTTATTGAAAATGATCATTGATTGGTTTGTTGATATTTGTAACGTATCGTTTTAGAAGTACAAATGAAACTTGTTATCCGATTAAATAATGCTTTTATATGTGATGATCATTCAAATTATCCAATATACTTAAGATTTATCATTCAAAATTAATAATATAAAAAATTAAACGTAAAGATGTAAATCGTTAAATAACGATATGCCCAAATGTCGCATAAAAGTTGATTAAATAATTCTTATTGCGTTTGTTTAAATTTACTTTCTAAAATCAAAACGGAAACTTTACCAAACTTTAGTCAATCGATCAATATATACGTAGTGCGCTCGAGGGGAGGAAAATCAAGCCGTAAATGTGATAAGGAAAAAAAGCCCCAGCCAACTGCAATTCAGAGAAAGAAATTGAAGCAATAGAGATAGAGAAGATAGAGAGAGAGAGACGAGGGTACGCCGCCTGTACTCGAGAGAAAAAGAAGAAAAAAAAAGAGCTTAGCTTTTATAATTCACACAGGCGTCGAATTCGTGCTAACTGTAAGAATAGCGACGTGATGCTATTGTTACACTTCTACCATGTTTATAGGAATCCTATATAACACGATCCTCTCGATGTTGCGATTTAAGCGCACACCCGTGCACAAACTCGGACAAACACATTAGTGAGAAACGTCACGGGACCGAGCTTATTATACATGCTTAGGTGCGAAAAAATTTTGATGCGCCGATTAACGCACGAACGTGCCATTGTGCGTTGTGCACGAAAATCCATACACGAGTGTTTACGCACATAATTAATTAACACATAATAAATAAATAAATAAATAAATAAATTCAAATAAGTCAATAAATAATACATATATATATACGCTGGAGATAGAGAGAGAGAGAGTGTGTGTTTAATACAATCTATATTCATACATATATCCAAAGGAAATTATGGCTTGGATTTGTGTTAAATGAAAAGCTCTTTAAACATCGCGCTGCTGTTGGTATTGTAAGACAGTTGAATGCTTATTAAATCGGGCGCATTGATACTTACACCGTGCGGTTATTACGCGCTCGACGTCCCGACAAGCTGTGTTGCGAATACCGGGAAAACATTAAACGGAGCTATATATGGATTTATAAAAAGTAATAGTCGAACGCGCGGAACGGACGCGATTGATTAATGTTTACCGCTAAAAGCTAATGTTTACATTAGCGAGTACTCGGGAGAAACAAAGGAGCCGTTGTTTTTTGTTACGGTTGTTGGGCGACGTCGTTATTATTGTCGTTTAGTTAACGTCGATGAAAATTTAATAATCTCTCTCGCGCGCACGCTATGCCTGAAAATTATAACGAACGTATTTTAATTGCCGAGATTTATTTGAAAACGCTTAATTTGTATGGGATTTAAATTGATAGTTAAAGCTGTCGATGAAAATTTTCTTTCTTCTTTTTATTTTATTGTAAAATATAGTTTTATATCCCTGTATAGTAATAATAAATTACCCATTGATTTTATGCCAATATATTTTTTTTTTTTATAAAATCAATAATAATTTTCCGAGTTTATACGTTTTTATATTAATTTAAACGGCGTAAAACGCGCGTACGTAATCTGAAAGCAATATTTTATCCTTTAAAATTTTTTTTTTCTTCCTTTTTTTTCAACGATAAAATAGTAATCGATAAATATTTATAAAAATCGCGAAATAAACTGGTTCGTAATCGATAACAAAGTGATTCTCGATATTATATTTTATCTATTGTTTGTCATTAAGTATTGCGCAAATATTTAAAGCCGCTAAATAATAAACGTAACAAATTCACGATTTTATTACGAACAATGGTACTATCCCAATCACTTAAGGAAACGAAATACGCAAATAAAATATTAATGCGCAACGATTTAAGCGAAGACATATACTTTCCAATAAGGGTATTGAATATATGAAATATACCGGCCATTGAATTCGATATCCGGCATCAATATTTAAGCAAAATCTGTTATCTGAAATATTTAAAAAGCTCTCGTATATTTCTCTTTCTCGCTCTCTCGTTCTCTTTCACGAAAGTTTTCTCCGCGCGAAATCCGTGAGAAATAATAAAATTGGACGTTTCAACTTATCGAACCGTGAGGTAAAGTTCATGTACGCGTTCGTACACATATGGCCTGCATGGCTCGTGCAATCTAATAAGGCTTCGAATTTAATTAAACTCGCGTTTTGCAACCGTACCAAAAAATCGAATCACTTGATCGGACATATATATATATATATATATATATATATATATATATATATATATATATATATATATATATATATATATATATATATATATATATACACACACACACACACACACACACACACACACACACGCGCGCGCGCGCGTACATCGCTAATCATGTGGAGCGTATATAATACGTGGAATGTTCCGCACCGACACGAAAATATAATGTCTGCCGTGCTTTTTAATGGTCGAATTGAGCATTATGTAAATTGCGACGAATTGGCTCGTCGTAACGATGTTATATGACTGAATGAACCTAAACATATAAGTTAATTTCTGCGACAATGACGTCCTACTTTCTTCTTTTTAGACACAGACGGGGATATATATGTTAATACTGTGTGTAATATATTGTGTCAACGAGAACATATTTTTCATGTACTGATTATACGCTCGCAAATGTCGACGTTCTTTCATCAATCGCTGAGCTCAACGTACGATTAATTGGGATTAAGTTTTTTTTAGAAGCAATAAATTTAAATCTCATCGGCCCTTTTAATAAGAAAACAATTAGTAGATATTATTAATAATAAAACGATCGAACCTTTATTTCCTGCAACGTTGTTAGTTGCATCGTTGTTTCGCAATTAATCCGTAATTATATTATAAACTTACCTGAAAAAGAAAAAGAAGAAATTATTATACATACATGTAGAAATATAATTAATTAAATAGTAATTATATGACTAATAAATCGCAATTAATTTAACATATTTTAGTTTTTTCAGGCTCGTGCGTATATTTAAAAAGAATCTTAATATATTCATCGGAATGAAAAACATTTCATAAAAGTGGGAGTTGTAAAATTATGACGAGAGAGCGAGAGTTTGATAAAAATATCATAAAATATAAGGTAATGGTTTACTCTTAGTCGCTTTTATGCACAAAAATACTGTAAGAGGGAATGTTTGTTTTTTTTTTTTTTCATCAAGCGTAAATTACAACCGTGCCGTTAACATGTATCATTCTTTTGGATATCACCTAAAACAACCACGAGAAAAAGTTTAAATCTTTGATTTATGCAAATATATCTCGTTTCGCTTTCATAATGTCAATCCCACACACGAACATAATCGAGCATAGTTAAATTATCGGATCGCATTCCTAACTCATTTATCGTTGGAAAGCACAAATTTACCAAATTATTCGTTATATGCTTTTTATATTAATGGGCGTTAATTCAAAGCACTATTTGTAAACACGTTGATTCATCGTCGTCTCGTTGCGTAAAGAAACGTTTCTTCGAGTAAATGTCGAATAAGAATAGAAAAAAAAAAAAAGAATAGAAAAAGAAAAGAAGTATAAATATATATATATATATATATATCGAAACGAAACGCAATTCCAATGTTAATATTATTACAATTAGCGAGATAAATCCCGAGGGAATGGCACACATATAGTGCGGCGGTAGCAACGTCAAGACGACGTACGATCGAATTAACCAGGTGACATCGACGCGAAGACGTCGACAGGAATAGCAATGGTCGAATCACTCGAGAAAATCAACGTCGGCGAGGAAAGATTTATCGAATGTTGTCGTCAATCTCTCTCTCTTAAGAGAGGGAGAGAAATTCCAGTGGTAAAGTAAGAGAATTTGTGTTTGCGTTTAGTAAACATAAGCTCTCCAGGGGGAGGAGATTGAGAGCGAGAGAGAGAGAGAGAGCGAAAACGATCATCGATCGGTTCCTTACCAGCGCGTATTTTATCGATCATTGGCCGACGACCACGAGAAGGAGAGAGAGAAAAAGATAGTAACTACTATACCGCATCGAGAAGACGACGGTTTCTGCTAAATTTAACCCAATAACAGCGTCGTTCTTCCGCGACGGCAAAAGCAATTTCGTTCTCTCTCTCTCTCTCTCTCTCTCTCTCTCTTGCTTCCCCATCGTTTCTTCCGCTTGTCATTTTGCTCTGCGCGAAAAGCCAAACTTGAGGTATGCTTTAACGTCTATTTATGCGAGTGTATGCGTCTATATGTGTGTTTAAGTTTGAAGATTGGATTGCGAATTCTGTGAATGTATGTGTGATGGTCTCCCAGTCACTCAGAGCTGTCTTTAATGAACTTTCCGGCACTTCCACGTACATACTCACGCGCGCACACCGACGACTACGGTGTCTTTCAAGCTTTAGGTCAATTCTTCATCGACCTCTTTCTCACAGTTATATTTCTCGCAACCGACGATAAGTGGAAAGGAAAAAGACCTCAAGCAACGTAATGTATAGAGCGGGCGTTTCTTAACGTTAATGGGTGAGCCGCCGTGCGATGCATCAACGGAATCCTGTAAGAAGAAACGGAAACGACGACGAGGAAGTTCTTCTTTTAAAGGATGTCAAATAATGTTTATATATGTAAGTGTAAAATAATTTCGTTGAATGACGTTTCATCATGTCGTTAATGAGAGACGACGTTACGATGTGAAAGCATTTACCGATTAAAGCGAATAATTTTTCCTGCAATAAACGACAAATAAAGACATTTCGATAAAATGAGTAAGCAAGATGTTTTTTGAGATAATAAATGAACATTACGACGAAAAGCGATATTTATTCCGGATCTAATATCTTGAAAATTTCAGCGGAAATTTTAGAGTCGACAAATTCGCGTTCTCTCGCATTGATTTTAATAGCTGCCGGAATTTTAAAATTCGGTATAGACGCATTTCGATCGATTATAAATATTTCTCTTTTTCCTATAAATAATCACGCGAACGATTTTTAACCGTTTAACTGGATATTATGTACCGTATGTCCCCCTCTCCTCTCACCTCTCTTCGAATTAGCATACGCGTGAATTTTTATGCGTTAAAAATAGAAAATGTTTAAAGTCAAATTGCATCGAAGCTAAACGACGCGTGAAAAATTGAAATGGTTTCTGGTTAATTTACGCTTTAGCTAAGGCGACTGTCTAAACTCGCGAGATCGGAATTATCAGTCTAGAAATGATGAATTGACTTTGCATTTAGTCACCGGGAGCTGTTATATATACATTGCAGCACTAACGCTATTAAGATAGCCATAACTGTCCCCGGTACGTTTCAAATGTATAGTAGACGTTAAAAAAAAAAAAAAAAAATTCACTTTTTATTTTTATTGGTGTGATTTAAAAAATTGATTTTTAATATCGACCAATTTTATATTTATAAATCCAGTTGTAAAAATAAAAAAATATTGTTTTTTTATATTAACTGAAAAAAGAAAAGTACGAGATAATATATACGATTATTTTCTTACGTTATTTTCAACAAACGTAAAGATTTCAATTTTAGATTTGTGAAAAAGTTGTTCTCCGCATCGGTATACCGTAAAAACCATTCAAAGATTTAAAGCTTTCCCTTGTCCCACCCGACCAATATACATTTTAATTAAAAATACCAGCAAATCTGTGTTTCTCATCGTATCCTTCCTCTTATTCTCTAACTAAAAGAAAAATGGAAACAGAAAAAGGGTAAAGAAAAAAGGGAGAAGAAGAAAAAAAAAAGAAACCCATTATAGTTGAGCGCACAGTCAGCCGAAGAAAAGAATAAAGTAGTCTCAGCGTTTATTCCATAAACAGGGCTCAAAGGATTCAATTACAGTAATACCGACGGTTTTTTCTTGTGCGCTAGCGCGCTCGAACCCGGCCGAGCTCTCACTTTTCCAATCAACCAAGAAGTAGAAGAAGAAGAAGAAGTATTCTTTTGCATACAGAGCTTTCTTCGATTAAAATGTATAGTGAGAAAGAATGCGTAGAGGTGAGAGAGCACATTCGATTACCTCGCAGCTGCGTCTCCTTTCTTCTCCTTTTTTCTCTCAATCTCTCAGTCTCTTAGTCTCTCTCTTTTCATATCCGCAAAGCTGTGCAAAAAAAGGAGCTTTCTCACCTGCGACCGTACTGCATTCGAACATTTCTAAAATAAAGCCACTATACACGTATAGAAATACACACGAGTACGCCGTACCCGCGTGATATTCCAATGGCACGCGCTACTACCTGAATACACGAGGAAAAAAAAAAAATAAATAAAAAAAAAAAGTCCGATGTTTGCGTATATATCGAGGAAAGATAAAAGAAAAAAGTTAAACAAAAATGTCTATACCGGTGCACGCGCAAAATGAGATCGAAGCAAAAAGCAACATTTTCGAACTTTTCGAAACATGTACGAAATATTCTTACACGATTTTCTTTTTTTAAGGAAGCGAGCGAGCGATATTTAAATAATTTGCGTCTCAAATCTGCATATAAACGTAAAGGATCGAATCGGTTATGAAAGTTATGACTTTAAGAGGCGATTTTTGATGGAATTATGAAAATTACGTTAAAAATGAATGAGGAAATTATGCGCTCGCGCGCGCGAAGACGAAGACGAAATTGAAAGTCTGAAAAATGAGCGCATTATAAGTATATATCGTGTTATATTGAACGATAACTTATTTTTTATTCATATTTATAAGATTTTATAAGCGATACGTTGGGGTTTATTTTATGCGAACATTTTTTGCTTACAATAAGTTTGGATTGAGGAAAATGATAACAAAATGAAATTATAACTTAAATAAAAGCGGTAAAAATAATTATTGTTTTTTAATATCCGAAAAACTTTCAAAACATATAAAACATTTTATTACAAAATACATGTATTACAAAATTTAAACAATATATTGACCGGAGAAATAAAGTTACGTAAGAATTTTACTAATAAACACTTTTGATGCAAAGAAATATTTCCAAGAAATCACATAATAATAATAATAATAATAATAATAACAATAAATTTTTTCCAACACAAAACATTTAAAAGAATTCTAAATAAAACGAATTCGAGAAAAACCTTTACATTTTTATTAGATACCGTGGGAATTAGTCGGTGTAAAAAAGACGGAGTTGGAGAAATGAAAAGCGAAAATCGGAAAACAGAAAAGAATATTGAAGGATTATAAATATAAAACGATACAATTTTGAGTATGATTACGTGCTCAAAATTTTACGTGTTTGGAATTCTATCGATGTTGAAGAAGGATATTTTAAAATGCGAACTGCGTTTGAAATTTTTCTTTTAAATTTGACGGTAAATTGTTCTCGAAATAAATAACCTTTAATTTTTATTTATTTATATGTTAAATTGTATATATATCTATATTAAAATGTCTAAATTTTAAGCATAATAATGAGTTTAAAAAAAATATTTATGAATATATAAAGAAAACTATTCATATCATAAATTAATAAGTTATTACTTTTCAATGTATCTACGTACTTTTCTTAACAAATCTTAATCTTAATAATCTTAATAAGTGATTCTCGATCAAACTATCACACGGAAAGATACATAATGTACGTCAACGCAAAAAAAAGTACATGCCGCAAGACGAGAAGTAGCCCGTATAATTTACCAAAACGACTGCTTCCCTTCACCGCCCGAGCGCGCTGCTGCTGTGCTATACATAATCGAGAAGAAAAAAAAAAAAAAAAGGCGATCAATTAATAAGTGCCCTGCTGCGTTGCGTATTACAGCGTCTTGGGCTGTGAGTTCGTTGAAGGAGAAACCGAAGTAGAGAGTATAATACGGGCGGGATACCTTCGGTTAAAATTGCTCAGTTTTCCCTCCTTTACTCTCTAGAAATTACACCGTGTCTATATAAATTTGTAGAACGATTTAAACGAAAACAAATTCGCTTACTAAGATAGTTGCCAATTAGTATAAATACTCGTAAACTTTTCTTCTTATAATCTCCTTGTCGCTACAACGATCGATAATGAGGATAAATATGCAAGGCTACTCGATGAGGGAAACTTAATCTAGTTATTTTATGTACGAGTCGTTTGAAAATTTTCTTAGTACAATTCGGAGACAGCATTTATTCTTTTCTTTTTAATTTAATAATTTTATTTTGCCAAATGCTTGAAGGCGACTTAAAATTGCTCTAACTTTTTTTCTATCATAGTCTCTATAAGCATAAAGAAAAGATTTTAAATTTTACTTTGATGTAAGAATTTTAAAAAACGAATTGTTTCCTCGATTAGAAAATTTATAAAAATAAATTATAATTTTCTTTTTATAATAAATTTTTGTATTATTTGAGATACATTTTAAGAGAATAAAATTATGTTACGCTGATTATTGATAAAATTATATTGAGATTTAAAAAGAGAAGGAAAGCTCATCTTCGAAATGTATTGAGTAAGTTTAGAAACGACTCGTATATAACTACATTCCGTTTGGCAGTGTAACTAAGCTCACGCTTACACACGGTACACGCACCCTCATTCGCTGGTCCGACGGTCTAATCATCCCTAAGTGATTGTTCGATTCACGTAGCAGGCACAATTTTATCTTAATTTAAACTTGGAACCACTATGTACGTGTTCGCCCTCATACGTTCGTTCTGTATTTTATCGCCGCACGGCTAACGCATTTACCACGGCTTTCTTTGAAAATTTTATGGCTGAAATACTTATACGTACAGAGATTTCTTTATCTATTTTAAGATAATTTCTTTCTTTTTTTATTTCTATTCGTACCAAGCCTATTTTTAAATATCAGCTTCAATAAATCAAAACAATCATCTATAATCTTATTAATTTTAAATTTAATATTTTATATTTCGAAAAGAATAATAACATTTTATATTAACCAATAATGAGGTTAAAAATTTAAAATATCATCGATTAACTAATTAACCCGTTTAATTTCGAATTTTTTTCTCAGTTTACTATATATATAATCTGTAAATCTTTAATGTTTTATTTTTTACTAAATTCACTTTAGAAAAGTTAATTTTTAAATTGTACTTTCAGAAATAGAAAAGTAAAGTTTATTTTAAGAATAATGTAGCTTTCGAGACGCATAATCTCTATAGGTAAATCTCGCGTAATTAAGTTTGTAATTTAAGTGCCTAATGCGATGATGCACAGTGCAAGATTTGTTTCGATGTATCCCTTATTTGCATCCAAGAAAAGGTTACATAATTCAATTTAAATAAATTCTCGTAAGATAAAAAAAGAAAAAGTTTAAAAACATAATTTAACATTTCAAATTGTTAAAATTGATTTAACAAAAGAAATGTTAGCTTATAAATCAAACGAGCTATAACCGTATATTAATACCGAGAAATACAACAAAATGTGTATTACACTTCTATTTCACACCCACCTAGAGAAACACCATAAAAAAAAAAGGAGTGAATCCAAAAATAAACAAACGTAATTTTCACACGTGAAGGGAGACGAAAAAAAGAATAATAAGAAAGGTAAAGAAACGCGAGTAAGACGAAATATCCGGAAAGTATAACTTACGTTCGGGCAAAGAAAAGAGGGAGAAGAAAGGGGCCGAGGGCATCGTAACCAAAACGTTAGCCGCAACACGTGGCCTTCGTTGGAAGGAAGCAAGAAACGTGTATAAAAACATGCAATTGCACCACGTGTCTTCAATACATCTCTATTCCATCGAAACGTGCATTTGCTGTCTCTCTCTCTCTCTCTGTCTCCCTCTCTCTCGACAACCACACAGCCCGAAATCTAAACATTCACTCAAGACGCTCGGAAAAAGTTAAATGAAAAGTCAGAATATGTAAGCCTTGTGTTTCTCTGTTTTCCACAAAAAATAATCTTAAACGTGTCACTTTGCCAAGCCTAGCCGAAAAATACGTAACAACCGCGTCTCTTGAGAGAAAATTTTCTCGCGCAGCTTCCGTTTTTTTTTTTTTTTTTCCTCTTCTCTTTTACGCTGCTGCCATCGCTCCCCCCTTGATATATCTGAATTCGAAAAACCTCGAGGCGCGTCAGCTTGGAAACTCGCGCGCACGGCGATAGCTGCTTCTTCTTCTTCCTGCCAACGATTACTTCCTTCTTTTCTCACGTAACTCTAGATCCCTTCTGCGCGAATTCTATTCGTACCTCTGTACATTTATATATATATATATATATATATATATATATATATATATATATATATATACACATACATACATACACACACAAACACATACATTTTTTCATCTTCGTGAGAATGAAGACGAAGACCGAAGACGCGCTCGGTTGTAAACACGCGCGTGTATATTTATATACCTAGGCTTTGGGGCATAACGTTTGGATGTATATACATTCGCGTGACTTTCTCGCTATATTTTCATTTTCACGAGTCCGAGTCATTAACGCTCGAAATTTCACAATATCAAGCGCGGAGATAGGAAGACAAACCAACCTTTATAAACTCTTCTCGCACCGGTTGACACTTTTTTCGTATAACGCCGACTGATGGCACATTTTTAAATATCTTTCCCGTGCGCGCAAAAAACTAAATATGAAAAGAGATGTTTCTTTTTCTTATCCAGCGACGATATATATTATATATGTATATTTTTTTTTATTTTTCTCTTTCTTTTTTTATTTTTTACTAAAATGAAGAAGACCGAGCTGTTCGCGGATTAAAGTGCACAAGAAGAAGTATTTGGTATTGCGAGAGAGAGAGAGAGAGAGAGAGAGAGAGAGAGAGAGAGAGAGAATTCGGAATACGATACGTAAGCGCTTAAGCGACGTTCGTTCTAGCGTAAATGTGGGTCGACGATTTTGCATTATGTAGAATTAAAAGGATGGCTTTTACAAGCTACGGCTTTGAAAATATTTTTTCCGTGCGAGCAAAAGAAAAAAAAAAAAAAATTTTCAAAAAAAAATTTTTTTCGGGAACGACAGGAAGATTTCTCTGAAATATATGATTCATTGTACAACGTCAGCCGTACGATAGAAATATTTTTCCAATTGAAATGTATATATATATATATATATATATATATATTTGAGTTGAATTTATTTTATTAATAACGAATTTTACGTTTGTAAAATCGTGGAATATTTGCATTTGGCTTTAACTCACATTTATCTGGTTAAAGGCAAATTTTTTCTATTACATAAATAATATGTGTAATTTTTTGCATAAAAAATATTGAAACGAATGTACGTTCATAGTCGTTAATAATTTCTAAAAGTTAATTACTTTAATAGCATATAAAAACGTCAAAATTAAAATTTATTAAATAATAATGAAAAAAAAAAAAAAAAAATAATTTTAATATTCGTTTCGTTAAGAATTTAATTAATGAATCGGGAATTAAGGAACTTTAAAATAGTTCAAAAAATAAAATATTATAAAGTATTAGTACTGCCGACATTTTGATAATTAATGTAATAAATTAGACGTTTTATTAAATAAAGGTAATTATAAAAAAAGCATGAAAAACGTTTTCTTTTTTAATTTAATAAACAGCCAATAATCTAATTGAAGTAAAAAATGAAACAAAAGAATAATTTCAATAATTTACTGTCTGCTAGATAAATTCGAAACATTAAAATTATCTATTACCATTAATTAGCTTCAAAATCATATCTATTGTCAATTGACGTTAAACTACAAAATAACTTCGTTAAAAATGAGAATAGAAACTTAAAAAAAAAACTTTAAAAATAATTTACGAGTGACAAACAATTAAAATACTGTAGATGGCCGTTAATTTATAAAATACTAAATTTCATGCAATAATCAATAAACTCGGTGGCGGCGCCTTTAAATTGCGAACGGCCGATGCAACGACAAACAATGAGAGCGACATTCCCCCCACCTCCGAGCGAAATTAATCGAACGAATAAAACGGATGTCGTGCAACCATGACAAAACCACGAGACCGATCAATTTGCTGCATTAAAAGCTCTTACCCCAATCTCATTCGCATTAACAATATTACGAAAATTAATTTAATACCAAAGTTGAGAGATACCAAACCAGCGACCAAACGTCCCATAATAGAACAATTAAACCAACGCAAACACCGAAGGCAAAACATTCCAATCAAACAAAATTCCATCAAAAAAGCACTCCCGCGCGCATTTGTAATCGTATACGCGCGCAGCGTTCGAAAAATAAAAGAGAGAGAGAGAGAGAGAGAGAGAGGAGAGACGGAAGAATCTCGGAAAATATGCTAATTAATGAGAAATCTAGAAGCCAGGATGCGCGGGGATAATTCGATCGACGGGATATCGGTAAAACGTGCCCGGATCGGTCATGAAACGAGTCTGAGCCCATTCGAAGGATTCGAGTCCGCCGCTCGATCCAAATTTACATTAGCGTTCGCTTGCGATTACTGAATTGAAATCCATATATGTATATATAAATATGCAGATAGAGGAAACGAAGAGCAGACACGTCGAATATCGTTCGACGGGAGAGTCGCTCTCTTTCTCTCTCTCACCGGCGCTAAAATATTCCGAAGGTATGCGAAGCTTGTAACAAGCGCCGCGGCTGCTCTCCGATCGGATTATCCACGTTATCCGAAGCCATTTAAAAGAGAATGAGAGAGATAGAGAGAAAGCGAGAGAAAGCATCTTCGAGTGGGTGGGAGTTAAAGCACGTTTTAAGCCGATTAGAGTTCTGTCTCTGTCTCTTTCTCTTTCTCTCTCTCTCTCTCTCTCACTCACTCACTCACTCTCTCTCTCTCTCTCTCTCTGTTATCCGTACATGAGAGATTCATCGATTCTGCAAAGTGCGCGACAAGCTACGAAAATAAAAAAAAAAATGTTACGCGTGAAAAAAGGAGAGAGGGAGAGAGAGAGAGAGAGAGAAAGGTAAGGAAGCGAGGTAAAAAGAAATATTTCAAAGACGTGGTTGTGTCTTTCAAAAATGGTTATAAGATCAACAAAAATGTATATACGTAAGCGTATACGACTCTTATTCTGCTCGATTAAAAACGATACTTCCTTTCACTATAAATTTACGGTTATTCGTAATGAAGATTAAACAAAATGTGATTATCGACACATTCTTATTATCTCTCGGTTGTTATTATTATCTTTTTTTAAATTACATATGCGACCAAATGCGATGCAATTCTTTTTGTCCGCTAAAGTTTATTAATGCAGATACACTTTTACGCGTTTGGCATCTCATTAAATGTTGATTTACTAAACGATCCAACGTTGTAGTACCGTTAAAGCGTATACATATAAATGAAATTAGTTTAAATTTATATAAAAATGTTACATTTAAAATTGATACAGAAAATTAATAACGATAAACTTTTACGAGGAGCGCTCGTATTTATTACCCGTCATATGATTTCTTATACACAACAACAATTACTCCATTACGTTCGCTATAGCAATTACAACGTCGAAAATTTTCGCACAAACGTAACGCAACAACGGCTCATCAATTTCCGCTCGTAAAATTTTCAAGCAAGCTTACGAAAAAAAAAAAAAAAAAAAAAAGAAAAAAGTAATTGCAATAAGTTTAATTAAACCGTACTTCCTCTCCCCCTACTACGAAAAAAAAAGAAATAATAAAAATAAAAACAAGTCGTAGGTCGATCGAGCGTAAAACTAAAAAAAAAAAAACCCTCGCGTAAATTCCCAATTAACTCCTTAAAAGTGCAACGTGCAAAACAAGCCGCGCTCATTCAACTGTGGCAAGTGGCGTTAACGATGACACACACACACACACGCACGAGCGCGCGCGCGCCTAAGACTTTGCGATTTAACCTACACGTACACATCCATGTATTATTCATAATTATATGTACATACATATGCACATATATAAACGATCGCTCATTGTCGGGGAAACGCCGGAAGCGTTATAATACCGTCGATCGATAGAGTCAAACGCGAAAGATTGTTTATTCGCGTAATGAAAAACGACGTTACGTTGCCGACGCCACAGCCGCTCTTGATCATTGGCGATGGCTACTCGGCCGCGTGTGAGCTTCAACGGTTTCCCAATACTTTTATGACTGTGTTTGTGGGTGTGTATGCGAAACGAGTAGACTATGCCTTTCCTTGTTCTTGTAGGAAAAAAAAAGCGCAAGAGTATGCGTGTGGGAAGTTGACGGGTAATAACTGCTTGCACTTGTTATCGAAATTGTTTAATGGTTGAGAAAAGCATTTCATTTATTTACTTTTTTTTTTTTTTTTTTTAAATTGGTAGCAATTATAGAATTTATTGATTTCATTAGTTATTATAATTAGTTAAAAATTATTTTTATTAGACAAACGTTGAAGTAGAATTTTCTAAGTCAATGTACCGATGCTTTGACCAGAAAATTAATCGATTTAACTGTTATAAAGTTAAACGAACTTGATTGATAAATTTCTATTCGATCTTTCTTGTTTAATTCATGAATGCGTTTTATTACTACAGCCATATTTATAAATTTTTATCTAGTTACAACATTCCCCAAACCGAAGGAATGTTGTACGAGTAAAAATTTACAAGAAATGTTTATAAAAAAAAGCACAATGTTTATGTGTATATTGATATGTTGTGACTATTATTCTACGCTCATAAAAATAATTATAATGTAATAAAAATATGTATACAGAGAAAGAGAATATAAGTAGGCGGAAGTTATAGTAGAAGTAAAAGTATCAAGGAAAACCTGAAAGTGTAACAGGTGAAGAAATGCAATCGATAAATATGCGAAACCGAAGACAGAATTACGACTCGTATAAATAATGAAGTTTACGAGATATCTCGTACTTTATTTACAAATTTTCGATCATCGCATTCGAGTTTCATTGGTTTGTTAAAGTATTATTCATAATTATATATTCTACAGAATTTAATGAAGTATTAAAAAAGTGCTTATTCACGAAGAAAATTTAATAAAGTTAAGTTCAATCACACGTTGGTTAATCGACACGACATCGCATTAAACAAACAGAAGACATCGTCGTTTTAAAAATTCATACACAAACATTATGTACGTAAAAAAAAAGCAAACATTCGTTCGAAATAGCCCTTAAATCAAAAAGCGTAAATTTTGATCCGACCGATACAAGCACCCCCGTAACATAGATCGATTATTCTCCTCGACGTTGCGCGCGAGAGCCCGATAAACATACTCTTTTCCTCTTCCCCCGTTCTTGCCCCCCCCCCCTCTCAACCCAATACGCATGTACACGCTTGTATACACATCCACTCGGGTGCTATCACGGAGTATAAAGCGAACTCGCGCAAAACTCTCGAAAATCGCCATTAACCCTTGTATGCGTACACGACGCTCAAACTGTATATACATATGTATATATACGTATACATATATATAAAGTACCCATGCGTCCGGGGAATTTCGCGCCGTTTGACAAACGATCGTCTCCCCCCTCTCCTATATCTCCTCCCCCACAATCGGTGTGATCTATCTCGGATAATCCCGAAGAGGCTTGAATTTCTCTCTCTCTCTCTATCTATCTCTCTTTCTCTCACTTTCATTTGACGCATCAGCGACGCGACAACGGCTGACTCCTAAACCACTCGTGCGTGTGCGGCAGAGGCTGTACAATTCCCGTATAACGTAACGCACACAGTGTGCGCGCACACGTGTTGTACGACGCTCGATGATGTATGGACGGAAAAGAAAGAGAGAAGGAGAGAGAGAGAAAGTCCTCCTGTTGTGGGTGAATTTTATTGGATATATATGTATACGCTACTCTCGAATCTCGACGCTAATTTTCGCATACTCTCTCTTTCTCTCTGTCGTACGTTGAAATTTGCCTCTTTTTTTTAACGGTTGTACGGTCTGGTCTGTCTACACCGGTGCGGTGTATACATGAAATGCTACATAGCCGCGGCGGTGGTATACGATATTGGTGTGACTATCGGGAAAACGGGGAGAGATGAAACGCGCTGCGCCGAACGCATCGCTGCGGTTGCTAACGAGAGATTTACTAGTTACGCGCGCTTAAAAGCCGAACCGTACGCGCAAACTCGCACGCCCCGCGCGTGTAATGAACCTCTATCGGATCGTGTCATTGTGCGAAAAGTACGCCGATGATATGAATGTGAAGAGGAGAGAGAGAGAGAGAGAGAGAGAATGCAAGCGTGTTTAGTGGGCGTTAGAAAAAAATTTTAATTAACACCGATCGATGATAATAGATCGCTCGTAATTTCGGAAAAGATTGTAGCGATAGAAAATTGATTTAAAATCGATATTGTTTATCGATTCTTAACTTGATATTAAAAAGTATTTTTTCTTAAGAACTCATAGAAGTTTTTTATACTGATAAGTTGAAGATTATGAATATCATATTTTTAATTGAAATCGTAGTCATAATATAATTATTCCTCCTTTGTTTAGATAAGTTAATAAGTGGCATTTGTTATTGCTTTTCATTGCTGGTATATTAATATGTGAATTGAGAAGAAAACTAATAAAAATATTACGCAAAAAATACATCTGTTCTTCAACAATAATTCATTTAACACTACTGTGTACATCACTTATAAATTCCCCCTTTCAGATACATCAGCAACAAAACGACTGATAAAAAAAGAAAGAGAAAAACGTATATCGCGTAAAAAAATATAAAAACGAAAAAAAGTACAAGAAACAAGACTTTTTCCACGTTAAATTTAACGCGTCGTTGCACAACGTCTCTCGCATAATTCCTCCTCCCCCTCTTCGCCTTCTCAAGCTCTCTAGGGGCCGAGGCGTTTATTATAAGGGCGATACATCAAAACTTCGATCTAACGCGCGCGCTCGCACGCGTGTATAAACTTATTGCAATATTGCGCGACGCTGCAACGCGTGTAATAATAGGCAGTCTTCCCCCAAACAAGCCCGTACCGATACACTTGCGCACACGTTTGCATCCATATGCCGTTGAGAGTGAGAGAGAGAGAGAGAGAGAGAGAGAGAGAGAGAGAGAGAGAGGGAGAGAGAGACAGAGAGCGAAAGCTGCATTGTGTGTGCATTGCACTATCGTATTGAACAAGAGAGAGAGAGAGAGAGCGCGCGTGTGTGTGGAGGAGGGGAGGGAGAGAATGGGACATACGGCGACTCCAGCAGTCGTCCCTTAATTTATGGCTAGTTTATCGGGGGCACTGGACTGCTTCGTCGTTGCCTGACTTACCGGGATAAAGCGCCGGCTCTCTCCCTTCCTTTCTCTCTCTCTCGCTGCAGATGCCGTTAAAGAGAGAGATGCTGCTGTTGCTACTGTGGCGACGATATACATAGAGCGGGGGTAGACGAACCAATTGGAAACACGGCACCCTAGAGTCGCCTTCAGCTACTGCTACTGCTACTACTACTACTACTACTACTACACCCTCGCCGTATTCTCTTTCTCTCGTGTAACGTCGCTGTAGCGTAAATAACCTTTCTGCATTGATAATAGGACGGATTCATCTTCTCCTTTCTTTCTTCTCGTTCGCTCATATCCTCTCTCCCTCTCTCTTTCTCTCTCTCTCTCTCTCTCTCTCTCTCTCTCTCTCTCTCTCTCTCTCGCTCTATACTTTCATGTATAAATTTACCTCAACATATTTAATATCCTTTTCTCTTCTCGCTTTTCATTCCGTGTTTCTCGCCATTCATGTAGCTGCAATTATAAGCCTCTCTCTCTCTCACTCTCTACTTTTTGGTTTCCGCATGCATCGTGATTTCTCGGAGACGATGACGCGCGCAAGATTTCACGTATAGGACTTTTGTTCGCCGAGCGCAGATGCATTTCGTAATTCCATATAGTTCAAATCGCGTGCTTTTACGCTGTCGTATATGTATATATCTATTACGCCGCGATGCGAGCTTTTAGCCTATGTAAAATCGTACATTTTCCGCACAAACGTACAGCTATCGCTGAAGTAAATCAAAAAAACGCTGTGTTATTTGAACGCTAAAATTTGAGATCGTTTTGAAAATTTCGAGCGCTCGCATTGACAAATGAACGATAAAATTTATCGATACAGCAATCATGAATAGATGGATGCATTAGTATGATGATGAAAAAAAAAGGTATAAAATTTAGATTGTATATAAATTTTTGCCGTGGCAGGTACTCGAAGAAAAATTTATTTTACGCAACACGGAAATACATTTTCGATGAAAATTTATCAAGTGAGAAAGAAATGAATGAGAGGAAATTTATGATACTTTATGTACTTATTAAAGGCGGTTAAGTAAATTTATTCATCCTTTGGATAAAAAATATTTGTATAAATTTTGGAAGGAAGGAATATACTATAAACAATAGATTACATAAGATTAGAAGTACAATTTTATAGGTGTGAAATTTTCATGGGAAAAGTATATATAACTTTCTAGCTCTAATCTTAACAATATTATTGTTAACGCTCACTGTTTTATTTATGTTTATTATAGAATATATAATTTACATCATCCAATCTATTAGCTTTTTACCTCATTTAACAGTTTTCATGGAGAAAGTTTTGTTACATTGGAAATTAAAATTATAGAAGCGAATATATTTATCTTTAGTTATTCTCACTTTCATAATAAATATGAAATCCACGATAACAAATACTAAGTGACTTAAAATTATGAAAACCATCATTTTTAATTGTTTATTTGTTATATACACGCAAAGTTCAAATACGAAATCTTAAACATTAAGCCGCAATCTTATTTAACTAAAAAAATAACTTTGATTAAAAAATAATAACGCAACGAAACAATTTTTAACCCAATTTAAAAAAATTTTTCAATAAGACATGGGAAAAATGTCAAATATTTAACAACCTTTGATCTGCTTCGCTTTGTCAAAACCATTATAAACGCAAGTAATCTTCTTAATCAAAAATTACACAAACGAAAATCCAAGAGATAGAGAGATAGAGAGATAGAGAGAGAGAGAGAGAGAGAGAGAGAGAAAGATAACGCGTATATATATAGTCTGCACCTTTAAAACCCTCCAAAGTGTATCGTCCCCCTCGTAATTCCATCTTCGAATCTTCCCCTCCACACTCTCGGCGAGAGACTCCACTCCCCCCCCCCCTTTCTTCACCCATCCGTTCATTTAACTACCACTGCTCCCTCGGATTTCCATCCATTTATCTCTCTCTTTCTCTCATTTCCACCCATTCGCGTTCCCCCTCGCGTGTAAGCGCACGATTTTCCGCAAAACTGACTCCACCTTGCGCGCGCCTACGACTCTCCGATCGTCTCTCTCTTTCTCTCGTTCTCTGCGAGAGCGAGTAAAAAAGAGAAAGAAAAGGAGAGAGAGAGAGAGAGAGAGAGAGAGAGAGAGAGAGAGAGGAAAGCAGCAACTCGAGGCGCGGCATTCCGTCGAGTTTAGGCGAGCGAATGGACGCGTGCACGCGCACACCCACGTGTGCTTGATATATTCCAACGCGCGGTGCTTTACTCGAAGAGAAAAAGAGAGAGCACAAGGTGCGCGGAAGCGTAAGAAATAAGCATCGTGTCGATTGGTCAAAGGCCCGCTGCGAATGAATGGAGCGCGAGTTTTTTTTGTGCGCGCGTGTTTTTTTTTTCTTCTTTTCTCTTCGCGCGCGTGTGTGTGCGCGCGTTAAGATAAGCGCGATAGAAAAAGTAATCTCGTTATGCGTACGAAAATAAGAAAGTAGAGGGAAGAAAAAAGGATACGATTATCATTTGTATACGTTATTTTTTCTCTTCTTCCCTTTACCGCGCTATATCTATCTTTTGGGTTTTCCAGCGGGTATATAATTCGCCGGGTATCTGTGACGTGCCGAGATAGAAAAAGAGGGAGAGAGATTAAACTCGCGGAGATGGAAGCTCGCAAGCTGAGTAATTGCGATTATTCGCGGTGAATTTAAGAGAGAGAGAGAGAGAGAGAGAGAGAAAGAGTTCGTTTGATGTATAAGCTATGGTATTTTTGAAACGTAGCTTTTGATACGCGTTAGTAATGCGATTGTTCGAAGTTATTATTTTTATTTTGTTGCCGGGTCCATTGTACTTCTTTGGCTATTGTTTTGACGTTCATCGGCTCTAATTGTTATCGTTAATTAATCAAGCGTTAACTTCATTCGTGTAGAAAAAACTTTTTAATTATATTGATATTATTAATGATTTAATTATTTTCTCATTAATTTCTAATTAATTATTGAATCAATTTCTTATATTTTTTATATTATAACTTTTATTAAGAAAAAACTTTTCTAGATATGAAAATAAATATATAATTTTTTATTTAAGTAAGTAAATGGTTCGGAACAA
The DNA here is from genome assembly GCA_949987625.1 of Chalcis sispes. Classification (NCBI taxonomy): domain Eukaryota; kingdom Metazoa; phylum Arthropoda; class Insecta; order Hymenoptera; family Chalcididae; genus Chalcis; species Chalcis sispes. The sequence continues at coordinate 21,234,759 of OX465096.1, forward strand.
TTGAAAAAAAAAACAATAAGCTCGCGTTATAAAAAATGAAACAGGATATTTATTTATTTAAAATGAATCTTAAACAAAATATTTTAAGAATAACGTTAAAAATCATCAAAAAAAAATCGCCAAACCAAGCGAAAATTGGCGAAACATAAAAACACATTTTATATACACGAGTATACGTTCACACACGCGTTGATCTAAACGCACACACATGTATACGCGCATATAAACGCAGAAAACTCTATTAAATGCTTTCTAAACACAAATTGCATCATTTATCAAATGGTTACGTGCCTCATTGGCCGTACACATACTGATATATATATATATATATATATATATATATATATATATGAATAAAAAGCTTCGCTCGCGATCGTTCTCGTGCAGAAACAAAAGTACAACACACATACACGTGCGATTAGCCGCACGATGTACGCGAGTATATATATGCATACAAGAGAGAGAGAGAGCACGCATAAAACGCACGTTCGCATAATCGCGTAAAATAGCAAAGAGAAAATACCCAACGGATGACAAAGCGTCCATAAAGATTGGCGCTTACTAGCAAGCACGCCCATATATATATACACATACATTTCTATATAAGGACAATAACGACCAACGATATAATTGTCTCAATTATATATCTATATCTTCTTCACGACTTTCTCGCGAGACGCGCGCGCACGCGCACCTAATTACCGAGAGTTTTACGAATAACAATTAAGGTGTAAGCGAAGAAAGAGAGAAGGTATAGGTATATAAAAGTGCGTGTATCCGTTTCGAAGATTGAAATAATATACGATACATGTATACACATGTAGTTTTATGACACACAAGTTCGACACACGATCGCTTCGTTGCTACTATGCGCTTTGTATACGCGTATACTTAAGCTGCGCGTTGCATTATTAGTCTACGGAGAAAAGACTATACTCGTTCCCTCTTTGTCGCGTTGTAGCTCGCTCGAGCGTGCAATAATAATTGCGCAAATCGAGCGCATGCATATATATGCGCACTTGACTGTGCGTAAGTAGTGCGCTTAGTGATGTGTATTATACATACATATATATATATATATATATATATATATATATATAAATTTATTTCTCGTCTTTGCCTTAATTTTTTGCCGACTTTCTTCCCTCGTTGAATATCTAAGTGGATCTTTTGAGAGGCTTACCGAGAAAGACTGAAAATGTATGTATGTGTGTGCACGCATCGATGTCGATAAGATGAAGGAATTGAACGTTTGTTTACCAAGAATGCACTTATGTACAAGAATCAAGTTCAATCTTTTTTGAAGAACAAATGTTTCGTTTTTCGACAAAATTGTAGGCGTATTCTAAGAAGATTGACTATTTGATCATTTATGATGAAAATAAAAAAAATGATAAGAGATAATGCACAAGGAACCCTTATAATTGAACGTAAATATATATTTTTTTCGTACGATTCGTTTACTATTTTGAAAAAAACCTATACGAAAATATCGAATGAAGTCAAATATCGGTTAAACCGTTAACTATTTTATATAAAATTTTAATAATCTTATAAAAGACATTATAGTATACAACATAGTCAGCGTATTAAAAAACGATTTCGCCAAGCTTAGATTTATAAGATCGAGTCTCCTCCAAAACCAGATCTTAATCTCTCAATTTAATGTTACGTGCTCTCGGTTTTGCCTTTCAATTTGTAATTTTATATAAGTATTATATTTATGATGAATTTATGACAGTGAAAAGTTGCGTTTAAAGCTCGTAAAACTGCTCATTAATGTTGTTCACGAAAAATTACGAGCGTTAATCATAGTAAATTCTATCGAATGTCAACTTTATTAGATTTTATTTTTAGAGTCCTAGATATATAGATTTACTCGTTTACGTTTCTTTTTTTACATTTAACGTTATACATTTTAACTTTGCGATCAAAACATTAAACGAATATAACGCGTATAAAATATTTATTTATTTTACTATTTTCTGGGTTGAATTTTCAATTAAGTTTCCATTCGTAATCTCAAAAGAAAAAATTACATTTATTCATCAAAGTTAACCAGAATAAAAATAAAATTATTTTTAAAAAATATGCTAGCAGAAAAAAACTTAAATATATTTGTTGTTATTTTATACTTCAAAAACTTTATTTCGTATTAAAAACAAAAAATTGCTTTATTTCAATTTAATATAAAAAAAAGGTAAAATAAATTAATCGTCACATTTGTCGCTTTCGACAACGAAGATCAATGTTGAAAAATTAAGACTTGTAAAACGAAAATGATAAAGTGCACGAGGAAAGCATAAAAAAAAGAACCAACATCGGTGATTTCAACGCCCGTATCTATATATAACTTCTCATTTAAAAACAAACAATATTCCTTTCAATTGAAATCGTCTGACACGTAAGACGATGATTTAAAAGAAAAAAAAGAAAAAAAAAAACACGTCGGTATTATTCGAGTATCCTTAAAATTTTAGCGCGCGCACACACGGGGACAAAATGAAACACGTCCACTTAGTTACCAACAATACAGTACAACAATATACGCAGGATACTTCATCCGAAAAAGCTCCTCTCTATGCGTTAAAAAGAGCGTGAGAGAGAGAGAGAGAGAGGAAAGAGAGAGACAGTTAGATAGGCTAGAAAGTTCCGGAGCGGTGATTGGTCGGGAGGAGCAAAATGTGTCTCTCCAATCGCGCGCGCTGTTATTCAATTTAAGATCTCCGGCACACACATATATAAACCCCAACGGCTAACCATACGGCGAGCTTGTCGTTGATTTCTTCAAACCGACGCGAGCCGGTTTTTAAGAGAGCCGGCGAATTTAATTAATGCCTTTCGAATGATCGAGGAGGGTTCGTCGTGGCATCGTGTGGCCAGTGGTAACCGATAGAATGGCTACACGAAGATAATAACGATTAACCGAAAGGATAATAGAGAGAGGGACACGATGCTTTATATTTTTCTTTCTTTTTTTCTTTCTATTTCTGTACCGATGCAGAAATAAACATACCGTATACACGGTTAATATACGATAATTAAAAATGACAATTGAACAGTCGCTGTGGAGAAGAGAAGAGGGAGATGGGGGAGAGAAAGATCGACGATGCGCAAGGTAAATATTGACGTTGCCCTCGAAAATTTCCACGGCTGATTTTCCTTTAATCTCGAGTATCCAATATTAATTACGCGTGTGCGCATGCGTTGATCGCGTTTAGGCCGGGAGAGAGAGCGAACTTCGTTTTCATTGCGCTATACTCTTTGTTCTCTAGTCTTCTTTTCTCTCTCTCTCTCTCTCTCTATCTCTCTCTCATTACTTACGCATACACCAACAATCTTTGTTTCTTTTTCCGACAAGGTGTTCTCGTTTACTTTTCCTTTTATTTTTGCTCGTTCGAAACGTGCGCGAATAGTTGTTTTTTTTTAGACAATATTTTTCGGCGAGGACAGCAAGAGAGAAGGAGGAGTGTTAGCACGCTTGATGAATAATGTGGGTGACAAAAAAATGTTTCGGGTTCGGTAGCTCAGTAAGATACAACGGCATAATATGGATTATGCGTTGTGTGAAAGAAAAAAGAAAGGGAGGTAGGATGGAATATAAATCAATGCGAACTGTTTTGAAATTACAAATGTTTGTATATCTTGTAAGATGATGTGTATCGTGCGTTAGCTTTATTTATTTGATTTATAGCGTTTTTTTTCTTCTTTGTCTTAATATGAAAAATATTAAAAACATTGATCTCTTTAAAGCAAAGTTATCAAAAGATGTAATGTCTAAGAACAAGTTGTATTTTCTCGAAGAAATTGTTTAATTTATCATAATTATGCAACTTAAATAGCAATTAATTATCGATGCAATTGTTAAATAAAGCCAATTATTATTTTCATGTGTCAATTTAGAAAAGATAAAGAATAATTGCGCAGGTGTAATTTTCAAAAGGTAACGACATCAGGAACGTGACAAAATATATTTATAGAACGAAAAAAAATAGCAATTTGCATCGCGTGCTCGTTTGCGTTACAACATTGTATACATGTATATATATATAAACCGTTGAGTGTATTTTACATAACGTTTGCATAACATTTCTGTCCTTCGACTACTTTTTAAAATTGCGTCTATAGAACAAACAAATACATAAAAAGTAACGAGAACGAAATAACGAAAAAATTGAATCCACCAAAAGTAAATTGTTCTTTCCCTTCCGCGCAAACTAATTCCGTATGCGATGGAGGAAGAAATGTATACAACCACAAAAAAGAAAAAAACGAAAGCTTTCCTAAACTCCGATATAAACACTACGCGATATCTGCAATCGCCGCTGTACGAACAAAAAACAGAGAGAAAATACCGAATAAAGGGGAAAGTGGAGAAAAATGCAAAAGCACAAAAGCGAGTCGCAAAATCGACTCGAAGGGGGAAAAAAAATTAAACAAACTAACATAAAAAAAAAAAAAAAAAAAGAATATAAATTGAATAAGCGAAGAAGAAAAAGATGTAGAAAAAATATAAATAAACGAAAGAATTCCAATCGCAAAGAAAGAGCGCGTGCACCCCGGAAATAAAATCCGCCTCGCGTATTACACAGGGTGTCGTAGTGAAATACACGCGTGAAACGACATCTCGCATGCGCGCGCACGCGGAGAGAAAGAAAATGATAGGAAGCCTCCGCAAATTGCTCGCCTATATGTACGTATATACATGCATGTACTTGATAGGCATAAGCGCGCGCTCTCTCTCTCTATAAGGCGTATTCAAATTAAATTATCAACGTGATAAGCTTATGCACACGTACATACACACACATACTCAAGCGTTGGCATCGCTTCTACAGGTATATCCGTCGGTTTCTCACAGCACACATTTACACGAAAAAAGCACGCATATATATATATATATTCCCACGTGTGTGGGAGTAAGAAAAAGTGCACACGCACTCAGACGCGTACACGCGTATTATCCTTTGCGAGTAGTGAGAGAAATACCGGTCGGGACACTTGTCCTCTCACGCGTGTTCACCGACACGAGCGGCTCTCTTTCCCTCTCTCTCTCTCTCTCTCTCTCTCTCTCTCTCTCTCTCTCTCTCTCTCTCTCTCTCTCTCTCTCTCTCTCTCTCTCTCTCTCTCTCTCTCTCTCTCTCTCTCTCTCTCTCTCTCTCTCTCTCTCTCTCTCTCTCTCTCTCTCTCTCTCTCTCTCTCTCTCTCTCTCTCTCTCTCTCTCTCTCTCTCTTTCTCTCTCTCTCTCTCTCTCCATGTCTCGTCAGCTTGTGTATACATATACGTATACATCGCGCACCCTTTCTTCGTTGTGCTGTCGCTCTCTCGTGTCTTTCTTTCGGGCTCTCTTTCGTACGTCCGAATTCTGAGAAAAATCTCTCGAGTGGCCGAGGATTGACACAACGAGTACGCGTGTGTACATATACGCTCTTTCTCTTTCTCTTTCTCTTTCTCTTTCTGTCCCTCTCTTTCTCCTCGTCGCTGTATGTACAAGAGCGGTACTTGAACGGTTTTGTCGTCGTCGTCGTTTCTTCTTTTATTCTTTATCGCATCTTCCTTTTCTCTCTTTCGTTTTTTCTTCTTCGTTCATTTCTTTTTTATCTTCCCTTTTTGCGCGCGACTGTATATGAGTTGTGCTGAAAATTGACTCGGGCTTTTTATTCGCTGAGTCACGATTGTGCGCGCGTGCGCGAGCGTTTAAGGTATATTAGGATGTCGATTTGATTTCTCCATTCTTTTTTTTTTTTTTTAATTTTTATTTTCGTTTATCGGTATGAAAGACCGATTGAATATGCGTTATCTACACGACATTATAAAAGCAACGAAAGTCGGACATTACAGTTAATGTTTTGACAAGAATATATGTATGCGCGAGCGTTGGATGAAAAATTGATCGAGACATTTAAACGGACGGCTTATACTTTCTGCGAGTTCTAAACTTGTATTTTGCGCAAAAATTCGACGATTATAAGACAACGGAAATGAAATTTATTGACTTCTTATTTTTCTAAGTTTTCCGTGCGTTGATTAACTAAATTACATGTTATTAAGTTTAAAGTTTTATATTTAATGTGTTATTTATTAATTGAAAGATTATATTTTTAAGGTAATTTTAAAGAGGTATTTTGAATTCATTTCATACTAAATAAATTTATCAATTTAAAACGAATGTTTTTCAATTTAAGAAAAAAAAATTATTAATACGCTCATTTTTGTTCAAAGAAAAAAATTGACCATTTTACATAAGATATTTAGTTAAGTTTTGCTATTAATAGATGATATGTTTAACATAATATGATTGTAAAATGTGTAATTTTAATATCGGTTATATTTTGAATTGCGCATGCCAATGCGCGACACGTTCTTGATGAAAACAAATTTACAAAAATTTCACATAAATCAAAAGATCGTAACGTTGAAATTACTAATCTTATATTAAGAAAAAATCCTATAAGAAACGACAGAATAATATTTAAAATTCAAATAACGATCTATTATATTTCCGCTTGTTTCTCTTCCCTCACAATATTATATATTACATCGACGATGCAATGTCGTATATAAAGTCTTATATTGTTTAACATTCACAAAGTTTCAGGAGAAAGTTCTTCGTAAAACGTAATTGCTATTTACTAAAACTTGCAATTACATTTTGCCTTATCGCGTTTTATGAAATCCATTACACCGAAACTTCATAATACATAGAAATTACTTTGATGCAGAAGAAAGAATTTAATAACTTTTTTTACTTCATGTGTATGAAATGCTTGTACTACTACATTCGGATACAATGACAAAATTTTAATGAGAACTGAAAGAATTAAAAATCAATCTTATTCCAATATATAATATTTTATGAAAAACAAAACAAAATTAAAAAAAAATTATTCGAATTTTTCCCGACTTAATCTTTCTTCATGATGATTGAAAGTTTTGACTACTTCAATAAAAACAAATCGAAGGGTATTTATTATAAATCAAAAAAAAAAAAATTATGCACATATATGTATTGAATCGAATGGATTTTTTTTGCAGCTCGCTTATAATACCATAAACACGTGTGGAAAATCCTTTGAACGTCCTTCCTCGGACGAATTAAAATCTCAAGGATGACTGAAATGGTAAAAACTCACGATGCTGGTCGAGTATTAACTACCATTACAAACTACTCATACACGCGTGCATACACGCGTACAAGGGAATATCGCGTTCCTGGCATTTCGAGCGGAATACTAGTGTCTCTCTCTCTCTCTCTCTCTATCTCCCTCTCTCTTACCGATACCTACACAAATGTACTCATATACCATACAGAAGCTAATACAGCGCGCACTCGACGTTTCCTATAGGATATAAAAAGAGAAAGCAAAAACGAGCAAACCGATGAATAGTACGAGAGAAAAAGAGAGAGAGACGGGCAGCATTCGTTCGCAAGGCTAATTGAGAGCGAGAAATGAAGGAGGATGGAGGAGAGAAAGAGAGAGAGAGAGAGCGAGAGAGAGAGCGAGAGGCCAGCTATATATCCATACTGGAAAAATCGACAAATAAACAAACGAGACTCGTAATTGGAGAAAACAATAACAAAGGCGCGCGTGCGCCCGCTCACGAACGAATGCACGAACAGCCGAGAGAGAAAGAGAGAGAAAGAGAGAGAGCACGTTCAATTGCCATTCATTCAACGTTAGAAACGCTAATAGACGCAGCGACCGAATGTAAATGATGAAAGAGCGAAAAAAAAAAGAAAAATAATAAACGAGCTTTTTTTATGTATATATATATAAGAGAGCGTACTGGATGAGATTTTAATGCGCGTCGAAGTAGATCTCTGCTGCTTCGATGTTAATGTATTTTACGTTATATTAGCTCTGAATATTCGATATGTAAATCGTTCGATTTTTATTTTATTTATTCCTTTTACAAAAATTATAAAAAATATTGAAGTTTTACATATAAAAGAGCGCGATTCAATTATGTAAGTCTGCTTTAGAATAATTCCAAACGTCTTAGAACCAATTATCATGAACAAACAAGAGATTATGATTGAACACAAAAATTGATATAAATTTATTGATTATCGACTATAATAAAGATAATTTTTTGACGTTCTAGTATACAATATATTTATTTTTCAGATAATGAGTGATTTCCAATGATTATTTTTGTATTAATGGGAATATATAATATAATATTATATATATAATATTTTTTGTATTCTTGAGAAACTGTATGTTTTTCTTGGAAATATTTTTATCTTACAATATTCGCAAAAGAAACTTATGATTATTTTTTTTAATTATAAATTTATATGATCGATGTTTTTATAATAATTTATGATAAAAGGTTAATAAGCATTGATCACAAATCTTTTTAGATCAATTTCTTCGACAAAAAAGTTGTTTAACAAACTTAATTAAACAGGTATTATAATAAAAAAAGGTGTTGAAACTCTCTCGAAACCACATATTGTCGTACAAAACCAAAGTATAAAGTTTCAGTGTTGAATTTATGTACGACCCAAAGGTAAATTGATTAAAAAAAAAAAAGAGAGAGAGAGAGAGAGAGAAAAAAAATTTCTCGCAAAGTAATTTATATTCTTGCATTTTTGTGAAGAAAAAAGCAAGCTCGTAGCCAAATAAATTTTCGTTCAACGCTTCATTTTTTACCGCACACTTTGCGCTCACATACACGAAGATTGCACAGCCCGATTTCGCGCATTAAAAATTAAGGAACGTGAGGCGTTAAGTATTAAACCTTTCCTTTCTTTTCCGAAGGAAATAAATAAAAAGAAAAAAACGCACACACCGTCGACAAATTACGCTGAAAAATTTCCGATAATTTCTTTTTCGCGAAGGTTACACGCCAAGGTATTCTCTCTTTTATATTCTTATACTCTTTTACTCTTTCTATCGCGCGCGCGCGTGAAAGGGCACGAACGAGATTCCGCCCCGGGGAGAACGTAAAAAAAAAAAAAAAACGAGCAAAAAGAGAGATCCCGAGCGAGAGAACCCACGAAAGCCGCGTACAGAATCGCCAAACGACGAGCGAGAAGAGGAGTAATAAAGAAAAAAAAAAAGAGAGAGAATAAGAAAAAAAGGAGCAGCAGCGGCGCGAAGGCGTCGAAGATGATCTCTCTTACGCGAGAGAATGAGAAAGAAAGAACGTCATCTTATAAGAAGCAACAGACACATACATATACACTTAACGCAAGGCGGGAGAAAGAGAAAGAGAGATAAACAAAAGACACCCGAGGGACCGTGACGAGAAAGAGAGACGCTTTCCTTTATGCTATCTTCACAATGTTACGTGTATATATATATGTACCTTTACGGTGCGCACATGCACTTATGTAGGAAGTACACGCGTGCGCGCGCGTCGTTTGGAAATAAAAACTAAAAAAAGAGGGACAGAGAAACGTGAATTACTTGCGTGCTTCTAATGAAAATTATTTTTTATAACGAATTCTCGCCTTTTTCCCTCTATCTCTTTTCAAGTACCTTATTTTTTAATTGTAAACTTCTGATCCAACGCCATATAAAACTTTTGAGTTATACTTATACATCATAGGCAATAAAAAATGAAATTAACATTCATATTGTTGAATACATGTTGTAGTTTGAAAAAGTTTTGTCTTTTCATTATCAAGGATGACTTATAAGAATTGACACTTTCCTTCGTGATGTTTAAAGCTCTTTAAAATTTACGTTATTGTAAATTAATTTTTATTAAAATTTTATTAAGAGAATAATCTAAAAAACGCATTAAAATTAGCAACATATAAGCATTACATTTTGCCGTACATAAAAATCAGTTTAACCGAAAAATCGTTTGCTAATGGTAAAAAAGTAATGTAATCTTTGTTGAATTTTAATCTAACAAAAATAATTAAAGTTAGCAATTAAAATAAAATTTATAAATTTCAAAAGTTTTTATTTTTTAAAGGACTTGAAGTAAAATTAAATTCGTTATTTAAAATATGTCCATATTTCATTTTTAAAATATATCTATATTTGCCTTTTTACCTGAGTTTAAAACAAAGCAATTTAAAAATGTAAACAAAATTTTTATACTAAAACTTTTGTAAACATTATACTAATAATTTTGTTTACGTTTTCGTTGTAAATTAAATAATTTTAAATATCTTCGTATATTTTACTAATCTTTCAAGTAAAAAATATCCTTTTCAATCGAGCACTATATTAATAATTTATGATTTTCCGTCTGGATGAACCAAAGGGTAGCTAAAACTTACATAATATCATTAGCGATTTCTCAAGTGTTTCAAAGCAAGTAGTATAAATCGCAGCATCAAATTTGAAATCATTTCCAACTAACTATAATTAATTTTATCGAGCACAGAAGCAGAGTTACTGTCGTAAAAGTATATAAAGTAATATCTCTGCTCTCGTGCACATCGTAAGCAACAGTTCGTCAACATATAAAAATGCTATACAAAAAAAAGCATACACAAAAGAAAAAAAAAACGACTTACCCTGAGGGACGAGTATCAGCAACGGCAACAGGACAAGGACGAGGAGGCACGTACTCGCGGTCGTCGGCTCCATTTGGCCTGGTAGCGGCAGCGATCGACAATTCGCGTAAACGTCGTCGTGATTTTCCAGCGAGCGGTGTGTCGCCTTCTCCTTCTCATTCACTCCATTCACTCTCTTTCTCTCTCTTTCTTTCGCACGAAGGCCCACTTTTCTCTTTCTTTTTCTTAATGTGCCCAATAATGGCTATTTATTTCAGCAAAAAATGAAAACTATTATTATTTATCTGTGTAGAGAATGTCAGAGAAAAATTTCGCCAGTTAACTTTTGTGTGTGCGTAGGCTTGTAGATTATCCCTCTTGCTCGTTCTTTCTTTCTCACTCACTCTCAGGACTCGGCGACAACAGAGTGGTCGTGCGTTTCTCTTGCTCCACTCGCCACTGAGAACGTCATTTTTTCTCTTTTTTGTCTTCGCTTCGAGAGTGCTGTTGTCGTTTTTTTCTTCCTAACTCGCACTATTCCTTGATTCTACCACGCGCAACAAAATTATTTTGTCTCAGAAACAAGAAGGACTTGTTAAGTTGGGAGCACGTACACACAAAACTAGTATACAACACACAGCCGCGACGCGCGTCTTCACGTATCACCTCTCCGCCACCACCGCATTGTCTCGAGTCGGCGGACCTTCTGAACTATCGTTGTATGTATGCGGAACCGCGAACTAGACTAAGCGCTAGTGCTGCTGCGAACTGTGCTATACGAAGCCATCTTGTCGAGAGGCGCTGCATACAGGCGCCATTGTTTGACACCCCTTTTCCCATCCTACGTAAAGTATATACTAGTGACATCTATTGACGATTTGTGTATACTATATTATAAAAATCTAAAAATGGCGTATTTTTTATTAAAATATAATAGGGATCATTGAGTACCAAAAATTTTCTTAATTACACATACCAACATTTTTTTGCTTCGTTTAAAAAACACATTTTATAAATGCAATATAAAAGTCTTCATTTTCATTATTTATAAAGTTCTAATTTCAATAGCTCACATATTTCCAGCAAACGATGTTATAATTGACATATTTTGTTTAAAAATCTAATCAAAATTAATTTTTAGCAAAATTTTTAAAATTGATTATAATTTATTCAATATAATTTTTGAATTTTGTTTTAATTTTTTTTTATCAATAAATATACTCTTGCAATTTATGTATCTAGCTTAATCAATAATTTATATTATTATAGTACGTAATTTTTAATTTTTAAATAAAAATAATAATAGAGTTTATAATACATACTCACAGCAGCAATGAAATTATTTGTTTCATTTGATTTACTACGTATTGAAATTGTTTAACAATGAATAATTAAATTTATTATTTTTAGGAAACATAATTTTTTATCTACTTATTACAAAAATTTTCCTTTGAAAAATTAAAAAATGTTAAATAATATGTAATTTAACACGATGTTATACTTTAAAATATTTTACAAATAAGAGAACTCAATTTAGTAATTTTGAATTTAACGGTAATAATTCTACAAAAAATTTTATTCATAGCCTAACACATTCTTTTTAACAAAATTTCCCTAGAATATGCACCGTTGAAGTATTGTAATGTTTAAAGTATAGTTCCTTTTGTATATCGCAGATATACAAACTATTTGTATGTCAGCAAGGTACTACAACTGCATCTACTGTGCAATAATAGTTTCAACAATGTGAGTTTTCAACGAATCTTTATGTACAAATATAAACAAATCTAAGTCGCAGCATTGCAAACAATGACCGTAGGTTTAAAGGCCTGAGGAAAAAAGTGCGTGGGCAGTAGTCGCTCAAATTTAGCGTTTAACTATTAAAGACCTCGGTCGGTCAGGCGTAAACCCGGACATGCTATCAAGTATTAGCAGTTGCTGGACTGACTCCGCCACTGTGTATGTAAAAAATTGTGTACTTGCGAGACGTCGTAAGCGCTCGCAATTTCAGAGATAAATAGTATCATTTTTTTTTGCCTCAAAAGTGAAACTTTGTGACAAGTGGCTTATGTCTGTACGGATGCGATTGAATTCATTGATCTTTCGAGCGAAAGCCCATCGCTACATTATTCATTAATCATTGCTCGACGACGACGAAAGTTCATCGCGGAGCCAAGCGAAAAAAGTGGACGCCTCTGCGTCTTTGTCGTGTTAATAAAATATACCAAGGAATTGTGACAATATGGTTCAGCAGTATCAGTCGCCCGTTCGAGTTTACAAATATCCCTTCGCCCTCGTTATGCTGGTGTGTTGTATTTTTATACATTTTATAATCGTTATTAATTACTTAAAATATTAACTGCGTTGAAGCGTAAATGTACTTTCAGCGAACTTGACTTTTCCTAATTTTTATACATTCAACTTATGTCTATAATTGCAGATCGTTCGTTTTTAATTATCACTATCTTTTTCTTCCTTTTGCTTAATAATAGTTCTGTACTCAAATTTTTGTTTTTCCTTTTCCTCTTTAGGAAATATTCACATCTTTATTATTTTGTAGAATAGATTTCTAACAATTATTATAAGCAAAAATTCTGTATAACAAAATTAATTTTTATTTTACTTTCAAAAATCTTTCTATAAAATAAATTTTTATTGATATTAAAAATTTTACTATTTCATTTTGATTAAAATTTTCTTTTTATTAAATTTAGAATATTTAACATTGTAAATGTTTATAATATGTTTTTACTAATTTAAATATAATTTTATTTTAGTCTTACATGAGATTATCTGTGTTATGTAAAATTAAAACAGTTCAATAATATATTTAGAAATACTTTTGCATAATTTAAAGAAATTCTTTTGTTTAAAATAATGTTTTAAAACAATAAATATTAAAAACAAATACTTACATTATTGACATTATTTTTATGTAAAATTCACAGAAAGCCTTGGTAATTTAATTAATGACTCATCATGTTTTACTTCATAAATATGTATTTATAAATAATCATATTGACAAAATTAATATCTTTTTGATGTAATAAAAAATTTTTCTGTATAATTTTGAAGGTAATTGATATAATTTATATTTTAATTTAGAACATATTTATTTGGTAATACTAATAAATATTAAAATATTCTAAACTTTCACTTTTTTAAGTCTTGTGAAATTGAAAAAAAAAAATAAAATAAATGATAAAATATTTTTACATAGAGCATATTAATCAATGAAATGGTTATTGCTTTTCCTCTAAATTATTTCATAGATTAAAGTAATGAGTTTGACATTGACTTACTGTGAAGAAGTATGTAAAGATTATCATAGTTATTACAGCTAACTTGTGCAAATGTAAGGTAGTATATACATAATGACCTTGAAGTGCTACAACATTTAAATATGGAAATATGTAGAAATTCAATAATGCTTATATATTTTTAAAAAAATTCATTATATTTTTCATAAAAAAATTGTATTTATTATTTTTTAAAAAAATAAAATTTTAATTAAATTTTCTTTCTTTACAAAAATTAGTTATTAAAATATAATATTCCTTCTAATAAATTACGAATAAATTAAATTAATTCATTACAAAGAAATAAACAATTGTTTTTTATGCATCACAATTTTATGAGCCATAAATCTATTTATTTTTAAGGCTTATGAGCGAAGATTTCCTACATGTCCACAAATACCAGTTTTTGTAGGATGTGAAATAACTTTAGATAATGAAAGTGAAGATGGAGCAATTAGAACAACTGAAAGGAGATGTAAATTAAATGTGGAAGCTCCATATATTTTAAAAAAGGTATAAATGGTATATTTTTATTCAAGTCTTTTATTAGGATTTTAAGTAAACGATTACTAGAAAATATATGTAAATTAATATTATTTTATTGTACATAATTTTAAACAATAATTAGTCATATATTTATAGATAATAGGTGTAGACTTTGTGTATTTTATACAAAGAAATGTACTTGATCGTCGCAACAGCGTGCTAGAAATTGAAGCTTACAATGAAAGTTTCTCTACTAGAGTGACAGTATTAGAAAAATGTAGATACTTTGTAAGTAAATCTAATATAAAGAAAAATTAATGAACAATACTACTGAAGAAATTTAATTAAAATTATAGATTCATCCAGAAAATCCTGAATGGACTTGCTTCGAGCAAACAGCTAGTTTAGACATAAAAAATTTCTTTGGATTTGAAAATTCCATGGAAAAGTTAGCCATGAAGCAATATGCGCAAAATATTGCTAAGGTAAAAAAATTTTTCATAAAAATTGATCGTTTAAATTAAATAAAGTACAATTTTCATTGTATAAATTTTAGGGAAAAGAAATAATTGAATATTTTGTAAACGAACTAAAAGAAGAAGGTATAACGTACGTTGAACCATGGCAGGATCCATTAAAGAAAATAAATACTGTAGAAGAAAAGTATGCATTGAAATTTGATTATAATTATCTCAAACATGAAAATTTATTAATTTATTATTATTATTATAGAAAATCTCCCCAAGAGGAGAAAAAAGAAGTAACTAAACTTAATGAACATAGTTCTTTAGAAGCTAAACTTCCCAGCAGCAGAGGTACGATCATTTTTTATAATTGGAAATTAATATTCTTATTATAAATATTAAAATTTTTATAAAGATATTCAAATAATATAGTTATTAAGGTACATTTATTCTTTTTACGTTTACACATATGATTTTCAGAAAAATTACAGTTTTTAATTGTATTAAATAAATATCTTGATATCAATATTATTTGAATAAAACTTACAACTTAATTAGAAGAATATAAATGTCTTTTTAAGATTCCACTGAAATTATTGTTTCAGAAATGCAGTTATCTTCTGATTATATTGAAAGATATCTGGGAAAACTTGATATGATGCAAGAGAGTAAATTAATACAATTAAGACACAGCATTGAAGAACTGAGGGGCAGTTCTGTACCAGGAGATGCTACTTTATTACGTTTTTTACGTGCTAGAGAGTTTTCTGTAGAAAAAGCTAGAGAAATGTTGACGCAATCGCTTCATTGGAGAAAGAAACATCAAATTGACAAGCTTCTTGAAGAATATGAGGCACCTCAAGTTGTGAAAGATTACTTTCCTGGTGGTTGGCATCATTTTGATAAAGGTGAGCTAAACATTTAAATTTAATGAAAATATAAAAAAAAAATTTTAATTTTTTATGTATTTTTTTATTGCAGAGGGAAGACCTCTTTACATTTTAAGATTAGGACAAATGGATGTAAAGGGATTATTAAAATCAATTGGTGAAGATGAATTGCTATTATTGGTATAGTTATATTATTTACTAAACTAAAAAATAGAGATAAAATATATGTTTATATTTATTACAATTATTTCCATAATTTTTACATTTTTATCCATATACATTAGGCATTACATATTTGTGAAGAAGGTCTTTCATTAATGGATGAGGCAACAAATGTTTGGGGTCATCCAGTTTCTCAATGGACACTTCTTATTGACTTAGAAGGACTTAATATGCGACACTTATGGAGACCTGGAATAAAAGTAAAATATACATTTTCTAATAATTTTTAATATTTTTTTTAATAGTAAATTAATTAATATCATTTCTCAGGCACTTCTTCGCATTATTGAAATTGTAGAATCAAATTATCCTGAAACTATGGGTAGAGTTTTGATAATACGAGCACCAAGATGCTTTCCAATTTTATGGACCCTTATTAGTACATTTATTCGTAAGTTTATATTCATTTAATGAACTTTATAATTACATACAATTTTTTTAATATTAAAATGACAATGATTATTTTAACTCCTTCAAACCTTGTGAGCAGAAATATAACACTTGAATGTTATATTTCTTTACCATTATTTTTTAGATTTTTTTTTTTTTTTTTTGTTAATTAACTAAATTAATTAATTAGTTTAAAAAATTAATAAAAATTACATTTTCAAATAACTATTAACAATAATTCAGGTCTGAAGAGGTTGAAATAATAAAAATTATAATGCAAAAAATT
This sequence comes from Chalcis sispes, assembly GCA_949987625.1. Lineage (NCBI taxonomy): Eukaryota > Metazoa > Arthropoda > Insecta > Hymenoptera > Chalcididae > Chalcis > Chalcis sispes. The sequence goes on from OX465096.1 coordinate 21,251,261, forward strand.
AATTTTTTAATAATTTTTTTTTTTTAATTAAAATTTAAAAAATTTTATATTTATTATATTTCAACAATTACTTAAATCTATAGTTTTTATTATATTTTTTTAAATGACATATTTTTTCATTTGTTAAATTTATAGATGAAAATACCAGAAATAAATTTATATTTTATTGTGGTACCGATTATCAAGAACAAGGAGCTGGTGGCCTTACAGATTATATTGATCCAGAATATATACCTGATTTTCTTGGTGGTTCTTCAGAGGTAATAAAGTTATAACACCTAAAATGGAATTTTTAATTTGTTTTTCTTTTAATTTTAAAAATTAATCATTTACGTTGAATTTGAGTATAATTAAAGAGTATAGTGTAGAAGAATATAAACCAATTAAATATTTATTTAAGCCAAATTTTTAGTTTATATTTTACTTTTTTAACAAACAGGAAGGTTTATGCGAAGAGTATCGTACCGTTCCTCGACGCTTTTACCTTTTTGAATCAACCGATGACGTAAGATTAATAGAAAAAAAATTCCCCACTTTTTAAAAATCACTGTTGAAAAACACAAAATCATCTTGAGTGATATTTTTTCGATAAATGTGACAATTTGCACTTTATTTAAAAGCACACAATCAACGAATTTTTAAAAATGTCAAAATATTATTAATTAAAAAAATTTAAGCGATTCAATGTTTTAAAATTTTTATAAAAAACGATAAATACGGATTTTATGAAAATTTTTTTGTGCCAATGTGACGTCTTACGCTTATTTTACAAGGTTTTATTACAAAAATAAAATATATTTAATATATACTTTATAATTTTATAATTTAATATATTTACTAAATTTATTATGACAAAAAACGTTTTTATTAGATGGTCTCATAAATTTATTTTACGTTAATATGTGTCTATATTTATAATATAAATTTAAAATTTCTTAAATTTAAAATCAATTTTAATATTCATCAAATTTTCGAATTTTGATAAATGAAGTAGAAAAAAAAGTAATAAGATCTAAAATATTGTGTTTTCTGTTTTAAATATTCTGTTTCAATCCCTTTTTGGCCTTATTTTACAAATATTATATATAAGGAATCATTTGAAAATTAAAATATCAGTATTTAGTGATAAATCATTATTTTATCACCAATAAAGATTGCACATGTTAAACGTAATAAATCAGTGTATGAAATTTATACATGTATAATTTATTTATACACTAAATTGTATTTTATTATTTAAAAAATATCAAATTTAATTTAATTTTAATATATTCTGTAAAATATTTAAACTTTTTAAATTTTTATAGACTTATGTCATGGAAGGAGGAGTTGTGCCAAAGCATCTTTATAAAGCTGATCTTGAAGGAACATCTACTGAGCATGAACATAGTTTATATCATTCTATTAGCCTTAGTCGTGGTCAAGTACATAATGTTGCTATATGTTGCAATGACCCAGGTGCTGTTTTAACCTGGGATTTTGATGTGATGCGACACAAAGTTCTATTCACTGTTTTGTATAAAGAAAAATCCATTGATTCTCATGTTTTAGGTATTCATCAATTCATAGAATTCTTAGATTTATTATATTTTTATAATTTCAAAATAATTTATTATATTATTTCCGTACTAGTTGATTTAATAATAAAATAATATAATGATTATAGAATTAAAGTAGAGTAAAAAATCTAAATATTAAAATTTAATGTTTCAAAATTCAATATATTTGATATTAATTTAAAACTAACGTTACACAATATTTTAAATTTCTGTAGCTGTCCCAGAGACTATTACAGTAATTGATCAAGATGTAACTGGACATAAAGAATGGAAAGAAGGAATTGATTGTGTCAAAGTAGAGCCATGTGTTACCTGCCACGATGGAGAAAGTATTCAGGTGATTATAATAAAGTTTTTTTATTAAATTAAAGTTGTCATAGTTTTTATGATCGTTTAAATTCTTTCATATTCATGTTTTTATAAATTATTTATTTTTTAGGGGACTCATATTATGCAAGAAGCAGGCGTGTATATATTGCAGTGGCAAAATCCAGAAGAGCAAGGAGAATTTTTGTCTTCAATCAGCTCACACAAAGCTCAATTAATGTATTTTTACGAAACATTGCCATCCGCTCACTACAAGTAATATACTAAATAATAATTATTAAAAATATTTTCAAAAAATAGTTAATTTAAATTGAAGAGATTAAAAATAAAATTTTTTTTTGCAAATGAAGGCAATATTTACGCGCAATTAAATTATTTTCAATAAAAAGCAAAATTTTGAAAATCAAATTTTATAATAATTCTTATTTTAAAGGGGTTCCATGATGAGTTTACAATCAGCAATAAGTGGACGATCAGTTGCAAGTTCCTCTTTGTCTAGATGAGAAGCAAATGCGAGTACGAGCAAAACTGAACCTGGTGATAAGACGTAATCCAGTGTAAACTTTATCAAGTATTGAAGTAACCGTCTAATCAAACGAAATTTTCGCCAGGTTTGCTCGTTACAATCTTGGACGATTATGATAATGTCCAAGAATAGAAAAAATAAACGAACAAAGCTAAACGAAGCTCCGTCAAAATAATCAACTTGATGTTATAGGAATACAATCGTTGACAAATCTGTTAGAATGTAACATTGTTGTTGCCTTAAAAATTATTTTGGTACGTAAAATAATCCTGCGTGAATTTACAATACCATCATATTAACATGGTTTTCCATTTTTACTGGAATCTTGAGACACGGCAATCTTAGCCATTTTAAGATTTTTTTACAGAAAAAATATTTTGAAATATTTTTAAAAAAATTATTTTATATTGTGCGAAAAATACATTTATTCTCAAATTATTTATAAAAAAGATGATATATATTCATTACCAATTACAAAATGTAATGATCTGAAACAAAAAAGTAATATGTTAACTCTTCTTATTTAATCTAAGTAAGAAGTACATTAATTGGATGTGTATGTATATTTGCATTTTTAAATTTAAACTTATGAACTTCAAAGGGTTAACTACATACACGAATGCGCGCTTACATATACATATAAATTAGAATATTTTTTAACTGCAATATAATTTAGGCATTTAAAACGAAAAATAAATAATCATTAACATAAAAACTTAAACCCCAAGCATTGCTTAACTGTTTTAAATTTAAAATTAATTATATCATAATTAATTATACACTTTATATTTTTAAAATATAATTTTTCATCATTATGTTACATGAAAGTTAAAATTAAAAATAAATTCTAAAGAAATTCGATATAAGTTTTACATTTCTATAAAATATAATAAATAATAGGTTGTATTTTCATGTTAAATTAATTTAATACAGATCTAATTAAATAATTTAATCTTTACAAATAAGATATTGCATTTATCTTTGCAATATATGAAATTTATCTTATCTTTTACACCACCTATTATATTATGGTTGAGTTATAAATTAAGTTTATGATAATTATTTCTATTATAAACATAACCGTTTATAATATAAGGATAATAAATTATTAACTAGTATTAAATGTAACACTACAACATGAATTATATGGTAAGAACAAAAGTTAAAACAAATAAAAATCAATTGTTAATACTCATTTGTATAATATCTTAAATTTATGTTTTTTATTTAAAATAGAAATTGAATAATAATGTTAAAGGTATACATGAAATTCTATTAGTGCAATATAAATAACACCTTTCCATAAATCGACTTTATAATTGCATTTTAATTAATACATATTCTAAATTAAAATTGTTTTCATCACACTTAAAAATACTTCTTAATTTAAAGGAAAAATAACATACAATTATTTACATAAATGTATAAAAAAAATATAAAGTACATCTTTTGTTTATAAATGATGAAAAAAATTATTATTGTAATTTTTTAAAAAATTTTATTTAAAAAGCTACATTGTTTTTAAATTTTTAATTTTTTTTGTGATTCATTATTTCACAAAATGCTTATGTATACACACATAAAATTATTGTTTTCAAAGTAATTGTATATAATTCTATATTTTTGCCCTAGAAATAAAATTTTTATGCCTTATTATGTAGAACTCACGCGATTTAAGACGCTGTGTTGTTACTATATAATTTAAATATAAAAGTTGGCCTAAACAGTAATATCTCATCCAGTATTAATAATACTGTATAAGCCAAATAAATTAATTGTAGGACTAGTATAGTAGAATTATAAGATTTTGCTAAATCGTAATGTTATTCAAATATCTATGCTGTATTAGTCTATATTACTAGTAGAAATAGAGTAGAATTTTTTCCAACGAAACATTTTTCTCTCTACATCTAGTGAAGAAAATGTTAAAATGTTCAATTTTACTTTTTTCTCTTAAGGAAAAATAAGTACATAAAAGTTTTAATGTGCGACGTCGACAAAGCTACCTCTAAAATAATATATGCATTATTAAATGTTTTAAGTTAATTTAAAAGTTATTTGAAAAGTAACTGCAAAAAATGTAAAAATGTTTGCAGTGCGTTTATTTAAAAAAGAAAACAAAAAAAAAAAAAACTAAATACAATTAATTTTTATTAGAATTTTCTGTACCCAAGTGTTTCCCTTTTTAAAGTTAAACTAAAATATATTTTCTTAAAAAAAATTGTGCGAAAAACATTCAAAAAGTGTTAAAAATATGTGATTTGTATATAATATCAAAAATAAATAATGATGATCAATTATACTTTTATAAACACATGTTTCTTTTTTGAAACGAATTGTTCAAAGTGTGATGTGAAAAATGTTAAGATATTTCATCTTAGAAAGGTAGCCTTAAGATACGACGTTGTTTGCTATTTTAGGGCATAAATTTAAGTCATTGAATAAACAGTTAAATGTATTAGCCATGTAAATTAAATTTTATAGTTACAATTAAAATTGATTTCATGTTTTGTGTACCTAAATTACAATTTTAAAGCATTTAAATGAATATATTGCTAAATAATTATTTCTTCTTTAAATGTTCCATTATTTATAAATTGAAATATGGCTAATATATGTAACTGTCTTGTTATATAAAATGTTCAAAATGTAATAAAAATTATTTGTGGAAGAAATGTCTTCACTTGAAACTGTAGTACAAGTTGATACATTATAAAAATGTAATGTGATAAAAAAATAACTTCAATTAAAATATAGGAAGTAATAAGGCAAATTATTTGCATTTTTATTGATTCATAATAAAATACATTTTTCTTTATTTTTTGTTTAAATATGAGACTTTAAAATTTATGATCAGTTATATTTTGTTTAAAAAATGTAGCAAATTTTACAAGTTTCTATAGTAATTATTTTTAATGTTAAATTAATTTATAAAAAGAATTATATTACAAAATATATACATAATATAAATTTTGTCTATCTTCTTTTAAATCCATATTTTTTTCTTTCATAGAAGAGATCAGTTTTTGAACTTCCCAAGTTAACAATTTTTGGACAACCATCTCTCTGTAAATAATTAAAAACAAAAATGTAAATAATAATATAACATAAATTCACAAATATTCTAATAAGTTCTTAAATATATCAGGAAATGTAAAATTATAATCTTTCATTTGAACTACTTCTCTTTTGAATGTTATTGTGATTATACAATCTGAATTTTAATTATCAAAAGTGTAAATTACTTTTATAAGTAAATAAAATATTTAAATTGTAATAATCACCACTTCATTTTAATTTCATTAATAATTTTCAAGTTAAAATTTTTTTTGTATGATATTTTAAAATAATATTGTATTGTCTATATATATTTACATCTTTTTCTTGGATAGTGCACTCTTTGCAATAATAAGCATCTGAAACACCTGGTCCACCACAAATTACACATCTTCCTTGGTAAGAACCATAATTACATTCATCGCATATTCTAACCAAAGTACATGGTCTAACATATGAATCACATATAACGCATTTACCATCACATTTTTCACAAAGACGTCCAATGGCTATAAAAATATAATTTCAAATTATTTGAGTACAGACTTATATTAATACTTTTAAAAATTTAAATAAATTTAGGTTATATTTTTACTTTTGTAAACAATATACGTATATATCTAACTTACCCACTCCAGGTTGTTTGCGACAAAAAATTAAATCTGGGTGATGTTTTGCCATTATAAAATAAAGATATCGTCAACTTATAATATTTCGACGAAAATAAATATTTAGCTTGCTTTTCTTTTTGTATACAAAAAAAAATATTGTTTTATTTGATAAAAAATATTTGCTGTGTCTATTCGCATCAAAGACACGTAAATACGTTGATATAGGAGTACCGCGAAGAGTACCTTACGTGGATACAAGCTACAATTTTCTAAAAGTAATGTACAAGCAACGAATATAGACGCGCATATAGAAGTGTACTTTCCATGTATGTGCAGAAAGGAGACTAAAATCATAGTCCGCGAGATGGCACCGATCGAAGACTTCAGAGCGGGCAAGTTGGCTAAAGAGAGCTCAAGCAAGTTTTTTTGATTTCGATGTATTCAAAATTAATTTTTTTAGATTTTCAACAAATTTTTGTATAATTATGATTATATTTTATTATTACTTATGAATAATAAAATTGTATGAAGCAAACATAATTGTTAAATAAAATAAACATAAATAAATTTTAAAAATAAATTTATTTTATTTATATCATGATTAATATCATTTTAATTTTATTTTTACATTGGAAATAACATTTTCATTCAAATTTAATGTTTAATTAAAAGAATATTAAAAGTGATACCGATAATTTGTTTTATTTTTATAAATAAATTAATCTATCAATGTATATTATTTGCATATTTATTTATTTATTTAATAATTATATTTTCTTATTTAATCATGATTTTTATTAGGAAAAAAAATTAGTAATTTTAATATATGAAGATAGATGAAAAAAAAATTGCTTACTGTTGGGAATCGAACCATAAACTGCGTGTATGCTTATAGGAAAAAAAAATTTAGGTACGATTTAACGGACTGAGATAAAACATGCATTTGAAACATTACTTGTATATAAAATATAAGTCTAGTTTAAGTTGATAATTTGTATAAATTATAATTATAATTAAAATATCATGTGTCAAAATACTATGATTTATTATTTTATTTCTTAACATTTTAATATTTTTTCAAACATAAAATAGTACAAATAAAATAAATTATCTCTAGTATAATAATAGTAGGAATAAGATACAATATCCCTTTTCAATTGTTCGAACATTAAAACTTTTATATGGGTTGTATCTACATACACCAGTTGCTTGAACGTATCGCTTTATTTGATACTTTTAACTACTTTCCTAAATCCAAAAACTTTGATTTTTCTTTGTAATTAAGAGAGAGATATTATCATTAATTTTTTACATATTCGATTCGATAATTAATGAGTACCGTGACGTTATAAATTTCGTGACGATTTTTTTTTTAAATGAGCATAACCTTTTTAAAAATTAACGATTTAAACTGACACTTGTCATGAAGTCTTTTTTTTATAAGTATTAAAAGCTGTCAAATTTAAATAAAAAACTTATAAACGTTTATCAAAAATATCTAATGTCTTTTATTTAAAAAATTTCTATTATTAAGAATACTTTAAGTCATGTTTAAATTATTTGATATGTGAAAAAATACATTGAAATATTAAAAAATTAAATAATAAACTCAAAGTTATATTTTTATTATAATTGTGATTAATTTACTTAAATTAGAGTAGAAATTTATACGTAAGTTTTTGCTTTAAGATGACAAATATAAGTTCTAGCTTAGTCGGCTATCTCAAGCAAACTCGCAAATGAAGATTTGATTCCTATAAGAACGATTTTTTTTTAATTTACTTTATTTTTAAACTATAAATATGCAAAAAAAGATTATAATAAATCAATAATGTTATAAACCAAATTAAAAATGAGTAATAGTTTTCAAATTTTATTACCATAACATTTCGTTGATTCTAATTATTTCATAGGATTTTCAAATATAAACATTTTAAATGAATATTTTTGTAATAAATTTATTTAAAAATAAATAAATAAAAAAAAATTTACTTTAATCATGTACTTATTATGTCTATATATATTTCGAGCAGTAGCGCCATCAAGTGAATGAGAGGTTGTACTATCGAGCCTACCTCCACAGCAAATTTCCCCGAGCGCATTGAAAGTACATTTTTATATGCGTCTATATTCGTTATCTTCACCGTATACTTACATCAACGTATTTACGTTTCTTTGGTGCGAATAGACTCAGCGTTTTTTTATTATTTTATAGGTATAATGATTCATTGAGTATTAAATTTTTAGTTATAAAAATTTATTATGAAGACTCGAAGAAAAACTATAAAATCACCTACAAAAGGTAGAAGATCGAGCATAATTTGTGTAAAAAAAAGTCCTATTATTCGAAGGAACCTTCGTAGAAATGTACGTGTTCCAATTAAAAATCTTAAGTTAACAGAATATGAAAGTCCATTGTTACATTTCCGTTCCAATTGGTATGTATTTATATATATATATTATTTATTTAATGAACAAAAATGTAATTTATTAAAACTGTATCTTATAGTTCTACAGATATTGCTACAGATATTGCTACAAGTGATCCATTAAGTTCAACATGTTTAACAAACTATCAAGATATAAAAAAAATTAATTTAGAAGATGATGAGATCAAAGATAATTCGAAAAATTTGAAGAATACTAAAATAAAGAAAAAAGCTAACATTAGTAAAGAAATTAATAAAGGAAATGATTTAAATGTCAATACACAAACTTCATCAAAATGGTTAATATAATTTTATAATAATTCATTTACATAAATTTGGTTTATTACAAAATACAATTAGAATCAGAAGAATCAATAATGATATTTTTTTATATTTTAGTAAAAACAATAAAATGCATACTATGAAAACCTTAGATAATTTGCTTAAAAATTCACCCAAAAGTTCAAAAACTTTTAATAAAAGTTTATTATCTAGTATTGATCAAAAAAGCGATGTTAGTACATTTTCAGACAGTGTAATAATAGTAGATGATTGTGAATCTAAATCAACAAAAAATTTAAAAAGTGATTCAAGTTCTAATTCTCCGTTACTTGAATCAGTGACAATATGCGATAATAATTGTACTTCTAATATATTGGCAATGAGTAACACAAGAGCTGATAGAAATATTAATACCGAATCAATGAATACTCCATCGTCTACATTAGTTACCAATAGTGAAGATATTGTAATAATAGATGGCAATGATACATTAAACGAAATGGAAGCTTATCATGAAGCATTTAATCAGAGTACAAATTTATCATCTAATAATTTGGAATTTGCAGATTCAGTAATTGTAATTGACCCAGATGATGAACCTCCAGGTTTGCACGTTTTTCTAAGCATTTTAAAATAAATTAATTCATTGTAGTATTATGTCTACCATATATTTATTATACACTCATTATCAATAAATATTTTAGTTCAAGCAAAGAATCGAACACCAAAACCGGCAGAAGATTGCTTTGTTGTTTGGTCTTCATTTCACAAACCTTGTTCATCAAACAATCTATCAAATATCTATCCATGTGGAAGCAATAAAACTTCTTCAACTTATAACAATTTTGATATTTTAAAATGTGATAAAATTTCTCTTGATACGAATCCTGAATTAAAAAATCTTACATATTTAAATAACGAAAATAATGTACCAACAAAGAAAAAATCAGTCAAGACATCCAAAATTGTCACTAGAGGAGTCAGAAAAAATTTATTAAGAACAGCAATGGATCAAATAAAAACTGCATCAAAATTAGCAACAAAAGCTGAAACAAAAACTGTGAAAAAGACTACAGTAAAATCTGCTTCCAAATCTGTAACAGCTAACCCTCTTAAAAAAAAAGTTACTAATGGTGAACTTATATTTTTATCTGAATCTAAAGAAAGTGGAGAAGATGCAACAAAAAAAAGGAAATCAAAAAAAGGAAAACTTAGAGAAATAGTTATTGATGGAAGTAATGTTGCCATGGCGTAAGTTGATTATTTTAATAATAAAATTGAAATTATTATAATAATTGAAAATTTTCATTTAAAATTAATATTCATTTTCATATTAAAAATCTTATAATTTCTAATTCTTGTAGATATACAAATAACAAAATGTTTTCGGAAAAAGGCATTAAGGTTCTCATAGATTACTTTACAAAAAAAGGGCACACAATAAAAGTCTTTGTTCCTCAGTATAGAAGATCACGTAATTGTCCTTTATTAGAAAAATGGCACAATGAAGGTATTGTTGTCTTTACACCAAGTCGAAAACTTGGCAATAAATCCTTCACACCTTATGATGATCGGTAATTCTATAAACATTATATTCATTAAAATAAAAATATTGTATGATTGTAAAAATACTATGTAAATTGTATTTGCATTCATACAATTATTTATTCAAAATTTTTTTATTTTATAAAATATACAATCTAAAAGTATTTTATACAATATAAATATGTTTGAATTACTAAATATAGGTATATTTTGGAATATGCTACAGCTTGTGATGGTATAGTAGTATCTCAAGATCAATTTAGAGATTTATATGCAGAAAAACCTCAATATCGTGATACTATTGAAAATAGATTACTTGTGCCTACATTTGTTGGTGATTATGTAATGTTTCCAGAGGATCCATTAGGAAGGGATGGACCCACTCTTACAGAATTTTTGAGACATTAAAGTAGTTTCTTTATGAAACATACTAAAGTTATGTGCATTTTTTGCACAGCAAGGGCAACAATGCTTTCTTATTTATTTATAAGTTTTAATATTGCATTATCTTTTCTTATTGTAAAGTTATGTTTCAAACTTTGTTGTCCACCTTGTAAATATTTTTTGTATGATATAAAAACTATAAATATTTTTGTTACATATAGATTTATTTTAATTTCAAAATTGAGTTTTTACATGATAAAGTTTTTAATAGATTGATACAAAAAATTAAAGTACAAAAATCTTACTATTACATGTTTATTCATTAGAATTATTTAATATATTTAGCATATAATTCTTATTGTTACAAATAATTTTATTTATATTTAAATAGTTTATAATTAATATTTTTATTAAAGGGTATTTTTTTTATTTATATTATTTGCAAAATTGAAAAATTAAGATTAAAGTATTATGTAATATGAATTATTATTTCACAAATTAACTTTGGAACACGTTTTTTTAAAAATTTTGTACATATATACACAAAGTTCAAATAAATAAATATTTGTTAATCACTATTTTCATTGTCGTCGTAGTCTTCTTCAGGAGGTGTATCCCAACTTGGTTTCCAACACCATTTACGTGATTGCCTAATATAATCCATTTTTTCAGATGCTGTTTCTTTTGCAGCTCTTTGTAATGGCGTTTCTTGTTCAGGATTAAGAAGTGCATTAAATAATACTGATTCATGTTGAAAAGCAGAACTAACAGCTAAAATGAAATTTTATATTAATTCATTTTAATAAAAATTTTATTTGGCATAGTAGATCGTTTAATTTTTCAGTTATAATTTTTTTAAATATTTAAATATAAAAAAAAAAAAAAAAAAAAAAATACAAATATTTTATAAATATTTACCTGCTTTAGAAAACAATTTTGACAATACATATTGATCATCTGCAGTTGAAACAGAATCTGGTTCTTTTGATTTACCCAAACGTCGACCAATTAAACAAGAAACTCGTTCTCCTTCAAACATTGCAGAAACTTCTTGTATTTTATTCTTATTTTTTTTACGTTTTCTTCTAGCTTTTTGTTCTTTATTATTTTTCATATGTTTTTTAGAATCATTAGAATCTTTGGAATCATTCATAGAAATTAACAAATTTTGTGGTTCATTGAGTGTTTTACTTTCAGATTTTGAAATTTTTTTTTTTAGATCATCTTCTAGATTATTTACACATTCACTTTGATTATTTGTTCGTTCTTGTATGTCAATGTTTGCAACATTTATATCTTTGTTGTCTATTACAGTATGAGTGCAATTATCTAGCGATTCATGTAAAGTATTTTCGTTATTACTGTCTAAATCAAAATTTGTCTCACTTGTTTTATTTTTACTATTAGAATTATCTTTATTATGTTGTTTTTCTTTAGCTTGATCATTTATTGCCTTTGCTCCAATTTTTTTACTTAGCGTTGCTGCAAGTTTTTTCATTGCTGAAATTTTATTTGAAGTGAAATTAGGTCTATTGGGCAATAATTTAGAATCACGAAAAAGTTGGTCAGATTCACAATTTTCACCATTTATAGGCTCATTTAAATTAAAAAGCTCGCTTAAATCTGTTGTTCGAAATAAGCGACGTTGACGAGGATCTTCAAGAACTTTGTTAGAAAGAAGTATTTTAAATATTTGTCTGTGATACATCTAGAATATTTAAGATTGAAAATTTTAAATTAATACATTAATTCTTTATGCAATATAAAATATAAATAAATTATGTATAAAAATAATAAGTTTAATATAAGGAAGTGAAATTAATATAAAAGTTAATATAATTAAGCAACATTAATTAAGTTAAATTAATAATGACTATAAATATTTCTTTTTCTATTATTTAAATTGTCACAGTATAAACATTTAAATATTTCTTAGATAAAATAGTAAACAAAAACACAAAACAGTCAAATCTTCTGAACTTTAAGTAAATAAAAAAAGGTACATAATTTGTATTTGTATTTTTGTAAATAAATTTGCTATTAAATCAAATTTAAAGAAAAATAATTTAATTATTAATTGTATATAAAATAATTATAACTATACCTTTTCTTCAATAGTTCCTGCAGTAATTAATCTATAAACAGTTACACTTTTATCTTGGCCAATTCTCCAAGCTCGTTCTCTTGCTTGAGCATCAGTAGCAGGGTTCCAGTCTGGATCATAAATAATCACTCTATTTGCTCCAGTCAAATTAACTCCCAAACCACCAACTCTCGTAGTTAATAAAAATACAAAAAAAGAAGTATCCTGAAAAATATTTTAAAGTAATTTTTTTCTTAATTTATTTAAAATTGATAAAAAAGATTTGTTTCTTATAAAAGTACTTTATTAAATTTAGAAATAGTTGACTGTCTTTGTCCCATAGGAGTTGTACCATCCATTCTTAAATATGTATATTTTTCTTTCTGCACTAGTCCTTCCAAAATATGCATCATCTAAAATAATTAATTAATTTTTTAAATTATAGTTTTATGATGAATATTCATGCTATAATATACCTGTCTACTTTGAGTAAATAAGAGTACGCGATGTCTTTGTTTTTTCCAGATTTTTAACAATGAACGAACTACTGACATTTTACCGGATCTCCTCCAATGTCCAAATTTATCTATTTTATTTTCATTCATTTCCATCTCGGATTCTTCATCTGTATCCTAAAGTAATTATGGAATCATTTAATTGATTATTAAAAGTAACAAAATTTAATAATAATAAAAACTATTGTTATAATTCTTACAGCATGATCATTACTGTACAAAAATAAATCTGGATGATTACAGATTTTACGTAGCGCTGTTAAAGCAAGTAAAAGTCTTGCCCTATACCTTCCACCTTCACGTTTTTCATGAAGAACAAATGAAACTTCATCTGATCGTAAAAACTGTTTGTATAACTGTCTTTGTTCCTCTGTTAAACTGCAAAATAGAACCTAAAAGGTAAGATTTTACTAAGTTATAAACAATAAACCAAATACAAATAAATAATTAAAAATAAAATTCTTTAAAACGCTATTTAAACGTCACAATATTTAAAATATTACTTGTTCATTTTTATCAGGTAGACTAACATGATGCTGTACATCATATTTTGTTCTTCTAAGCATATATGGAGTAATTGCATTTTTTAACATAGTTGCAACTTGTAAAGCAGTCGCTTCTTGTAAATGAGTAGCATTGGAATATCCACCTCTTGTTATTGGACCTGCACAGTGTTCCATAAAAGCAGGTAATGTACCAAGTTTTCCTGGCAATATGAAGTCAAAAAGAGACCATAATTCCTTTAAAGAATTTTGCATAGGACTACCAGTTAAAAGTAATCTATGAGGAGTTAAAAATCCTTTCACAACTTTACTTATCTAATTTATAAATCATAATTTAAATTATTCTTTTAGATATTTAAATTATGAGTTTGAAGTAAAATAATATTTATAATTACATACTTTAGCTTCTGGATTTCGGATTTTATGACCTTCATCTAATATCACATAATGCCATTTAAATTTTAGAAGTAAATCTTTGTGATTTAAAACTCCAGAATAAGATGTAACTAGTATACCACCAGGTTTTAAACTATGGAGCAAATACTCAACATCTCCTACAAAGTTTATTTTTTTTTAAAATAAGAAAATAAAAATTTCATAATAATTTTTAATATATACCTTGAAAAGTTCCAGACTGATGAAGCATCACTACACGTAAAGTAGGCCACCATTCATGAAAATGAGATACCCATTGCTCTAACAAAGTTGCTGGGCAAATAATAAGAGTAGGTCCCAGTCCCCTGAATCTATAATTTTTAATGTATATTTTAATAGTTTGAATACATTAACTTAATTAAATTAATGTATAATGTAAACATTTAATAAAGTAATAATAAACAATATTATAAATAACATTATCAAATATATTTATATTTAAATAAGGTACTTCTACTTCTCTATAAGTAAAATTTTTTTATATAAATAATACCCACCTTCCACCATCAGACAATAAATCACTACAATCGAGTCCAGCTAAAAATGCAATAATTTGAATTGTCTTGCCCAATCCCATTTCATCTCCCAATAAACCACCTAAATTTCGGCTGTGAAGTTCCCAAAGCCATTTTACAGATACTTTCTGATACCTACAAAAATGGGTAATGTAGTATAATATGAATCATTATTTCCATTTATAAGATAGTTTTTGAGCTATTTACTTATACAGTCGTTTCCATATGCAATAAGGAACTTTGAATATATTATCTACTTTGTGTAAAAATTCACGTTTTTTGTAATCACTTTCTTCAACTCTTTGTTTATAAATATCCTCATCTCCATCATCCAAAACTTGAATTTACATTATTAAATTTAATTTTTCTCCAAAAATAAATGCTTTACAATATTTTTTAAATCGTTTTTTTCTAATCTTACCTTTTCTTTTACATTTACTATTTTGTTTCAAAATACTACTTTTTTTCTTTTTATTAGATTTTCTAATAATTTCATCATCTGAGTCAAAGTCATCACTTGGTATGTATTCACTTCCTGAATCATTACATTTATCTTCAATATTAACAATATTTTCAACTTCAGCTATTTTTTCACAAACTACAGTATTACTTGTTTCAGTAGAATTTTCTAAAATTATATTATTAAAATCTTTTTCTACCGTCTTGTCATTTTTAGAAACAGCATTGGAATGTGAAGAAACTATGAATTCTCGTGTTTGAGAAATATTTGTTTGTACTCTTATGAGTTGTTCCTTTGATGAATAATCTTTAGCTTTCTTTATTTTACGTAATTTGTCTACTGCTATTTTCTTTTTCTTTAATGGAACTGGATCTTTTTCTGTTTTATTTGGTGAAGTTTTATTCTTTTTTAACAATTTCTTTTGTTTAGCAAGTTCTGCTTGTCGAAAAAGGTATTTTTCTAAGTCTAGAAGTTGATTTGATTCCTTAAGTGTTCTCCTAAAATTATAAATTTATTATATAAGTTTAGTAAAATTGGATTGCAGATAAATAAATAAAATAAGCCTGAAAAAAAAAAAAAATAAATTTTTATATGAATCAATCTTGTTTATCTTTTCATAAATATTCTGTATAATGAAATTTTTTTAAATTTCAATATAGAAAAAAATGTTATTTAAAAAAAAATATAAAATTATTTAATAAAACATTCAAATTAAAAACTTCACATATTATTTACCCTAAATTTTGTTTCAAATTAGCTTCTCTTTTTACTGCTTGGAACGGCGTAATTTCTCCTGTATTAACTTGATTTTGCAATTTTTCCCTTAAAATACTATCATCAGAATTTTTTTGAACTTCTTCCACTGATGTATTTTTTATTTTTAGTTTCGTTACTGATTCTTCAGTTAAATTATTTTGAATTAATTTCTCAATTTCTTCTGAAGCAATTTGTATAATACTATTTTCAGATTGTACAGAAACAATCTAAATCATAGAAAAATAATTTCAATTGTAAATAATATCAAAAACAATATAATTCTTTTTATATCTACCTTATTTAATTCATCAGCGTCTTCTGAAGTTACGATTTCCATGTCTATATTAATATAATTCAAGTATTGTTCTTAGTATTAAAATAATTGTTTTGCTTTTGTAAAATGAAAATTTCATATAAATCACAAAGTAATGAGGTTATTTTCGTCATTAAATCGAAATTTGTTTTTCTAGTAACTTTTACTATTAATTCAGCGTGAAAAACTAAGTTTTCTTAAACTCAAAAGTATTGTAAATATTTATAATTGCAAAAATTATACATTTGATGGCCAGAAACATGGGTAATTCTATATATACATAAAATATGTTTATTTAGCTCCTCATACTGTATTATACGGTCTGTATATTACAGATGTAATTTACATCTCCGACAGTCTCAATTTTTTATGGTGGGGGCTGAGACAATTTTGTGGAAGAAATTTAGTTTCTAAATCTATCAATCACAGCGCTGTAAAACAGACGACCAGGTTAATTATCAGCAGATGATATATAACTAAACTAAAATTTGAAATATATTAATTAGAAATTAAATACTATATTATTAAAATAATTGGTTTAAACTATGTAAACTTTTTTATATACAAGCTATTAATTATATATAAACATCAAGTGTTTCTTACTAAAATATATAGAGATTACTATTATAAATTTAAAAAAATTGAAAAGTGATAGCTTATTCAATATGTTCATCTAATGGTTGTGAGACTTTCAGTATATTTTGTTATTAAGACTCAATAACAATAGGATTATTGAAGTATATACAGATATATTATTTATAATTTTAGATGTATAAACACGATTATTGTTTTAAATATTTAAAATAAGCAGTTAAGATAAGTATTAAAGTATTGAAAAATATTCATTATTGTAAATTGCAAAGATAAAATATTTAAACTTTTAAGAAATTTTAAACAAAAATCAAGCTTATCTATTTAAAATTACATAATATTATTTACTACTTTACTTTAATTTAACACTAATACATTTGTAATAAGTGAAATATACTATAAATGTAATATTAGTATACTTAAATATACTTTTATCATTTTATTTATTTTTATGTGTGAATAAAAAGTATATTCCAAAAGAATCACGACAGTTTAAACGATTTTTAATGCTATAGGAATTGAATAAATTATTGCGAACAATTTATCAAGTTTAATGTATACGTTTTTTCTGGCAAAGATTCATAGGCTGGATTAAATTAAATTAAATTGGAAAATCTCAGTCACGCTGTTGCACAAAATTAATTCTCAATTCACAAAACAAATAAATTAATCAGTTCAGTTTATTCGTCATTTACACTACGGCACAACTAATTGTTACACGAAATAGTTACGTATGAGTAGAAAGTCACGTGACAAGCCGGTATATTCTCCCGCCATTTCGCGAAACTTATTACAGCGCCGCGGCCGCATCAGCGCTCGTAGCGCTCGAGTCGAACTAAACAAGGAAACTTCCGTATAGCTAGGCAGACTTCTCCCACTTCCTTGGCCTTTGTTTTCGTATTATATAAAATATTTGTCTTTGTTTGTTTACATCCGAGTTCTTTTAATATTAATATTAAATTATTAATATTAACCCTTTTCGGACGGATGTGTCTACTCTCAGCCACCAAAGCCTTTTTACCGTTCCGGTCGTATGACATTGAAAACATGACATTAAAACATATTATTATATAAACATATAAATAAAGTTGTCAAAAAAATTAATAAATCTTATTTATTCTTCATAATCTTGCATGTTATGTATCACTGCTTTTTCAACAGAAATTAATTCCGACCAGTACGCCACCTATCTCCAAATTGAATACGTCCAAAAAGGGTTAATATTAGTTTCTTTTAATATTAAGGATATTAAAGGAATTTATACAATAAAAATAAATTTTATATTTTTATAATATTTAATTTACGACTCACAAAATATAAAATATATTTTTTCTTCAAAAAAAAAAAAAAAAAAAAAAAAAACAATCATTTAATTAAAATTTTGAAAACAATTATTTTTATAATTCTGTTGTATGCATATAAAATAAATTAGCGTAAAAACAAAAGGTAACATTTCTGATAATAAAATATTTTCCGACACACTAAGGATAAGTTAACTTTCAGAAATTATTAAGAAAGTTTTTTTTATAAATAGTTTAAAAATTATCTTTCAATGCGTTAATTTTACTTATAAATAATCACAGAATTTATTCACTATATGTTATAATTCAAATATAAATTAATATATTCAAATAATTATAATTAAATTGAAGTAATTACGTATACATCTTATATGTAATGTATTGATTATCTATCTATTTACTCAATAATTGTCTAACTTTATACACAAAGATATTTTGAAATGCAATGGTTCCAAAAACATCGCTCTGAATTAAAATGACAATTTATCACTGTTATAACATTATTATTATTATTATTATTATTATTATTATTATTATTATTATTATCATTATTGTTATTATTAACATTAAGAAAGCGTACTTGTATTTTATGCTGTAATTAAAATATTTTTCATTCATTGAATATAGAATTCTTTAGTACAATAATCTATTTTATATTCGTATATGTTAATTTGCTACTCCATTAAAAATTCTCTTAACACCAGTTTTCAGTTAACTTCATTCGACTTTGCAAAATTATATATATATTCTTTTTTTTGTTACCTGGTCCATATTTGTCAAATACATCTACTTCAATGAATAAATACAGCTTGAATTACATAGTTTAACATCTTATTGCGATATTTACAGATACATTTTTTATTATAGTTGAAAAAATCTAACATACATGTTTACATTTTGCATAAATATAACAAATTAAAAAAACTAACGAATAGATTGAATTTTTATTTTACAATTGTAAGTTTTATTCTTTTTGTTATTTAGGAAAATAATATCGGATTTTCAAATATATTTTTGGTTTTTTTACTTTGTAGAAATTTTCATTTCTATTTTAAAAATAATTTCAGGTTAAAAAATCGTGCGACTGCTTTATACAAATTAAAGAAAATTAACTATCAATCTTATAAAATATTACATTGACAATCCACGTATCCATGATCACACATATACTTCTATTTAGTAAAGTAAAATAAATATTAATAATTTTTTCACTCATAGCATATTTTTTTTAAATACTTAAGTTGCGTAAGTAATACCTCCTTGCATACATTAGAACAAAAAATAATATTCAAAATAAATATATACATATTTTCTTAAAAAAGTTAACGTAATAATTAAATTATATTATTTTCGTCTGAAGAAGCATAAAAATTGGTACTTTTAAATATATACATTTTTTTTTAAAATAATATATTTAAAAGTAGACGCCTACAACTAAAATTACCTATACAGAAATAATACGTTTGAATAGGAGTTCGTATTTTAAGTAGTTTACTATTGAATAACATTTATACAATTTATTTCTTTCCATTTTGCAATTAATTTGATTTTCATATTTTTCGTTTAAAAAACTTTTGTTAAAGGTGATATGTATGCCTGTATCGTCTTTGACCTAGTCGCTGAATTTCTTATTCATTAAAATAGCAATATTTATTTTATAGTTACATAAAACAATTTTTTATTGTATCGATAAAAACGTGAAAAAAAAAAAATATATATATATATATATATATATATATATATATATATATATATATATATATATATATATTAGAACAATTACGTACAAATTTCAACTATTATTTTATAAAAAAGTAACTTATATAATAGCGTATTTTCGAAATAAAAGAAATACAAAACAAAGCTTTTTTTATTGTCTTATTTTATAAAATAAGAAATATGCAGAATTGGTCATTTATAAAAGGCACATTTTAAATTTTATTTTATGCGCAAAAAACTATTTTATACTATGAGTGCTTTTTACCTTTTAAAATATATAAAAATCGTTTTTGTTTCTTTTAAAATATTTCATATGTATTAATTCGAAATTTATTATTTTCTCTTTAAATATAATCCAGTAATACAAATATTTTGATTTGCTTTTCGTTCTAAACTGTACTAGAGTTCGTTTATAGCACTAATAACTATTAAAATTTACATAACACATTTTCTATATAGTGTACTAATTAAGGTTTTATAAATTATAAGTTAATCGGTAGGCATCCACATTTAAATATATGTATTTGGACAAGTTCGATCATTTTACACAATCGAATAAATAAAATCTACATTTATAATTTGGGTAAGCGCGAAAATGCAGAACAACGACGTCTCGAGTAGGGTTTTGCGAATTGTTTTGCAATTCAAACGCACACGTGTTACAATCTATTGGAAAACATTGAACGATTGAGCGGTCGCTTAATGTAGGCTGCTTAGTTTAAATATTGTGTCGAATATTGCCAAAGCTGTGCTACTTTAATACTGACTACTTAACTGACGAATTTTCGTTTTTTTTTTTTCTTTTTTATTTTTTTTTATTTTTTTTTTTTATTCAAAAATTTATAAAATATTGTTGCAAAATTTTATCGATTAATTGGCGACGTTTATCGGGCCAATCTAGCAATTATATTCAATGTTAATGTTTCGGTCAATCAAATGTTAATTTACTTGTATTACAAAATATTGTTTTAATGTCTTGTGACTTTTGAATGTTTTACGATTGCACACATATTTATATGCTCGTACATTAATACAATGATGTTTGAAACAAATGTTTTTGTAAACATTTTTTTAAACGGCTTATTTTCAATGTTATATAAAAATGTGTATAAATTTTAAAATGTGTATAAATCCACAGCATTACAATGATTATTTTTCGAATATTTATATATTATCAATTATACTTTAAATTGAAAATATGTGATAATTTATATAAAACGTAAGCATTTTATAACTTTATGTAAAGTAAAATTAAAACGCGTATGCATAGGTAATCTTAGTGACCGTTGATTGTTATAGCTTTACGAGCTACATCGAAAATTTATTGTTCAATGTATAAAAATTAAGATTAGTCTCTTTTCTTTTGTAATCGCTCAATATTATTCGTAAAAAAATTACTCTTTCTACGCATTAACCTCATCTAGATCAGTTAAAAAAAGTTTCTCAATAAAGCTTTATTAATCGAAACGATCGGCCACCACCGGCGTATTATCCGTATTCGTGTCCAAGCTCCCAAAGGATAACAACAAATCCTCGGAATCCTTGGCGTTCTTACCAACCGATCCGGCCTGCATGTCGATATAGGATTGCGGTCTAGCCGCACTCATCGACGGCTCGAGCTCGTTCTCGCTGTTGCTCGCGACGCTCACGTTCCGTAGTTTTATCGGGCTCTCGTAGTCTCCCTCGAGCCGATGCTTCTGCTGCTGCTGTTTTTGCTGCTGTTGTTGCTGCTGTTGTTGCTGTTGCTTGTGCGCCTCCGAGGCCGCCTCGTTCACGTAAGTCGAGCGAGCCGAGGTTTCCTCGTTGTCGCTGTAGCCTTTGCTCGTTGTTATCGGCTCGTGCCACAGCGCTTCGAGCTTGTCGACTTTGTCGGATTTGCTTATCGTCTCGAATGACGGCTTGCTCAGATAGTTGACGGCGTCGGTACGCTGATGCTGGGAGTTCACGAGGGCGTAGCTCACGATGTTTATCGGCGAATCTCCGCTCGTATCTAATTATAGAATAGAGAATTTTATGGTTCAAAATATTTTTCATCCGATTATAAACAAATAAAAATTAATTAACTTGAATTTTTCTTCGTTTTTCTTTTGTACATTAATTTACAATGTTTTTTTTTTTTTTACATTATTGTATACGTATTATTATTTTTTTTTTTTTGTTAATTTATAAATTTAACCATTTTAATACCTTTATTTTTGAGAAATCTATATCTACAATTGAGAAATCTTCTTAATTGCGTTAATTTTTTACCAATTATAATTTTAGCTTCTATTAAAAATTTATACAAATATTAAAATCGCATGAGATTAATAAAGCAAAATCATTAGCTATACGAGGACGTGTGCGTTACTACGCGATATCAATTATACCAGTGGCATACGTTAACATTAATCAATAATTCACGTATATACGTATTAATCCATAACTTGTTTTATTGCACGTTTTATCATGAACAACAATAATAACGAGACGATAGACAGACGGGAAAATGAACTTACTTGGGCTATCCAATGCGTGAAGCGAGGTGAAGTACGCTTGATTATGTACGGTTCGGGGGTTCAAATCGAGGTACTCGACCGCGTCCTCGAGCATTCGCTCCCAGTGACTTGTAAGCTCCTTAAACGATGGCCTCATTCCAGCTTCCTCGTGCCAGCACGAAACCATTAGCTTGTATCTGCAATGAAATTTCAAAGTGTAAGTACGACACCGAACTCGTTGACGAAAAAAAAAAAAAAAAAAAAAAAAAAAAACAACTTTGTTTTACTTCGAGCCAATTATAAAAAAATAATTAATAAACACGAGCGATCGATGTGGAGTGCTTCGTTATCGATTAGTCGAGACTTATGGATTATTATTATTATTATTATTTTTTTTTTTTCATAAAATTGCAATAACCAATCTATGTAAGCTTTATAGAATAACATAATATTACTATTACTCCAAGAAAAATGTCATAAAGTAACAATAAAGTAAAAATATTAGTATTTATAAGATATCTTTTTTTAATATGTAAATTTATCAAGTTTTTTTTTTCCATATATCGTATTAAAACTAATATTTATATGTAAAATAAAGACATTCATAATGTATTTTAAACTTATAAGTTAGCAGTAGAAGCAAAGATTACCATGAAAATGAAAATTTTATATTTTCATTTTTATGAATCTACTTTATAAACCATTATTTTATGGTAAAAATAATAATCACATATTTGAATATTAAATTTAAATAAAAATAACATATTTAAAATTTGCGTAATTTTGATTAACCCTACGATTATATAAAACTTTTGAATCAGCCTTATTGTATTATAGTATACACACATGACGTTATAAAATTTATACTCGATTATAAATATCGAATTAAACGTTAGATTTATTTCTTTTAATATCCGAACGACATCGCCAATTTCCATATAATTTCCAATCATCGTTGAATATCTTATAAAATATTTCCCTCTCGCTTAATATAATTCATCGGAAATGTACTCACAGTTGATGGGAGCAATTTGCCGGTTTCTCCATGCGATATCCCGCCTTCAGAAGATTGTAAAGATTATGCACGTCGACACCGGGATAAGGCGAGGCCCCGAGTGTTACCAGCTCCCAAAGGAGCACTCCGAAGCTCCAGACGTCGGATTTACTTGTGTAGACGTGATCCGCCAACGATTCCGGTGCCATCCATTTCACCGGTACTAAAGATTCACGACGAGTAGATGCGTATATATATATATTTATTTATTTATTTATTTGTATTTTTCTTTTTTTTTTTTTTTTTTAATTTTTGCATTTTGTTACAGTTGACGCAGCAACATTTTTGCTCTCGCGTAATTATGTTTTGAACTAGTTTGAAATTCTGTCGATAATATCGGCTTATAGTTTGAATATTCTCTCGAGAAAATTCTCTGTATTTAAAATTTTTTGCCGTGCAGTTTGTTACTCAAGTTCTTAGATGGATTGTTAATTCAGAAAATTAAAGTTAATGGAATTCCGATGTTTCCCGTACAATTCAATTAAGAAATTCTGCTAATTAGCTAATTTAAAATTATGATTGATTATTTTGTCTGATTTTCATGGTTAGTTCAACGTTAACTTCTAAGAAAATCGTTAAAATAAAAATAATCATCGAATAATATAGTATTAAAAATAATGTAAAAGGAATTATTTTGCATTTAATTTTATTTTAAATTATTCATCATAATGCAATTGAATGATTTAGAAATTATTATTTTTTTGCATAAAATTAATGTTCAAGTAGTAAAAAATTTATACCTCTTCCTTTACTGCGCTTCAAATAGGCATCGTCTTCGTAAACATCGCGTGTTAAACCAAAATCTGATATCTTACATACTTTTCCCGTCGCAAGTAATACATTCCTTGCTGCTAAATCCCGATGAACCAACTGCAAAGGATAATATTTTTTAATTTATGATAAAATTAATAATTATGTAATAATTAGCTATTGAAAAAAATTGTTTTGTTTTATGAAAAAAATAAAATATATATACGTAATTTTTATTTTAATTCCGTTCGTTAAAAAAAAAAAGTTTTTACCGATAAAAAAATTTATTTAATATTCAAATTGATTCATAATCATTTCCAAATTCGATTAAACTTTCAGCCTTATAATAAAACGAGCTATTTCACGAAAACGATCGAATAAGAATCTTACTTTGATATCTGCGAGGTAAGCCATTCCTTTGCTGATCTGCCAAGCAAACGAAAGTATATCTCTCGGAGTAATCGTGTAATTTACGGCTGGATCATCGCATTGCTGATTCAATGATTTTCCATTGTTCGGCGAAGAGGATAAAAGCAAAGTTGAACAGGGCATTCTTCCTTCGGACTCTAAATGACGGCTTCTTCTTAAGTAGTTTCTAAAGAAAATGAACATTTTTATATTTTAATTTGAATATTATCCCAGCATTATATCCCCGGTATATCCCCAGTGAATATTTTACCTTCTTTTTTCAAACTTCAAATATATTCCTTTGATAAGTACTTTTACGTAAATATACATTTATTTATAAAAATTAATTTTTTTACGATGGTTTTTTAAACAAATTAAGTTTACGATAGTTTTTTAAAAATTAAAAAATACTTCTATAAAATTGCTAAGAGTCATAATTTTAAATGAGATTAAATTTTAGTTAAGTTTCCCGATTATTATACACATGGCCTTTATTCTCATCAAGTACAGTGGAATTCGTTAAAACTTTTTATAATCAGTTTGTCTTAATGAATACAATATACTAATGTATAAAACTTTGCCTTAAATAAATTATTTTTTAATTTACATATTTCAAGCTTGCATAAAACATACCATTACCAAATATATTATTTAATCTTATATCTGTACAAGAATCATTGTTTCAATATTAAGAAATAAAATGATTAATAAATATTGTTGTTTTAAACAAAATTATGAAATTAAATGCACATTTGTTTCTTTTTTTTTTTTTTTTATACAAAGATGTGTTTCCTGTATCGAATAACAAATATTAATTAAAAGAAAGCTTATATAAAAAGTAGAAAAAAGTAAATGTGTAATTATGTAAACTTTATTAAATTTCGAAAGCTCCATAAGAAAAAAAAAAAAAAAACGCAAATACGCATACAAAAAGAAAAAATTCCATTTCTTAAAGCGAGTCGAAAACTCAGGTCATCGTCCTTGTTATTTTTCATCTAAAATCTTGAAGAGTTCAAAACACGCGAGAAAGCTAGCGCGTGTCGCTTTTCAAATGATCGCGTAAACCATATAGAAGTATTTAATTATGCGCGTCGCGATCGCGGCGCCTATTATATCGTTCTCATTAACGCATAGACACACACACACACACACAGAGACATAAAGAAGCGAGAATCGCGACGCAAAGCGAGACGCAACGGAATGTGCAACTGGAAGAGCTTTACCGAGGTTCTTATAACGACATTGCCGCGGTATTAATTCAGTAGCGGCACATTCGGAAAAGCTCACTCTCTCTCTCTCTCTCTCTCTCTCACTCTCTGTCTCTCTTTCTCTGGCACTCGTGACCTAAGCTAAGAGAGAATATCGCATACCAAGCGTATACGATTCAATGGCCATTTGCATGCATAGTGGCGTAACGCGCACTTTCGACTTTCGAGTGTTTTTCGGAATGTGTCGGATGAAGCGTGCGTTAGACACATTTGCAAGTTTTCGTCGATTTGCTTTTGTTTTTCACTCTCTCTTTCTCACTTACTCTTTTTTGTTTTTTTTTTTTTTTTTTTTTTTTATTTTTCATTTTCTTTTTATTAAATTTGATCGCGAAGGATCTAATACTGTAATTCCGCGTTATTGCGAAATTTGTGAAATGTTTTTGTCCGATATGGAGGGAGTTACAACTACTTCATCCAATATCCTTATATGAGATTTCAGCGGGACTCTGAGCAAACAGTAATAACCATGATGCTATTACTTTTACTATTGTTGTATTATATTAAATTTTTTTTTCAAATTTTCTTGATTCGTCAAATTATTGCTTTGTTTTTGAAACAATAATATAATTATCTTGAATCAACATCGACAGTAGTAATATTATATGATTTCCATGTAATAAACAGTTTAAGTAGATAAAGTCCCGTTGTAATCGGACATTGCGGTTTTTTGAGGCTGCGTTCGCAAATTTTATTTCACGTTATATATTGTTTTTAAAATTATATTAAGCAATAATAATAAAATATTTGGATGTCATAATATTTTTTCTTCAGATAGTAAAGTATGGCAAAGACTTAAATCTGATTAGTTTGCAAAAACTTGAGTTCTCAATTCCAAAAGTATTATTCTTAATACTTTGTTTGTTTGTTTTGATCTTTCACGCTGTTACAAAGCAATGGAATGATTTGAATTTTCGAATGGTTATTTTTTATGGCAAGAAATCAACAATTTTCAAGCAACAAAAGAACGGAGCGTATAGCCACTAATTTATAAATATGGATAAAAATCCAATCAAAATTAGTATAAAAATACGATTTTTTTTTTTAATTAAAAAAAAAAAAAAAAAAAAAATTAACGCGAGCCAATAATCAAAATTCTATAACTAAATTTTCATTTTAAGCATTCGAATCTCTAAATATAAATTAGTATTAAAATTAGGCAATTCCATCGCTATTTGACGAAAATAGCGCAATATAGTAATTCGTTGGCGCTGCTAGTCTCGTGTCGGCATCCGGTAAAAATATTTACGCTCCCGATGCGAGGAGCAGTCAAAGGAGCCAATAAATAAATATTAACGCAAAGAGAAAAACTAACCTCAAAGAACCGAACTCGGCGAACTCGATGATGAGATAAATCGGTCCACCGGCTGTTGTACACGCCCCGAGTAATCTTATAACGTTCGGATGTTGGGCTTCCTTCAACAGCTGATATTCGGATAGAAGATCGGCCAATTCCAAGGCGCTCGCGTCCTCCTTCAATGTTTTCACGGCGACGGTCGTTAAACCCGGCCAACCTCCGATGTCTTGTGCTTTCGCTCGTAACACACGTCCGAACTCACCCTCTCCCAACACCTGCTCGATCGTTAAATGCGCGCGAGGAAATTCCCATTTTGGATCGGGCTAGAATAATTAGAAATACGTTTATTATTTATAATGCTCGTGTTTAGATTATTTTATGATTGATAATATCTATCATTGATTACGAAACTAAGAAATAAAAATTATACAAAACTTACCAAAAAAAAAAAAAAAAAAAAAAAATGAGAGATGAAAAGTTTTCGTAAATTAAATTTTTATTCAACAATACATTATTTAAATACTTTTTAATCTCTAGTGATATAAATGTATTAAATTTATTTAAATTTATCAATTATCAATGTACTTAAATTGGTATACATATGAGAAATGAAATCATGCACACTAAAATATAAATTCGATAATAAATTTCAAATCTATTATTACATATAAATATTTGTATGGAACAAAAAATTAATTATAAGCCATAAATTGATATTTTATCGTTAGAAAAAGTATAAACTTATGTATTTACGAGTAAGTATCTTTTACTACAGGCATTAAATCTTGACGATTGAACGTTTACGTCCTTAAGCGTAGCTAAGTTTTTTTTTAAAACTAAACTAACCCCATAAAAATATGCACAAAAAGTACATGACGCAACAACTTTAAACTGCTTAGTAGAATTTATCGTATCTTATTTTTAACAAGTTAAAAGTTAAAATTTTTTTCAGCTAAATGCAGTTAAGAATGAAACGAACAATTAATTTATAAAATTTAATTTATTAAAATTTTTTACCAAGTCGTACAAAGTGAACATTATTTCACTTTGTTAATCGGCTAATAAGTAAAGCTCTGAGTGAAATATTTTCATTTCCAACTTCAAATTACCCGAATAATAAACACCACTTTAAATCCCCAGTTAAAGCGAGCGATTTAATTTTTTCGCGGATAAATTTCAAAGCCACGATTTTCCATGCAACTTTAAGTTTAGCTTATTTATCAGAAATAAGTGCACGAAAAAGAAAGAAAGAAAGAAAAAAAAAAAAGAACAAAAAAAAAAAAAAAAAGGAAAAACCGACCACGCGTTGACGGTGCACTCGACGGTTTATCTCGTTTTGTCGCTACGCGTTTAACCGAGAAATATCGCGCGATCGTGCGCCGCATTAAATTACTTTTCGCCTTCTCCAGCCCCTTCTTAAACCTCTCTATATTTATATACGCACTCTCGAGGGAAGGAGGAGGGAGGAGGGAAGGAGGGGGAGGTGGTGGAGGGTAAAAGCCGTTTCGTTTTTCAAAGTCCTCCTCGAGCTGCTCGCGCTCAACAACGACTTTAATCGAGCTGGAAGAAAAGATAGCGGGCTTAAATTCACGAGTTTAATGCGTTTGCGCGCTCACCTACGTTTAACGTATGCTATTTATGCTAGCTTTAAAAAAAGACTCTGAGAAAATAATGCGAATTATAATATTAAAGTTATTCGTATGCATGTTAACATTTTTAAAATATTAAGAAATAAATTGTTGAAAAATAAAAATTCGAATGAGAAAAGTTCCGTTTGAAAATTTTTTCAAATAATATTCAATAAATACATTAATATTACTTGCTTATATTTAACATTTTGATTAGAAAATAAAATAGTTTTGTCTTTAATCGGTCGATTTTAGGAAAATGTTAGAAAATTTTTCAATGCAAAAATTTTTTCGTTTCAAATAAAAAAAGCTTTAAATTAGCAATAATTTTAATGAATTAACGAACTAACGAACTTATTATAAATAAAGAAAATATTTTATAAATCCATTTACATAAAGATAATGTGTATGTTAGGAGAGAGGGTAAAGATAAAACAAAATACATATTATTCGATAATAATGAAAGCCAAAACGTCTAATAAATAGATAAAACGAGCAATAAATTTAACATATATGTAATTCAAACGATCAACTCACCATCGAATTTTTTTGCGGAAGCAAAGTGCGATTTACGGCTGTTAAGGATTCCAACCCAATTAACAAACCGTCACCGCGGTCGACGTAATCAAGAGGTAAAATCCCGAGGCCATTGGCGACATCGCTTCCACGGTGCATGCAACTACGCCTAGGAACCTTTGCAACAATTCTGTAATAAACCGACAATTACGTCTTTTTATTTCTTTTATTTACGATATTATTATAAGTTTTGCACCCTTTTTTTTTTTTTTTTCTTTTTTCATCAATTATTGTTTTATAATTAATTTTTAAACAAAATTGTTTATCTATTTAATGTAATTGCCTTTATAAACATGAATAATTTTTATAAAACAAAGAAAAAAAATTGAATATAAATTACGAATGCGTTGAATATTTAATGAGAAGGCTAAAAAAATTTCATTATTCTATATTCTAAGAATAAAATATGCATCAATCAAAACTGAATATTTTTATAAAAATTAATAAAAATTAAAAATGAAATAGTTTTCATTGTTTCCTTTTTTAAAATGCATATCGAATCAACGCGCGTTTTTTTTTATGTACATGTTTGAGAGACATGTTTTTGCATTTGTGTAAAAACGCTTTGTTGTTAAAAGAATCACGAATATCGTTATAAACGACGTAGTTGACAGCCACGGCATTTATACGATCCTCCCACGACCTCGATATAATTTTAATGGCCATCTCGCGAATGTCTCCGTCTGGCATCGTACGTAGTAATACACTTGCGTATAGATTCATCGCTTATCGATTTTCGAATCGGCAAAAATAAAACGTCGGACTCGTCGTCGTCGTCGTCGTCGACGTCGTCGTACCTTTAGATGCGACTCGATCGTAACTTATCTCGAGTTTGCCGAGTCTGTGTCTGTGCGCGAGCTAAAGAACGGCTAAAGCGGCACCGGTACTCCGCAGCTGTTGCGCCGGTGCATTCAGGTTATGCAAACAATTCGTAAAACAACGATATCCACACACAAGTTTACGCGCGCGCGCGCGCTGACCCAAGCCGCGATGGTTATATATCGTAGAAGGGAGTAGAGAGAGAGAGAAAGAGAAAGAAAAAAAAGTCGGAAAATTCCCCGACGCTGGTTATGTACTCTTTTCTAGTCTGCGCGTGTGCGCTTACGCGAATGCATACTTCGTACGTATACGTGTGCGTAGAACGAATTTACATCGATTGCTATAATACACTGCCAGACGTTATTAAACGTTAAAAAAATGTCTTCGAGATAAATTTTACGCATGTGTTTTTAGCTAAATTTAAATGCCGATGCGTTCGGAAAATTTATTTACCGTTTTTAATATATGGTAAATTTTAAAATTATTACGAATATTTATAATAATCCCACAATTTGTTAAAAATTTTAATTTGTATCATATTTTTAATTGTCGTTAGTCGTACATTTTACAAGTGAAAAAAATTGGATATAACGTAATTGCTATTTTTACCTGTATCTCCACATGATTAATGATCCGACAATGATTATTAGGACGAAAAGACTCGCAGCGATAATCCCAATTAAACAAGTTGGCCCACACGTACTGTTTATTGCTAAAAATTATACGTAAACGTGCAAAGAAAAAATTATTAAATATACATATTAGTTACTGTATCATTAAAGTTATTAATGTTATATTTTCGTTCGTTATTTGAAACATGAATAGTCGAGGAAAAATAAAATTTGATATTTTTACGATTCTATAACAAAATCATACAGTCAATTTTATACATTTAGTAAATATTGTAAGTATTGTTGCAACAGAGAACATTAAAAACGATAAGTACCTTGATAATTTTCATTCATCAATAAAGTGAAATGTAGTATTATAATAGAATATGTGAAATTTATTGACTATGTTAGTGAATGAATGTACTCGTTTAAAGTATAGTATAATAGAAATAATTATTTCATACATTCAAAGGTTCGAGGAAAATGGTACAAATGCTATCGGAATATTATTGTCAAAATAAGTATTTAATTAACGACATTTCATTTTATTTAAAAAGAATCAACAATCAATTATTATTGTGAGAAAATATTAATATTAACGTTAAATATAACTAATCAATTATTTCGAATGAATTAGGATTCTGCAAAGGCATGAAATCAGTATAAGTAGTATCCTGTGTAAATAGTCAGGCAATGATGCATAATAGTTAGCAACTTCTTGTTGTGTAATTTAATAAGCATTTTAATATTACAATAATTATAAATTATATCGTAAACTTATGATATCAATAAATTAAATAATAACTAAATAAAATTAAGAGTTTTCCATAAATTAAAGTACTTATTGAAAAAATTTAATCAATTAAGCAAGGTTTTGCATTAGTACATCTTTACTTGTTTAAACAACATGAAAATTTATCAAGCTTAGATTGATGTATTAACCGTTATTTTTTTTGCGATTCAAAAGTAACCAATACATGAATAATAACAAAAAAAAAAAAAAAAAAAAAAATTAATAATTTTGAATATAATATGAAAAAATTTTTATATAAAATTGAAAAATAATAAACCATACCTTTTCGCGCATCGGGCCCGACAACTTGAGGAATTCTGTCGCGTTCTTTTCTCGCTCTCGCTATATCACGGGCATCTTTACTCCCGGTTGCACTGCCGCTGCTCGGTATTTTTCGAAAGCTCGCACCGCACGTGCATTGTAACGTGTCGTCGCACCAGCAAGTACCAAAACCGCTTCGAATGCCCCGACCCCCTTTGTTCATCTCCGCGAAGCGTACCTCCGCTGTTTCGATGAAAACGCATTTTCTTTATATGTCATTTACGTCTACGTTTAATTCGTCTAGTTGAAAGTTTTATTTATTTATTTTTTTTTTCTTTTTTTTTCTTTTTTTTTCTTTTTTTTTTCTTTTTTTTTTGGTTTTGTACGTGCAAAAAAAGTTTGTAATGTTAAATTACAATAAATATCATTTATTTATATATGTATAATGTCAATATTATTAACAAAACATTAACTATTTAGCAATTGTTAATTATTAATCTAAACTTATTAAAATTATAAACGAAAATTTCGTTGAAAATTATCGCTCGTTAAAATTTAATTTTTAAGCTCGGTCGAATGAATTTAATAAATTTACAAAAATTCGATACGTACATTCGATAGCGCAATCCTGCGGACAAATTCGAGGATCGAGATGTTCCAGTTCATCGCATATGTAATTAGGACAAAAAGCAAGATCCGGCGAGCAGGTCTCGTACTTTTCGGTCATCGTGCTGACGTTCGCTTTGTTTGATCTCCAAACGCAACCACCCGCATCAGCGTCGCTTAAACTACGGTAAATAAAACTCTCGTTGTTTGGGAAAAATATACTTTTTTTTTTTTTTTTTTTTCATAAATTTTCTTTGTAAACGGCATTTTTTAATCATCGATAATTTTTAAATTATACTCTCTTTCGATTATATGATTACGTATTTGAGTATTTTTCGTAAGAATTAAGAAATTTTAATGCATTTTGAATTTAATGAAAATCACAACAAAAAAAAAATCGAGTATAAGATAATATGAATATTATATGCTTGGATAGGTTTCACTGAAACTGAAAGCAATAATTATCATTATATTGAGATTTTAAATAAATTCAATTATATAAATTCTTAAAATCGGTTTTACAAACGAATTTGTAAATATTTTAACTTTAAAACTCTTTTGATAATTGTAAAGCGTATATTTGAGGAGAGCTATTTTGTGTATATTTATATTATTGAATCAATTGAAATTTCAGTTCGAAAATTTCAAAATAAATATTCATAAATTTATCGATTAATGGATTATTTAGTGAATATTTTAATATGAAAATTTTACAGAGATTTTTTGTTGGGATATTATAAATAGATTTATTTTATGTTAAAATATTGAAAATCAATCAAGCGTCGGTTAACGAAAAAATAAAATTAACGAATATTGTAAGAAAAATAATCGAAGTAGCTCAAATTTGCCTGATAATAAAAATATTATCAAATTATATCTAATAAAAAATAAATAAAATAAAAGATAAAAAAAAAAAAAAAAAAAAAAAAAAAATGTACGCAATCGAATAACAAATAAAGAAAATATCTAACTTTGCGCTCCCGGCGCCCACACCGCATCTTCCCTCGCACTCGTTCGCAGTCTTGGCGTTTGCACAAGAATGAGCGCTCAATTGGCTCTGTTTGCAAGCCTCCGTAAGCTCCAACATCTTCACGTTGAGTGTCGTCGATGCGGTTCGTTGTTGATCCGGTATACTCCATTCGATTTCCAAGCTAAAACGAGAGACGCACGGTTGAAGGAATGATTCGGTCGTTCGAGGAAAAACAAACGTAAATTTAAAAGGAAATATGTCTTTGTTTGTTTATTTTATTTATTTATTTATTTATTTATTTATTTATTTATTTTTTTGGTATTTTTTTCCGTTCTCGATAACCATAAATGCCATCTCGATCCATTAACGTTTGTTATTCGGTACATTTTTTTGTGCACAAATCATATGAGACTACATTTTGACGTTATTTATATGCGGATAAATTTCATAACGAGCAACTGTACGCTCGTTCGTTATAGAATTTGATATTCGCGGAGAAATAACGTTGACAATATTAATGCATTTATAAAGAATCGTCGTTTACGGCAAGGAAAACAATGACCAAAGAGGTAACAATAACGATCGTTTGTGCGATAACTGCATACGCTCGCTGTAAAATATTACGTGTAAAATATTGCAGTGAAGAAGAAAGAGAGAGAGAGAGAGAGAGAGAGAGAGAGAGAGAGTAGATAGAATGAAAGATAAAGCTCGTCTAGGTCGTATTATGAAAACGGAATACCTTACCTGATAGCCGAGGAAATTGATAGTAAAGCGGCGGGGTTAGCGACGTAAACGATACCGCCGGCACGCGTGATATTGAAAGCTTCGGGGCCGCGCAAGACGAAGACGACTTTGGAATTGACTTTCTGAAGGGGCTGGACGACTCGATAAAATCGACCAGAATTTCGCGATATCTTCGCTCCTTGGGGATAAGCTATCCGTTGTTTGAATGGAGTCGATGCCGTTGTCGTCGTTGTGTGGCGCTGGGGTCCGGTGAACGAAAGCGTTATATTAATCTGAAAAGGTAAAAGAAAGGAATGGAGAAAATAATTATCATACTGCTGGTGAATTCTTATTGATGATTTTTGTCATTTTATTTGTTTAGATCGTCGTCTTTATGCACAAATTTACTCTATTCAATTACAGATGTAAAAAATTTATTAAATATTTTCTTTGAACCGTGATGCATAAATTTTTGGAATATTAAAATTTCATTTTCCTTTTATCAAAAATATCCTCATTTAAATAAATTAAAAAAAAGAAAAAAAGATAATAAATCAAAGCATTTTTATCACATATAAACGCCATTGTTCAAACGCGCAGCCTCGCGTTACGTAAAAACCGAATAATAGACAATTTGAATAACTAAATCCGTGTTTTTCGCGCGGAAACAAAAAAAAAAAAAACACGAATGTATTCCGACTAACGCACAGCCATCAAAATATTGCACGACGACGATTGTGTGAGGCACATTAAGGTATGAAAAATGCGTCTACTGTGTCGGCGTCGAGTCTTGCAACAATTGATTTTCTCCCTCGACGAGCTGAATTTCTGCCGATTCGACGTCCACGTGCCGTTTCCTTCCAAATAGCCTTAAAATTGTCCCGCTCGTATAAATCCCTCCGCCGAGAGAAGCGAGATTAATCGTTATCGATATAGTCTCGTAAAATACGGATCGATTTTGCGCAAACGAATTTTGCCGTGAACGCCGTTTTTTCCCATCCCGCCGCGTCTGTTTCTCCCGCAAACGCTTTAATCCTAACAAGAAAGAAATAAACGTTCGTAAAGGAGGAAATAGGCGCCTTTCTCGCGCGGTAACTTAAAAAACTCCTTAGACGCGCCGTCAATCGCAGGAAGCGCGAGAATGGCGGATAAAAGCCGCGCTTTTGCGGATATCTCCTATACCTACGGGGCAAGGAGCGCCACGAATGCGATACGATCGGTAACGACGAATGCGAGCGAGTTTGGATTTATAGAAAAGTATATTTATACGTCAATGGTTCGCGACTCTCGACCAAAAGATCCATCTCGGGAATGTCTGACGAGGAGCTTCCTCTCCTCGCGGCGACGCTTTATAATAAGAAGTTGGCCGAGGGATGAGGGAAAGAGGATTTCTCTCATTGTCGCCCGAGAAATAGTCGATAATGCACTCGACGCTTATTCTGGACGCATTTAACGAGTATTTTATTATTGAACACTTTATTCCGATGTCTTTTCTTCAAATAAAGATCGCTTTTTTTTTCTCTCTACCTATTTTTCTTCTATGAAAATTTAACGATTGCCGAAATAAACGTTATTTTACATTTGCTTCATTATTAACGGATTTATAGTAAAAATCGGCACTGCATTCAATATCAATAAGCCAAACGCGCGCAGTAATTATGATTAGCAAGCTTAACAATAATTATTCATCATATTTACCGCGGATTTCCTGCTTAGATACGTTTTAGGCGCGGCTTGTTTATTTCGCGGCGGACTTTAATCGTTAATTAATGGCAACGCATCCTGCCGTGTAAGCTCCTTTAATATTGCGTGGGTAGTTGGCGTGAATTATTCTTCGCTGGTTATTCGCTGGCGCCGTTAACATTTGATAGTGCTCTGATTTACCGTTTTCGTATTGTTCCCCAAGTAATTACTTTTAATGGGACGGGTACAACGTTGCATTTATAATGGCTACTTTTTATATATATATATTTTTTTCCCCCTTATTTTCTTTTTATACGTTTTGAAGACGAAAAAAGAAATTCAAGAAATGTGTGGTTAATTTTTATGATAAAACATTAATTGCGTTAATTTTTGAGCAATTAATTTATTTTAATTTCAATTGAATAATTCTAGTTTAATATTAATTTTACAATATTTGCGGAGGGCCTTATAATCATCTAAAACGTTCTAGTTTTAATTCTATCCGCAATCGCTTTGTTTTAAGTCATGACCCAAATACTATTCATTTAAACATGGCTTATTATATTTTAATTAATAAAATGTAGAAAAATATAATTTTTTAAAGTATCGAATACGAATATATATGTGTAAAATTAGTGAAAATTAAAAATTACAGTAGTTAGATTTTTTAATTTCGCTAAGAAACTGTAAATCATCTTCAATTTAATAATTGAATTTACGAGTATAGAATAAAAAGTAAAAATTCTTACCGTATTATTTCCATAGCCTGATAAAAGTGACTCGTCTTTTACTTGAAGTATCACGCGATATGGTGATTTTGGAAGAAGAGTAGTTTTCGAGTATAATTCTGGAAAAAAAAAAAAAAAAAAAAAAAAAACGAATACGTCTTATTAGAAGCTAATACAGCATATAGGTAATAGCCTTTTTAGAAAATTTTCTCTTCATTATTTCGCAATCGTTAAAATTATATTACATCAAAAATAGCATATTTGCGTTAGGAAATTCGTATAAGTAACTCACTCGCAAAAATCGCGGTGGAAGGTGCCTCGAGTCTTTTTGGATGATCGATCGATATTATATCGTAAGTTAAATTCAAGGCATTGTGAATATCTTCGAGTAGTTTAACGCTGTATGCGTTTGTGTTAATGTCGTCTGCATCTTTGATAAGTAAATCGTTTCCATCCAATCTTTCCCCCTGTAAAATTTATATTATGATGATGGAGAGATGTTATAAAATACGTTTTTACGAAATTCAACAAAATAATTTTCTTAAATAATTTTTCGCATTGTATTTCATACAACTATTTATCAGATTGCAAGACCAAACAAAAATAATATTATTCCATCTTCTCGATTAATATTTAAATTACTTTGATTCTATAATTTTTTAATAGCAATGAAAGCTTTTTCAACGTATTTTTATCAGATTAATCTTTTCAATTTCAAACCCGATTGAAAGTATCGCAGCATTATCGAGGATTGGATAAAATAAATAATATTTTTAAATAAAAAAAAAAAGTAAATGATTTATTTATTCCGTTAATTATTTTTTTTTTCTCGAACGTTTAAGGACTAGCTTCCTCTCTTGCTATACGAGCATCCTTAATACTCTTTCGTTTTCCATTCCTGTTATGCCAACGCTCCGTGCGTCGATTCACGCTTTTTGGCTATTTACTTTATTCCGCGTTGGGTACGTTGGTCTTCTAGGATCTGTGCCCAAAAAAGTTTAGGAGCAGATACGAGTTGGTAGAAAGTACGAAAAAGTTTTGTTTTCCATGCGATTGTCCTCGAAAAATTCTTGAAATATTTATGTTTCATTTGTTAACGGCGTATACGCGAATGACGCGTGTCAAAATTTAATACCGTTATCTGTACACCCCGTAGTTAAGGCGTTAATAACGATTGACTTTATAAACTCGAGTTAAATTGTTTATAATAAAGATTAAACGATTTTATATAAAGTTTCGCATTTGTTTTTTATATTTTTTTTTTTGCTCAAAATTTTTCTATTGCGTTTAAATAACGATTAATTTTTACTTCACAAATAGAAAAATTGCAAATATAATAATTTAAAAAACACTAATAAAATATAAATTTAATTTAGCTTACAATCATATTTAAATTTTTAATACACCATTTGAGTTTGCGAACAACAGCAGCAAGTAAAAGAAACGTAAGATAAATAATGGCAAAAAAAAAAAAAAAAAGAGGAACGGAAAGGTAAAATGAATATATTCTTGCGTTTTCTTTTTTTTTTTTTTTTTACAGGAATACAAGCATATCTATGCTTAATAGGAAGGCGAGAGAGAACGACTAATCACTCGAGAGCAAGGGCGGTCGCGGCCATCAATCTCAATCTCACGTCTCGTGTTTTCACAATTACATTTTAACGAGAAAATCCACGGTTTCCGCTACCTCGAGGTATATAGCTTTGGCACACACATACTACATATACAGCGGATAGCGTACGATGCGCGTTAAACGAAAAGGGGAACGGGACTCGTCGCGCGCTAAAATTTATTTTTGAAAAAAGCACGCGCACACCGAGAGAAGGACGTTGCAGGCGATTAATAATAGAAAAGAAAAGCCAAATGAGAATGCGATTGAGAGACGACGAGTGAAATATACAAATCACGGTATTTTTAAGTCCTCGTCCGTCGGCCCGATTTCTTCAGATTTACCTCTTGTTGTGTATACCATCCGAGATTCAGAAAGGTGCTCGGGCTCGCTGAATCTTTTTTCTCCGTCTCTTTTTTGTTTGCGACTTTTTCTTTTCTTTCTTTCTTTCTTTCTTTTTTTTTTTATCTCCGTTGTTCTTTTTTACGCGCGCGCGCGCGCGCGGGGTAAGTGAAAATTCAGTGGAGAAAAAAATTAAAGAAAATGCGCGTGGCGAGATGAAAATAAAGAATAAGAAAAATGGATACAAAACCGACTGAGCGAAGAAAGTAAAACAAAATGCGCGCAATCCGGTAAACTGGAAAATTATGAATTTATGAGAAATTTAAAATATTAACTTTTATTAGCTACACTTACTATACATACAAAACTTCCTTCATTATTATAAATGTAAAGTAATAAGCTGCAGTATTAAAAATAATTAACATATTTTAATTCAGTGATTAAATATTGCAAAAATAAAAAATATGTGGATTCAATTTTCATAAGCCTTGAAAAATAATTTAATTTTATTTCATAAAGTAGAACGTCCACGTTTGTTAAATTACCACGGTGATAACGCTCAATTACTCACAAAGAAGATACCGTAAATTCTTTGGCTTTTATTTCGGTCCTAGTTAAAACGAGATATACAAAAAATACGTGATGAGAGAGAGAGAGAGAGAGAGAAGGAGAAAAAAAGTGGAAAGTATAAACTATCTCGGTAAGAAAGAAACGGATAGACGAACAGACGAATCGAGAGACGTGAAAAAGAAAGAGCTAACGAAAGAGAGAGAGAGAGAGAGAGAGAGAGAAAGTGGAAAATAAAAAAAAAAGGTTTCTCTTTCTCCCTTCCTCTCTCCCTCTTTCTCTCTCTTTTGCCTAGGGTTTAATCAGGATCAGCCCCTGCAGCCGGATTTTCTCTCCTCGGTGTGTTCGACCCGCTACTCCTTTCCCTTTTATCAGTCTTGTCGCTGTCGACGTTTCACGCGTGACTCTCTCTCTCTCTCTCTCTGTCTCTCCTTCTCTCCCTTTAACGATCTTTCTCATTCTCTGTGTCTTCCCTCATTGCCGTGCTGCATTTTTCTATACCTTTTTTTTTCTCCCCGGTTAAACGCATGCGGGACTGCATCGTTGCCCAAAACAATGCCTTAATAATGAACACAATGTACCCTTGATTAAGCTTCTCCACCCTTGCTTTCTCTTTTTCTTTTTTTCACCTCAAGTTCGAAATAAAACCTCAACGATTCGCTATAACAACCCTGTAACTAAGTACTTTACAATACGTTTCCGATGGATTATCAATCAGACGATCTGCTCGTATTTACGGTTTACGGTAAATCTTGTAAAGAGATGTCGTTTTTTTACATTATTATAAATCGTTTTTTTTTTTTATTTTAAATGCATTTTTTGTTTTTCTACGAACAAATTGCTTTAAAAAAATATTATTTTCGTTAAAAAGTAAAAATGTTAATTATTTATTAAATTAAATATGACACCCTTTAAAAAGTTTAAATTATTCAAATCTTCTTTAACAAAATTTGAATTTTCATAAGAGTTTGTCAATGTACTGAGAATTTTTAATAATTCGATATAAAATTTTTTTCATTAAATAGAGTACAATTAAAACCAATCGTTTTTATTAATTTTGACAGTAATTTAAATATAATTTAACTACATAAAATAAATTTTAAATTATTTACGCCGGAATAATTTATTTTTATAATAATTTTATTTATAATATACACGAAATTTTCATATTTCATATAATTCTAAAATTTTTAGTATCGTGCCGATATTCTTAGAAAAAAATTTGAATTTTTTGATTAAAAAACTTTTCTCCCAGAAATAATATTTAAGATGTAATCGGTTTACAATATCAAAAACACTTTACGTGAAATTAAAAATTCATGAAATTAAGAAATTTTGAAATTTTTTTAATTAGAATTATAAACGTAAAATTTAAATCCTAAAATTTGATATTATAAAAATTATTATACTTAAGAATAATAAAATTGTCCAATACACGTTTAAAAAATTTAAAATAAAAATTATTTATTTGATTTACCTGTGTAAAATCTTTTAAATCTATTTCAACAGTTTTGTTAGTTTGCGAAATAGGCGGATTGTCGTTTTGATCCAAAATGTCAATGTTTAAAATTTTCTCGATAGTATATTGAATACCAGTTGTTTCTTCCCAAATGATACATCTCACTTTTACATTAGCTTGTGGTCCAACACCTTTTGGTGGAATCAGTGAGTCGCGATCTAACGATTCGTTTGCATAAATTTTATCATCGATTAGATGAAAAAAGTCTGTTCCTAAAAGTAACGTAGAATTATTTCATTGATATTAATTTTACTTGATAATTTACTTATTGATAAATTTTTAAATTTAAAACTGGCTTAGTTAAAGTAATAGATACGACAAAATTCATTCAATGATAATTAATTATTAACAATAATATAAACAATAACGAATTTTTTTTTATTTTTTTTTATTTTTTTTTTATTTGAATAATTAAATAGTATAAATATAAAAATAGTGTAAAAATCTTACCATTTATTAATTCATATTCCGTCACGAAAAATTTAGGACAAA
The DNA here is from genome assembly GCA_949987625.1 of Chalcis sispes. Taxonomy (NCBI): domain Eukaryota; kingdom Metazoa; phylum Arthropoda; class Insecta; order Hymenoptera; family Chalcididae; genus Chalcis; species Chalcis sispes. The sequence goes on from OX465096.1 coordinate 21,292,350, forward strand.
TGTATCTGTAAATGCTCGGACCGAGCGTTCCTATCATTGTCACCGGTTGATTCTCGTAAATCTTGTACTTGGACATATTCCAGAAGCACATATCCTTTAAAATACATCAGTTATAGCTTACATTAAAAAAAAAAGTGTTTTATTTTCCAATGTCTTACACTCTTTTTATCATTAAAATAAGATTTAGTAGTTTATCCAGTTAATGCTTTTGTCATCATTATGTATACATAATTTAACATCGTTAAATATAAATACCTGCAAGTAGTCCGTGCAATTGATTTTTCCGTCTTTGGTAGCCTTGGGTAAAATTTTTATCTCGAGGAAAGCTTCGGCGCCGCCTTTTTCTTTTGCTTGCACGAGGATTGTACTCGAAGCACCTGAAAGAGAATCTCGTTTGCATAATTATCGAAAAGAACAGTCCCTTAAGAGATTTTCATCTTCGAGGGCTTTTTATAAGCAATAAATTTAAATGAATTTATGAAAGAATTTCACATTCAATATCATTATTTTGTTACTGACGAAAAAAAAAAAAAAAAAAAAAACTAGGAATATCTATTTATTGTATATGATTATTAAATATTAAAAAAAAATCATTTTATTTATTTTATTTTCAAATAATATCTAGCTAGCTAGCTACATGTATAATGAGAAAAATAAATCTTTTTTTACCTCCTTTAGGTAAAGTTGATAACGTAATGCTTCCATTTTTTGCATTTAAATTGGCAATATTTTCCTTCGACGGTAAAATCTCATAATTTAAATCTTTGGATATTGTTGAATCATTTCGCAAAGTTCGTAAAGTAACTAAATTGACATCCGATGTTGTTTCTAATCCATTTCGAATCGAATATGGTATCCTTAAGCTTAAATCTGATTGAGGAAAATAAAGCGCTGAAAAGAAAAATTTTAATAAATAAATATACTTAATCGTAACACTATTGAATATTCGATACGTATATACAAAATTTTTAAAATAAAAATTTTAAAGTATTAAAATATTAGTTTTTAAAGAATTAAAATATTGACATGTATATAGCCTCGGGCAATCTGCTGAACTTGTTAAATGTATTCATAATTTTAAAACGAAAAATGTACGAATAAGATAATGAAGGAAATATTAAAATAAGCCTATATTAAAATAAACTTTTTTTTTTATCCAAAGCACATTCGATAGCTTTGATGGGTAGATGTAAAGTAACCGACAAACTTGCCGTATGCCTTCGTCCGCGGTATGTCTCCTAAAAACGCATATATGCATATATTTCTGCCTCTCGCGTCTCTTACGATATCGACGTTATACCTCCCACACTTTCGCGCATTTTCCTCTCTTTCTTCTTCCCGCAAGTAGTTTTAGTATCTCGCTTATCGGCACTCGCAACAAGGATGCAACGGACGTATAATATAAACCGCGCTCGTCGAACAAGTTCACTCAGAGCCAGTAGACAACGTCTTCGCGCGCTAGTACGCGGTGGATAAGAAACGAAAAAACGGCCCTTGGGAAAAGAAACCGGATAACGCGCATAAAGCTTCCCTGTGTACGCGATCGACTTGCCACCCCTTTTTAAGGGAACGAGCACGCCAAAGGGACAACGCGCGTATGTATATCTATGTACGAGTTAGCGACGCTGTTTCTCTTTTCTTCCTTATACCCCCTTCTTCAGATCTTCCTTTACAAGAAGTAAGGAAACGACGAGAGCTACTCGTGGAAGGAAAAGTCTCTCTCTCTCTCTCTCTCGATGTGCGCCGGCCTCCGATGGAGGAACTCGAGTATGAAACGCGACGATGCGATGGTAAGAGGAGAGTTGAAAAAGCTCGCGGAGACAGAACTCCTAGTTTCGCCATCGAACGGTTGTTTTTTTCGAAATGAAAAAAGCTTCCCTCCCGTCTGCTCGAATCGATCCTTGCGGGCATAATGCCTTTCTTTCTGCTAGGGGGGAAAATTTTCACAATTTTGTAAAGGGGAAAAAAATGCAGAAAAAAAATAGGAAATTTTTTTTTTTTTTTTTTTTTTTTTTTTTTTAATTTGTTGCTTTTGTACTGAAGATTTCTTCAACTTTGCTTTGAAATCTATCGAGTGACGAAAATATTGTCGTTTTGCTTTCCTCTAAGTAAGTCACGCGCACTCTAACATTTTAACGTTGATACGCGTGTTTGCCAACATCGAACGACTGCGTGAATAAAAATAGTAGATTTTTTAAATCAACATTTCTTTGATGGGAAGCAGTCAAAATAGTATATTTTTTTAATAAATTATATGAATAAAAATATATTTTAAAAATTAAAGTATTCCATGTTAAAAAAAAAAAAAAAAAAAAAAATTAAAAATTTTAATAAGATTTATAAAAGTATAATCTTGATGGATATTGCATTTTAAAAGATTGATGTATTGCTAAATGTTTTATAACCAGCCAACAATTTAATTTTTTAAACATTCACCGATATTAGTAGATACCGCCCACAAGATTATTAAACAAAAGTCTGCATAGATGTATAATCCGTCGTAAATAATGAAAGTGTATAATGTAAATGACAGAATCGATCTGCTCGGCAAATCTCCAGCTAAACCCTTTATACACTATATTATATATTTTGGCAAACTGAGTGGGTGTAAGCGAAGCTAGATAAAAAGAACTATTGGAAAGCTTAAATTATGTTTCAAAGAAGAAAAGAAGCTCGTTGATAAAGCGATGTTAAAATACAATATTTATAAGTTTTATTACCGAGCTCTAATTTACAATTGATACCTATTCAACGTTATACATTTATTTATTGATTTTTTTTTTTTTTTTTTTTTTTAATAAAGAACTTGTGTAATGCAAATAAAATAACAAAAATCTCGTAAATGTTAACATATTTCTAAAGATATGTAAAGCTAGTAACATAAAGAATATGCTTAAAGAGATTATCATTTTAGTAAGAAAATAAAAATATATTAATATTATTTCCTTTTTTCATAATATACTCCTATTTGAATTCTCTGCTAAACATGGAATTTTTTTTACGAGGGAAAGTATTTTTCTTCATGTATAAGCAATGGATTCAAAATATTTGATGGTAATTGTCAAAACCTTCTAAGTATTATTGAATAACAAACAAACATGTAATCAAATATACATATAACAGTTTTAGTAAGAGAATATGTAAATTCTATTTATTGTCATGAGACATATTACCGAAACCATTCTCCTTAGAGACAGATGCAAATTTTTTTTGCAATTCCGTTAAATTAAAAATTATACGAAATATCGAGTTTTGATTATAAATATTTTATATATTTTAACGAGAAAAGATAGATTGAAATAAAAATAAAAAGAAAGAAAAGTAGAGAGAGAGAGAGAGAGATAAAAAGGCGAAACTGATATACGCATGTCAAGGTGAGCATTTGATCGATATTTACAAAGCAGTTAATTTTAATCAGCGACATCGCGTGTCGACTGGCTGCCCAAAGTTTTACGACGATTTTTACGATAGTCACCCTAATCTATTGTCTTCTTTTTCTCCTGCATATTCGAGCTGTATACGTGTATCTTTCTCGTTTTTTTTGCACAGAAAAAAAAAAAATAAACGAAATTTTCACGATGGGCAATACTGTGCGATAAAAAGCTGAACTCACGGCGAGTTTTGCAAAAAATTGTTTAATTTTCACGGGACTGAATGTGAAAATTTATTAAAAAAATTAAAAATAATGAATTTTCGAATTCTAATTATTGATTGTTTATAGATTCATAATAAAGTGAGAGAAATAATTCAAAACTTGTAGCTACAATGTATAAGTTATTCACATAAATTTTTTAATAATATCATTACTTTAAAATATGTACTCATTTATTTAAAATTATAATACGATAATTAAGAATAAGTAATATCACCTATTTCAAATGAATTTGAATATACAGTAAAAAATCGATTTATTCATTAAAAAATTTCAAAGTAATTTATATTCAAAGTAAATTTTTCTTTATGCATAAAATAATAGTAAAAATTATATTTTATGAGTTGAAATTACACCATTAAAATTTAAAAAAACTAATTACCACCAGCGACAAGATGTAAATCAACCGATATATCGCTTATTAAATTTACGAAAAAAAAAAGTGTAAAAATAAAAAAATTAACTATCCTTTATGACGTTCAAGGGGTACATAACATGCTATGGTACATACTGAAAAGGCACGGTTGACTTTTATTAAGAATGTTTTTACGAGGTACAATGAACCCGAGATACCGTGGATATATCCGAAGAAAATTTTATTCGAAAATACGAGTATGTCGTCAAGCGCCAATGGCAAAAAAAAAATAAAAAAAAAAAAAAAAATACATATTGATTAACGATATATAAAGAAAATTGAATAATTTTTCACGATGAAATTTTAAAATAATAATTTACGGACATTTCAATAGAATTATTGAAATTATAACGATTGATTTTCAATCTTGAAACAACTGACGTTTCTATGCCATTATTAATATCATTTAGATGTCAATACATTTCTACGAATCGACAGAATTTGTATTACAACATGTATCTTCATAAATTAACTTGAATATATTGATTTTATTAATATTTATTAGAAACGTTTTAAAATAAATATAGACGAATTATTTAAGAATTTAAAAAATACCAAGCTAACAATTTCATTTGTTTATTAATTTTTTTATTCTTATTTATGAATTATTTATTTTTAAAATAAATAATTCTCAAACGTGTAAACATTGAAAAATTGAAAATTTAAATTTGATACTTAGTTGACGCATATAATTAAGGTAGTAACGATTTCGAACTTATTTAAAAAAAGACCGGGCTGGTTTTAAAAATAAACGCACCGTAATGAGTGTCGTCGCCCATAAAAATTACGAGTTTTCAACGTTGTATTTTGAACGTCGTAAGTTGCAACGAAAGTGGAAAATTTCAAGTTTATCATCGTCACTCGTTGTGTCAGCTAACCCCACTTTATTGTGGTTGTAGACGGGTAATCTTCTAAAACCTAAAGTAACTAATTTAAAGCAGCGCCTTTAAATTACCTTAGTTTTTTCTGCACTTTTACGAGCTTCAATTTTCTCGAATTGAAAAAATAGTATATCTTCTCTAAGTTGATATTCGTTGTGATCAAAGTACTAAATAAAACATCTCTCGTTAACTTTTACAATTTTTAGAAGTTTTTTTTTTTTCTTTTTTTTTTTTTTAAACTCATTTTATATAAATTTGTATGAGCGAGCAAAAGTTGAATAATTTTACGAGTGTAAGAATCTACTTGATGTAAAAATATACAAATAAAAACTGTAAATATAAAAATTTAGTTAAAATTAATTGAATAAATTTTGAATGTAATAAACTTAAGTAGGATTATTAATTATCATATAACATAGAAAATTTTTAACTTTACAGTTTTTAAATTTTATCATTAATAACTGTTGGAATTTAACCGGAAATATTCAATTTTGCAACAAAGATATAAATCTATTCAGATTTTTATCTATGCTCTGTACATTTTGCTTCAATTTATAATTAAAAATGAGTATACATATTCAAAATTTTTAATTAAACAATAGATCTGCACTTTTAATCATAAAATGACCTAAAATTTTCCAGTACAAAAAAAAAAAAAAAAAAAAAAAAAAAAAAAAAATTTACATCGGAATATAAATAGTACACACGACCCCGATTTTTCATGCCTACACGCATCTCGTAATAGGATAAAGTTTTTAAACGAAAATTTATAAATGTATTTTAGTCATTAATGTTGCGTGACAGGGAGAGTTATCAAAATTAATATTCTTTCTACCTAAAGTAGCTTAGAATATGAGGATTTTACGTGCCGGAAGAAGTGACGTGAATCGCGAATAAAATACGTAGCGGCGTACTGCTCCTATCTACTACAACTACTACTCCTGGCGATTAAGGCACGTTAGGAATGTATGTACAGGCAATTTGCTAATCGATCTGGACGCAAATTACTTTGACGCTCGTTATTCATAAAATCGCGCGTAATTAAATTGACCGGTGCGACGCGCTTTTCCTTACAAATTCCATTAGCCTCCGCGTACCATTGCTTGCTTTAAATTATTAAAAATTTTATAATTCAACGTCAAATATTTAATAAATAATTAAAAAAAAAAAAAAAAAAAAAAAAATGTACTTTACAAGATTTGAATTATCTGTAATATTTATTTCATTTTATTATTCGATCGCCATATAATTTTATTTATAAATTGTGTAATAATACACAATTACGTCAAATAAAGTCAAATTAATTGTTAAAGACGTTAGATCATTCTTTCAAAATATTGATTCAATTATGAAATATTATAAAATATTATGAAAATATAAGAAATGTTAAAAAAAAAGTTAAATAGATTCTTTATTCGATCAATTTATCTCGTAGTTACACAATGTTCAATAATAATAACAATAATAATAATAATAATAAACTCCACACATATTTACATACAGACATACGTATAAGCAAGCAAGGGTTCAACGATCGTACGCCTCCGAATCTTTCCCGTTTGCATTCAAACTTTAACCAAGCAGCTCGTCTCATAGGACAAGATCGTGTAAGGTGTTCTGTTGTGCCCGAGAAGAGAAACCCTATCGCACCTCGCATTACACAATTCCCGAAAACAGAGACACAGCCTGAAAATTATACGCGCGCCGCGTGCCTTACACACGAGCGCAGCCCTACAACGTACCTACCCCCCCCCCCCTCCCTCACTGCGAGAGTCTCGGTCGACCCTTTCCTTACCTCGTGCACCGCGCGCTATCGCGTCCTGTCGCAGGATCAACGGCTGTGTTACTCAATCCGACATGAAAAAGTCCGACGTATCGGCGATACTCCCCTCTCTTCTCGTACGCGGAAGCATTTTTCCCATTCTCTCGTTCTTCTTTTTATTTATTTTTTTTTTTATCCTATTTTATATTGTTAATTCTCTTTTCAATGCTGGCTTACTGACCTTTAACGCTGTATCGTCGTTTTTTCATCAATTGTCAATATGCGTACGTTCAATGATCACTGCCAGAAATTCGATTAATTAAATATTTTATTTTAACGGTATAATTTATTTAAAAATAAAACAATTGAAAATTGAAACGCGTAAAATAAAGTTTAATTTATTTATTCACAAATTAAAAACAGTAAGCTAGAAGTAAAACGAAAATGCAAAAGAAATAAATATGAAACTTTTCCGTTCCTCGTAATAAAGTTCCGTCGGTCTCCGTTTACATAGGGTTGAAGAGACTCTTGATCAAATTTGTTAAATTACTTTTCTACGCATTTAATTTAAAACAACTTGAATATACATTGCTGCGCGAATGAAAAAAAAAAAGGAAGTACATTGCAATTCTTTTTGCAAAAAATAAAATTAAATTACATTTGTCTAGAAGAAAAAAAAAAAAAAATTAAATAAATGAAAAAAACATGCTAAATTAAAACTAAAAGAATCCGTAAAATACTACAAGCTATCAATGATAAGTCGTAATCTCGGTTAAGTTTTGACACCGGCTGTCCACAGCCTTTGTTCGCAATCTATCATTCGAATGGTAGTGTACTCGTGCACTCGTGCACTCGTAAAGTATAGGGGACAAGCGAGCGGAATACGAGCTTATACTTAAGAAAAAAAAAAAAAAAAAAAAAAAAAAAAAGCATAACAATAAAATACAAGTAAAAGGAAACCGTAAGCACAAAGCCAAACTCGTAAAACGAGCATCTCAAGCATATAAAAAGAAACGCGCGAGGCGCGTTTGTAAACGCGGGTGTATATATACGTTGTTATATGTGCGCTACGTTGACACTTCCTCGCGAGACTCGCCGTTAAATTTATAGATGTAGCGAGGTACATCTCCTTCCCCTTCTTCATTAACACTTATTCGACTTTTCTTTCGTCGCTATATGTATACCATTGGGCATAGCTTTCTTTCCTCTACTTTTTATGACGTTATGCTTTCTCGTTTTCTTTTTTTTTTTTTTTTTTTTTTTGTTTTTTTTTTTTTCATTCGTTCGCGTCGTTGCGGATATATGCAAGCTGTGTTTTTCTTTGACGAGCCGCGGGCCGTTTTTTCCTCCTCTTCTCTCCGATATCTCTCGCGTTAAAAGGACGCGTGTCTCACATTCCGAAATAAGCATCTACTACTGCACGCCGTGTATGTATGTATATTTATAGATTTTAAACGAGCGTGGCGCTCGCTCGCTCGCTCGCGCCCGCATTACAGATGCTGTTTCGTCGACGAGCCCTCGAGCGCGACAATCTCTCGACGCTGGAGTCTATCGTAATTTTGGGATTTACCCGAGTGACTTACTTCTGTTCGGTAGCAAAGAGAGAGAGAGAGAGAGAGAGAGAGAGAATGAAAGTTGGAAGGAGGACGAAATAGAGAAAAACTGGCGGATGGATGCAAAAAAAAAGATTGATTGGAAGCATAATACTTTTGAGAACTTTGGGATTAATTTCGGGCTTTGAGAATTTTATATCGGAAGCTGAAATTTTAATTTAAAAATCATTAACAAAAAAATTTCTAGTTTTAAATTTTAACAATATCGAATAATACTAGTATAACACGAGATAAAAATATCAAAATTCTTTATTTTAATAAAAAAAATAATAAAAGAAAAAATACTACTTTAAGAATAACATATTACTTTGAAAACATCAAATATTTGTTTTCCATTTTGTTTTTGTTTAGTCAAAAAAAAAAAAAAAAAAAATTGTAAAAAGTAGCAAATTTCATTTTTCGCGAAATCATATACAATTTAAAAAAGTGCATTAAATTTTTGCAAAGTTTCACGTAGCACTTTCAAAATTAAACAAGTAAATTGTCTCAAATTGAAATAATCCATTACATTAAGGTAAATTAATTAAAATAAAATTAATTAAATTAGAATAGATATCATGTTTGATTGAGATAATGTTTACGATTAAATTACTCGTTAAATTATAATAATTAATTATCCAGTCAAAGGATAAGAAAAAAGAAAAAAAAAAAATAACTCGGATATAAACATTAAACCAAAGTATTAAGTTACTTTTAAAGGCAGCGAGGGTAGTTCAACAGTGGATGAGGGAAAATAAAAGTTATTTTCTCGTGAAGAAGCTACAGAACCGTTTCATTAACCTCGTAGAGAAGAAATGCATCCTCGAGATTCGCGCAACGAGCAGCAATTCCGCATCAAAAGACGATTAGTCCCAAGCGAGGTGACGATTACGGTGCGGGAACCCAGAAGAACAGCTTGAGTAGTGAACGAGAGAGATAGAAAGGGGAGGCAAGTACAAGAAACGCGAAACGAAGGGACGTATATAAGAGCACGCGCGCGCGCGCGAGAGAGAGAGAGAGAGAGAGCGAAACGAGCCAGCATAAACCCGCATGAAGCCGTTAAACTTCAGGAGACGGAAATTTCTGGCGTTTCGAGACCAGGATGCTACGTCCTGATGGAATCTTCGTTATTAAAACGTCGCGACGTGTCTCTCATCAACGATATGAAAATTAGAACGTTATATACGAACAATGAATAATACTTTTAATTAGATATTTCCAGTCAACGAATGAATTATTTACTTACACGCTTGGATAAACGATGATTTCTACTCATCTATAATTTTACAATCGATTGCAAGAGAGAACGCGGTTTGAAAAACAAAATTTTAATTTTGTGTGAGGATGAAATGTTCTTCTAAATTCGTATAAAATTAAGAAAACAAAACGTTATTTTAGCTTACGATAACAGATTAAATATCGTTTTAAATAGAAAAATTATCCAAACACGTCGTATACTAATCTCGTAAGAAAAACATCATTTTTTCTCTCTCCTTAATCTGCCTATCGAGTCATTCTTATCTTTATAGCGATTACCTACGACAACAAAGATTTTTTTCCATTTTTTTCAACACTCTTATGCGAAAGCGTCAAGTTAAAATTTCAAATTATCCGTAATAAATTGTTTTACATAATAATAAAAAACATTACAATAGTCGAATATCATTCATACGGCTCTCGAAAATCTCCCTTCGTATCCTCATGCGTATATTTATATATGAAATCCTCCGATGGTGAAGCTCTTCCGTCTCCTCAGGTTGTGTTTACAGTTTTCAGTACTACTTGAGGGTGTAAATCACTTTGATTTGAAATACTCCGACTGTAGGAAGGTGAAGTGCGGGTGTGTAATATCTGACTAGGCTATGAGGGAGAGTAAATTTTGCGGAACGAATGAACTCGAATAATTCTTGTTTCTGTAGGGCTTCACTTGAAACGTAGAAATAATGATACTTTTGCGCGCAATTGAAAACTGAATTATATATTTTTTTTTTTTTTTTTATTATTATACATTGTTATTTTAAATAAATTTAGAATTAAGAGTTTACTTCTTTACCATATAAATTAATTTTTAAAATATTGGATATAATTTACACTTTAAAAGGCTACAAAATATATGTCGTTTATTAATGCTTATTTGTCAGTGAGGTTAGCATATTAACGAATAAAAATAAATGATCACTGAAATTTATTTAATTTTTGTCATTATCGATAAATGTTATGATTTAAAAGATTATTTAAAAAAATTATTTTCGTCTTTATTAAGTATGTAATTTATTATCACTTAAGAAATTAAATTTCTAATGCTCTCATGTAATATGTAAACATTTCATAGACATTGAATACAGAAAAGGGGAAGAAAATATATTGCATAATCGAGTAAAATATGGGTGAGACTTAGGTTACAAATGTCTTTTCATTTTTTTAAATTTTATGCCATCTCGGTGACTAATTAATTATTTTCACATTTTCCGGAACTCTTGTGTACTTTAAAGTCAATAGATATGAATGATGCAGTTAAATTTTTGTATCATCTCTTGAACTTTAAAAAATTTAAATAGGAAATCATACGTACGTAAAGTAAAATAGATTCACAAATAAAAATAAGCAGATCTATTTTTGACAAAATAGGTTAAAGTCACGCAAACTTAATAATGAAAGGCAATGAAAAGAAACAGATAAGGTGGACTAAAAGACTGAAACTGATGTCTTTATATTTGTGCATCTTTATTTTAGTGAATGAATTCGTCATCAAAAAATAATTATAACATAATAAAAACAAATCAATGGTCAATATTTTACAAAGGAAGTGTTTTTTACTTCTTTATTTACTCTTTTATAAATGATTAATTAATTTAAAAATATATTATTTAAAAAAAAAGTTAAATTGCGAGACGTTTATAAAATGTAATTTATTAAAATTCATTCCTTATATTTTCGAATGTAATTTAAAAATCTACATATTTTATAAATACATATTGTAAGAAAAAGTCGCGTTCTCACCCCATTACTAAACGTTTTCATTTACTTATGCATTGTAAATACTTGAGTTAGAATTGTGACACTTCTATGCTTTTACAGGATAATAACTGTCTCATATTTAATATCGTAATGCTTCATAAACTTGCATTAGTGTTACGTTCGGTTTAATGGATATTCTTGAAAATTAAATTAAAATGATCAATTTGTATAAGTAAATATTAATTGCAGAATTATTAAGTTTATTTACTTAAGTCACCTTATTTAACAATTTTATTATTATAAAGTTATAAAAAATTCAAAATAAATTTTATATTTTCAATTAATAAATGCATATTGAATTGTTAATTAATAATTTTAATTCAAAATTTAATTTTTTAATTGCATGATTAAGATATTAAATTAAATACAGTCTGAATTTTATAAAAAATGCATTGTAAATAATGCATTATAATGACAGAAGAGTAAAGTATTAAGTGCAAGAAAAATTTTACTATATTAACAAAAAATATTTTATCCATGAGGTATTGAAAAATTGACACGATTAAACTAATAAATCATTATTTTACATGGCATATAATACCTAAAAATATTTATTTGATAAAACAAATTTATATTCAAATGAAATTTTAAATGAAGAAGTCGCAAAGAATAAAATGCAGCGAGCTTTTAACATTATTACGTTATTTCGAGGTACAATCACCGACAATCGCATAAAATCAACAGAAATACGGATATTTCTGTCGGTTGTTAAGTATTCAATTAAATCACTAACTATAATTTTAAATTAAAAAATTGATTGGTCAGGTGATGTATAACACAAGTATGAATGGGTATAGTTAAAGCTTTTATTATTCAAAATAAATTCAATATATTTTACAAAATTAACAAATTAATAAGTGAATTTAATAAAATTCTTTCAAAAAAAAAAAAAAAAAAAAATATATATATATATATATATATATATATATATATATATATATATATATATATATATATAATGTTAAAAATTTCAAATTTATAAAATAGTTTCGAAAGCATTGTTTTATATGTCTTGATAACAAACATGAATATTTGAATATTTTTTATTTTCATAAAAAAAGAAATAGTTCACTTCGAAATAATTTTAAAATAAAAAAACAATTCAATTATATAAATCTTTAGTAAATTAATAATTTAGTCGAATACAAGTGATAAACCATACAAATTTCACAATCAAATTTATACGCTACAGTAACTTATGCGCTAAAGTGCAATCAATCAATAGAAGATAAAAAAAGGTACACGTACATTAAAAAAAAAAAAAACAAAAAACAAAAAAAAAAAAATGGTTTCCTAATGAACGTGAATCAACTCGGCGAGCATATGTGTAGTATTATGATATGTGTATGTTACATTTTGCTGCAGCTAACGCGGAGCGTTTATTATAGGCGCAGTTATGTTTACCGAGGATAGTGTTTCGTATACATACGACGTTGCCGGAAAATATAGGAACAGGCGAAAGTGTCCCTTCGGTGCTCTGCTGTGTAATTACAGGGTCCTAATGGCATCGGCTATCGTGAACGCTTAAACATTGCATTATATCGAACTCTTTTACACGACCTCTTACTTATAAATGTCAGTGGCTTAATATCTTATAAATTTTTCTAATTGAATTTTCATTTTGTTAATGAAATTAAAAACAAAAATTTTGAGTAAATATAAAATAATGCAAAAATGAAACTTTTAATTATTACGCGCGACACTTTATTTAAAGGATATAAGTTATAAAGTGTATTAAAATATTTTATTTTATTAAACTTTTCAAGAAAAATCATTTAAACTTAATATTACTTCGTGTGTTAAGTCCTTTTTTTGTTTCAAAATATAAAATATTAAAATTAATTGAACTTTAGAAACATTTTAAAAATTATTAAAATTGTAATTAGAGAAAAAAGTATTATTAACATTTATATGAATTAATATCTGGATTTCTTTAGTGCATTGTTGAATAAAACATAATAATTTCAACTTTAGAAAAAATTAAGCAAAATTTAATATCAAATCAAAGTAAATATATTGCATTATTTAAATAATTGAAATATTTTTATTTTAAATAATTAAGTAGCATTGCAAAACATTGCAATACTACAGGAAAATGGCGGACGCGCGAAAAACGGTAAAATGACTGTATCTCGCTGATTGGACGCGCAGCCATTAACCGTAAACTAATCAGCCAATCAGCGACGTCGACGCCATGATGAGATTCCGCGCGCTGCCGCCATTTTCACGCGTGCGCAGTACGCGTAATGTACGCATAAATAAAATTTGTATCGTAATTATTTTTTATTTTAATTTTATTGCGTAAATTTATTTAAAATAAATATAATAAATAAATTTTATATTATTTGATATATATATATATATTTTTTTTTCAATAAATATATTGATGAAATAAATGTTTTACTTTTATTTTAAAAAATGTAAAAATATATATTTTTAATAAAATTATGACTGGCTGAATTTTTTATACAATATATTAATTATATAGATAAATCAGCATATCATTCATCTGAAAACTGATGTTTTACTTCAAAAGTAAACTGAAAAATATTATATCCATCATGTTTAATCTCGATTTTCACCGTTATAACTTAAACTTCCATCTTTCCTTTGACAAGTGCAATTTTTTTTTTTTTTTCTTATTATCTGGCAAATGATGAATGATAAAACTTTAGATTTTATAAAATGAATATTTACTTAAAGAACTTTAAAGAGTAAATAAGCGAGAAAAACCTAAAATATCAATTTAGTTTTTGTCAACTCTTTTTCATATACATATACATATACATATACATATACATAGAATATGCGCGTGCACACCGAAAGTTACCCGTCGACTATACGACGAACATCCAGCACTACGACTCTCCACTCGGCTCGCTCTTTCTGTCTCGCTCGTTCATGGCTCGAAGCTCTGGTCGAAGTTTCGTCATCAACTCGACGACGTCGCCGTCGCCGTCGCCGTCGCCGCCGCCACCGCCGCGAGAGAGAGAGAGAACTTTTTTACCCCGTCGGTGAATGGCGAAAAATCCGTATAGCTATATATAACCCGAGAGAAATCGAGAAAAGGGATAGCGAGAAGACGCGCAGCTCGATGTATCTGCGGGAACGCTCGGGGCTGATCGAACCAGACGGATACTTGATTGGAATAAAGGTGTAGTCTATCGACTTTTTATCCAGAGTATTACTCCCGCGTTCCTTATGAAAAATGTGAATTTTCTTCATGCGCATCTATGTATATATACCAATATATTTTTATCGCGATATTTTAGTTTAACTTTTAAAGTTTCAAAATAAATGTAACGATCAAAGTTGGAAAAGAAGAAAAATTATTTTTAAATTGACGTGTTGAATAAGTAAATAAATTTACGTTCCTTCTTTCATTTCTTGAAAAAGGTATTTTAAAAAAAGTTGACATTATACCTTTCTATATATAACATATACTTTATTTTTCAATAACTTTATGTACCGAAGTAGAACATTGAAAAGAAAATTTTTTTTCTACGGTTATTAAAAAAAATGTCCGAAAAATTGTGAAAAAAATCATTTTTATTAAAGGTTAATTAAAATATATATATATAATTTAATTAAATATTTATTATTTAAAATATGAAAATTATATAAAACTAATAGATAAATAAAAATTAGTAACTTTCAAAATTGTAAAAATTTATCGCGATTAAAATTTTAAAGATTTTCTTGAATAATTTTATTTTTTTGTTTCATAAAATTAAAATATAACAATCATTCATCGTTGCAACAAATTGTTAAGAGTAGCATTATTTATATTCGCTCGCGTAAGCGCGATTATTATTCAACTCTTGAAATTTACAATTCATAAAGTACACGCAAGTAGATTCGTGATCTTTAGCTCTTATTTCAGCATTAAGCGCAATTCATTTCTGTTTATTAATTTTATTAGCCTCATAATATATTCTACTGTCATTACATATCGACAATATAATTCGTCTTGACATTATTAAAAGGAATCAATTCGAAGAAATAATGTAAATTTAGCATACACGGTATTAATAGTCATTTTTACGGTTAATATACAAGTAACGATAACGCATATGTATACATATACATATGTAAATGGCGTACATACATCGCGAGAGCGGCTAAAATGGGACGTGACGGCCGATTCTCTCTCTCTCTCTCTCTCTCTCTCTCTCTCTATCGTCCATATTTTTAACAAGCTTATAAACACAGGCGTGCCGTGCGTCGTCGACAAAGATTAACACGTAATCGTTAATAGTCCTCGACAAACACGAATACTAACGAAAAACAAAGAAGAAAAAAAATAGAGATAAAAAAAAAATCAAACGAACCGAGAAAGGCTTATATGTATATTGATCCGAAACATTGTCGAACATTCGTTAACACGTGCTACCCCCGAATGACGATTTATATTCCCGTTTGTAAAGAAAAGGTTTACGATGCTTTATACCAGAAGTATTATGATGATGTGTGCTTGCATTACCGACTCTTACCGAAGGGAAAAGTGGTTTTAAAAAATAAAAAAAATAAAAAATTTAGCGCCCGTTATCTAATGCTAAAACCAGATAAAGAATATATCGATCGGATACACTTGTTTATATTTTCGAATATTGTATTAATTTTGTCAAATTATTTTTAGCATATTTACGATTCATCGTGAATATTTAATTGATTGTAATTGTTAACAAAAAATTCAAAAAAATGTTTACGGAACTCGTGATTTCTTGTAATTTAAAAATTATTATACATATAATTTTACTTTTTATTATTTATCAAATTTCTGTTAAATAAGACTAGTTCTAAATTTGTTTCGAGAAAATAAGTTAAGGTAGGTCTCGCGTTGTTTTTTTTTTTTTTTTTTTTTTTGAGAAAGACGTCTCCCTTTCTCTCATTCAGTTTTTCGCTCTTGTTATGTGTTTCTTTAGTTTACTTTATTTTCGACGATCTAATTTACTTTCGTTGATAAAATAATCAAATTGTTGAAAGCTATTTAAAAGTGTTGTTACATTATTTAGATAATTTATAGAAATTGAACTTTAATATTAAAATTATGATAATATTCAATTAAATAATAATGTAATTAAATTTTAAGTAGTTATAGTAATTTAAAATTTGAGTACATCTGCAATTGAATTCATTCGTATGCTATATGAATATATTTCTTGAAAATTGCAATAATAGATAAAAGATTTTTATTTGTTGGAAAAAATATTTTTCAAAAATTAAATTTATTTAATCACGCAACGAAAATTAACAGTGTGTAATAACCAAACTAAATTGATAATACAATATCGATAAAAAATTATGTATATTCTCAAATATAATACGAGTATGTCAATTGTATTAATTTTTAAACAATAATACAAATGAAAAGTAAAATATTGGCAGTTAATCCAGTATTGAAAAACACTTTTTGAATTGCAGATAATATAATCCTTCGCCGTCTTAATTATCCGTCGGAGAATTATAAGGCCACCAGAGTTATTCATAAGCCAGCGAGAAAATGAATCGTGTGCCAGATCGGAAGAAAAAAAGGCGTCGCGATTATTTAATTAGCGATAAAAGTAAAAGTCACGATATTCTCGACTCGCCTCTTTCGTTAACAAAAAAAAAAGAAAAATAAAAAAAAAAAAAAAAAAAACACAAAAAATTTAATCACGCGTTTGCTTATACATAATACGCGTACGTATACAAACTGAGCCACCGAATCCCGATAATAACTAACTCGATAATGTTGGTGCTCAACTTGTGTGTGTATATGTGGGTTACGGGGTGCGGTGTTGGACCCATGGGAGAGTATAAACGAGCTTTTATTTTACCTACATACACGGTTTTACCGAGCTGAAGAACTTGATATTGCGTTTTAAAAGGAAGTTGAAAAACAAATTAACTGTAATATTTGCTTTTGTTAACGCGTTTACAGTTCAATAGACATAATATTTCTCATTAAAAAAAATAAATATTTTAATTTCAACGATTGTGCAAATATGTAGTATGTTACATATACGTGAACTAAAAGTTTCACAGCGCGATTTACCGTGCCAATATTGCCCTGCAAATTAAGTTGTACAAATTACATATCGATTAAAATCTCAAAACTAATTAGTCAATAATAATTTGACATTAACAATTTCCTGTTTATTTTGACTAAATTACTTTTTGTTATATAAATATACATTTTATTCAAACGCAAATCGTATTTAAGGTGAACAAAAGTTGCAAATAAAACTTTTATAAGGCACTTTTTACAAAAATTATGCATTGCTTGATTAAATAAAATATAAAAATTTATAAATTTTTGGAGAATTTTCGATAAAACTTAAAAGTACAACAGTTACAAAGATCGAATAATCAAAAAATCCAACATCTTATAAATCGCAAGCATTTAAGAGTAATTGTGCATACGAATACGTTCTTGAATCGATAAGTAAGAAAAGACAGTGCAAGCTTAACGTTACCGCACGTTTCGTTCTGATAGAAGTACCGATCGCGTATCACCTGCATTTTCCGACTAGCCGAAAGTAGAAAGGTTTTGAATCTCATCTTTATTAACGACGCTGCAACGTGGGTGTGTGGACGCGTGAGGAGTAAGTCCGGTAGTGCCCCGAGGATTGATTTTTCACGGCTGCGCGCTCGACCTCGCCAGGGTGCATGCACGCGAGCCTTGCGGACGATGTTATTTGGGTAGAATAACGCGGATGGAAATCACGCGCTATTGTTGTTGTTTTTTTTTTTTTTTTTGTTTTTTTTTTTAATCGGGAGAAATAAGTGACGATAATTAATTTACTTTGATTATGCTGTTTATATAATCATAGATATATGAAACGATTATACATCGTTTTCCACGATCTCGTGGGAAGAAATGTCACCTCCATATCCTTGACCTTCGTCCAATTGATTTCTTAGTACTAACGCGTTGCATGTGAACTAAATTAAACAATCGGAAGTAAACGATGGGCATTTTTTTTTTTTTTTTTTTTTCTATTTTTATCATTGTGGAAATTTTTGTAATCGACTGCGGCTTTATTCTATTATTGCTACTTGAATATTTTACGCTATTTTTATGGAAACGATTAAAGTTATTAAAAAACTATTCGCTTTATTCTGAAAGCATAATAAAAGTTTTATATGGATTTTATCGCGAAAAATATCATAATGTTAAAATAATAAAAATACTTATTTAATTAAAAAATAAAAATAACTTATTCATTTAAGTTATTTTAACGGTTTAGTTTTACTTACAAAGCTCACATGTATTATAATAAAATATTGATGAATAAATATTTTTTGTAAAACACATTTTATATAATAATGTACTACGTTTAAGGATTTCAATAAGTTTTATTCGAAAATATAACTATTTCAAACATATTTAATTGATAAAGTAAATTTTTTCAAATAAGCACATAACCATTCAAAGAAAAATAGAAATAACTACAAGTAAACGATGAAATTTATAATATATTTACAAAGCGAATTTTTATTTCCCTATCGGTTTTTTTCCCATGTCAAGATAGCAATTTTGAAATTCAACTAAAAATTTCTACTTTGCATCAAAGCTAGAGTCACATACAA
The DNA here is from genome assembly GCA_949987625.1 of Chalcis sispes. Classification (NCBI taxonomy): domain Eukaryota; kingdom Metazoa; phylum Arthropoda; class Insecta; order Hymenoptera; family Chalcididae; genus Chalcis; species Chalcis sispes. The sequence goes on from OX465096.1 coordinate 21,311,245, forward strand.
ACGAAAACATTCGATATCGGCGCTATGCTCTATATTTATTCAAAATATCGCAAAAACTTTCTCACGCGATACGTATACGTGTATATATCTATAGATTGGTGAGCTTTTCTCTATTTTCCTATCTTTCAAAATTTCCTACTTTCTGCTTTTATCAGTCTCGGTCTTTCCTATAATGCACCGCTGTCCATCAAAAGCGCTTTTCTCTCTCTCTCTCTCTCTTTCTCTCGTTCGGATATATTATAGGTACACGCTATAAGGCACCCAATAGGCAAACCTTTTGACCGACAGCAATGAGAAAGAGAAAGAGAGAGAGAGAGGGGGGGAGGGGGGGGGAGAGGGAGAGAGAACGAAAGAGAGCTTACAATGCAGACGTTTGAAATCGATGAGCCCTCTTCTCTTTTTCTCCGCGCCGATAACGCGTATCTGCATGCCCCGAATGGTGGGAGAACCTCGTGTAGTGCTGAGTATACACCTAAGTTTCGTATCGCGAGTCCGCGTACGTATACCTGGGGCCTATGCCGACCTTCGGCCCGATCTCGCGCCCCTGTTTACCTTTGAGACTCGCACACCAACTCTCACGGAGATAATGCGCTGCTCGGGTTTCTTTTTTTTTTTTTTTTTTTTTTTTTTTTTTTTTTTTTTTTTTTTCCGTTATAACGTAGAGAAGGCGTAGCGTTACGTAAAACGCTGATATGATTATCCATATGTACGTACGTGATTGTTCATCGTGTTTTATATATTTTCTCGTGTCGAATGGCTTAGCAAGGAGAAGCTGTTTTTATCGTTGATTTTTGCCGGCAACGTAGATAAGAAAGGATTGAGTTTGAGAAATTTTTACAAACAGGGAATTTATTACGGTATCAAAGAGTTCGTTATTTAGAAATACATATTGATTTCGGATTATTAATCTTTATAGAACCGACATTTCGAAAATAATAAATTAATTTATAATTTAATATAATGCATCAAATTTTCATTTTAAAGCAATCCATTCGATTTGAATTCAATGCAAATGGCGCGTTAATTTAATATATACGTTCTTAGATTCAATTTATATTAAGATAATTACTGTATATAAATAGTATTCCGTATATTGTCTGTAATTATAGCACTATTATTCGTATAAGCGTGGGTATACAAATAAATGGATTGATGGTATATAAATTATCCCGATGTAGCGCAGCTATAATTATATTTAAAAAGTTTAAATGCTTCTATCCGATATAATTTCTAATTTATTTAATAGTTATACAAGGCGTAACAAGTATGCAGATGTGTTTATAAAGTAATTAACACAAAGAACTATCTATTAAAAAGTAAAAAATTTAATTTTTAAATAACAACGACAAATTATCTTATAAATGAAGTAAAATGAATTCACACAGATGTAAAAATATTTTCTAAACTAAATAAAGTAAATTTTGAAAAAGTCAACGCGTTAATGTTGTTTAATTTTTGTAGAAATTTTTGTCGTTGCCATTCTTTCACAGATCATTTTATGCGTCACACTTGGAATTACAGTCGAATTTGAGAAACATTTCAACGATTTAATATCAGCCACTCGATAAATTCGTCAGCCAACAAAAATAAACCTCGCATAAGCGCACACCATTCATCGGCCAATGTACATAAGTTTCAACGCTCATAGACTCTCTCTCTCTCTCTCTCTCTCTTTCTCTCTTGAAACGAGCCCGAATAACGAAATCATAAAAGAAAGAGAGGAAGAGAAGGAGAGAAAGGAATAGCCTGGACGATCTTTCGTCTATAAGCGTAAGCCGAAAAGGACAAAGGCGAGAGGGTCGCAGTTGGAGCCCCTAAACTATACGCATATAGGGCCGCTGTCGAGCAAAAAGGGAAAGCACAAGAAGACACAGCTCGATCTTGTTCGAAAGGACGCCCGCACCACTCGTTACGTGTCCATGCGCATCCAGTGTGCTTTGTTGGCAGTGAAGGCTCGAGCGTTCGCGCTAATAAAAAAATCGATATTAAATTCGCAAATGTATCTTTGCCTCTGTGTATATATACCAACGCGTTACGTATAAATACACATACATATAAATCGAAGGCGAAAAAGGCTACCGCGTAGGAGCAAAGTATACACACTCGCGTGACCGGAGCAATAAAAGCGAGGGAGCCCCTTTCAAATGCCGGGTGAAAGGAGAGAAAGTCAACGAGAGACTTAGTCAAAGTTAAAGAGAGAAAGTACGAGCTGTGATAAAGAATGGGAATCGGACAAGTCCGAAATAACCCTGCGTAAAATATATATTTTATAAAATTCGAAGCAATGTTGCATAATGAATTTTTCGATATTTCGTAGAATTTTAATCAACGAAAAATTTTTGAACGTTTATTTTTTTTTTTTTTTTAGATAGATAATTTATTTATTTATTTTTTTATTTTGTAGAATAAAATCAATCGGGTTATTATAATTGAGTTATATATATATATATAAATATAAAATTGACAATGGACATGGAAATTTCAATTTCGATAATTATTCCAATAATTACCGATATGTTAATGTACAAAAAAATATACTTTATTAAGTTTAATAATTATTGAAAAATTTTGAATAGGAATTTGAATGCCTTTAAAAAATGTTTACCTGAAAAAGACCCGAGGAGTTTGTTATTTCAAATTTTTTGTATAAATCGATATCATAACCTTGACTTTTTTTTCTAACAAAGTGTTTTATGTAAACATACTCGCAAGTATGCAGCGTAAGTATTACTAGGAATTAGTAGTACATATATACGGATAGTTAGACGAATCTCATAATAAATAAGATTTGAGAAAACTTTGAAATACATTATTAATCCGAAAAACTTGCCACTTGCAGTATATACATACAGATTAACTTAAATTCGTAACTAAAAATAAAAATAATTCTTGAAATTTAAGATGCATTAATATTCCAAGCCGCATCGATGACTGAGAAAAGATAAATGCCAACGAAAACGTTGCGCAGTATATATTACGGGCACGCGACAGAAGCGCAAGCTCGCGTGATTTCGGTCAAGTGCAAACGCGTCGGGGTTGAAAGTCAAAAGTTGAAAACAATTTTTTTTTTTTTTAAGAATTATAGCGAGAGGAATGATATGATGATTTTTTTTTTTTTTTTTTTTTTTTTTTTTTTAATTTCAAAATTACGCGCACTTTATATTTAAACCATTTTCTTTGATATAACGAGTGGAGAATTACTTATACGAATTTAATATTTTAAAAAGTTTTAAATTAGGAAAGTTTTAGTTTAGTCAAAGTTTAGTCAAATTGAACGAGATTGCTTTATTTGGACAAATAAAATTAACTATAATAGCTTGCTTCGAGGTGTCATTTTATCCGTTTACAATTTTTATTATCAAATCCTTTCGAATTTTTAAGAATGTATTAGCTTTACAATTATTTAAAAACTTACTTCAGAAAACTTTTAATCATTATTTTTCAAATTATAAATGAAATTAACAATAATTAAACAATAATTAAAGTAATTCGTCGACAACCTCACCAATCGAAATTACAAGTTTAAATTCGAACGCCTATCGCGGCGCCCAATTTACGTACCATTACCCGTGTTTATACACGCGCATGATTTTTCGCCAAGGCTCACCTCACACACACACACACACACACACACACACACACACACACACACACACACACACACACACACACACACACACATATACACACAAATATTAATACACGTACAGAATTATACACTGTAACAGAGCTCGACACGATCGCTACTACACACCATCGCGCTCGGCTCGATTAATCTTCGGTGGTTCATCGACATTCTTTGGCTGTGTCTGGCGGTCAGATCGATAATCCGCGGCCGCGCGCCCGCTTGTGTATAATTAGCATAAGCTCCGTGGAACGCTAGTGCTATATATATATATATATACGTATATACATATACATATATAGATATATATGTATATATACGCACGTATGTACACATGTGTGTATACACGCATTGCAAATACATTGCGATGAAGGTTGGTTTATAATATACAAGATGTATATATATGTGTGTAATATGTATGCGGTTAAACTTTTTGCAAGATAATGCAATCGGTGTAATTGCGCACACGTCAATGGCTAATTGAATTCTAATACTATAATACGCGACTTAAGCAATTGTTAACGATAAATTAATTAGTACAATGGTGGCTGACGTTACAGTTTTGATGCTCATTATTTTGGATACTTTTTTTTTTAAATCGTTAAACGATAATTAACGTAAAATTTTTTTGTAACAAAGGAGAAATTACGTATAATTAAATGAAATATAATTTATTAATAATTAATATGAATCAAATGGAATCGTAGTTCGGAAATATTTTTTAAAAATAAAACATAATTTTAAATAAATATAAAATGTATTGCTACTTGATACCCACAGAGTTCGTGGATAAAAAGTGGAATTTTTATAATTCTTTCTACGTAATATATTATTATTTAATATATTCAGTAAGAGATGTAAGATATCCTTCTTTAAAAAGTAATTGTGATAAAAGTATGTGTGATAAGGTTGTAATCATTTCAAGGTTGTAATCATTTAATATAATTTCAAATGTTTATTTTAATCTTAATTTTCAACCAATTAAAATTGCAATTCATAAATAAATTTTATGTATATACATATTTCAATTAACGATTCAACGATAAATAAAATATTTAACATTATTAAACTACAATGTCTAAAGCCTATTGTCGTAACTGTATTTCTATTTATTTATTAAATAATATATAGTATTTTTGTTATTCTCAAGTATTCTTTTATTTCAAATAAATTTTGAATTTTAAAATGCACTTATACAGTTTTATTATAGCTTTTCAAATAATTACAGCGTAGGGAAATTTAATAATCAATTTGCTGGCATTTTGCAGCAATTAATCATCGAATTTTATTTTAATTTATTCAACTTTATATATTCCACGCCCTTCAGATACGCGTAAAATTGCCGCAAAACTACGTACTTTTATAATAACAAATAAGGAAAAAAATTAAACCAATAAAAATTAAAGTAAAATACTAAAACCGTTGATAATTCATATACGCGTTAATTGCAAAAGAAAACAAAAAGGTATGAATGCGAAAAGTGAACACGTGGTTTATACGCGCTCGCGTGCACTCCCGTCGAGACACTTGAAATAATGTTTTTATTATTCTCTCTCTCCCTCTCTCTCTCTCTCTCTCTCTCTATCTCTCTCTCTCTATCAATATTGACTAATTGGAAATGCGCGGAAACTACACGTCCTCGAAGGCGTGACAAAGAAACAAATGCAAGCATTAGGAAAAGCACATCTGTTTTTATATACGTATATATATTTACATGGAAAAGTTATTATCGACGATATAAGCGTTAATATATGTATAAGGGTCGGAAAATATAATCCGTATGGCAAATTTGGAGCTTATACGTGATCTTGGTTTAATAAGAAATTTATTTACCTTTAGTGTCAATATTTTATCCACGTATTGTTGAATGCTACTTTATTCGCATTGAGGGCATAACGCAATGTATGCGTCGACGACTACTAAAGCGCGCTCAGTCACAAAGGAAAAACGCTTAAATTCTATTTTATATCGCTTCTTTAATATTTAATTAGCGTCGACACGCTTGACTAATAAACCTACCATGATTATAAAAATAAGGAAGACAATTTATTTCAACAAATAACGTAATAATTGCTAATTAAACGTTAGAAAAATTAAGTCAGTTTTTTTAATTATACATAATTAAGAATAAAATTAAATCTTTCGATTTATTACGATTACATCAAACGAAATTTACAATAATATTTTTTAATTCAAATGAGAATAACAATGTTTTATTTATTAATACTCGTAACTTGAAAGAATATTAACAAACCATTGATATTTTTTACACTTATGCAATGTTATATATTGAATTATCAAAATTTATGATTATATTATGATTAAGTATAATTTTTTCTAATACGAATTAACAATTAATTACGCAAATGTAAAATTGAATATTATTTAATGTTAAAATTGATAACTTTAATGAAATTTTCACAGGTATACACATTTATGAAACAAAAAGTAAGATAAATTTCAACGTTAAAATTATAAACTCACGTAAAATTTTCACGAGTGAGAATTGTAAAATTTATTTACCTGAGGCGTTCAATACCGGAATCGTAAACAGCGATAGGAGAAAAAGCGTCGACTGCATCGGTGAGATTTCGATTATCGCCATCGTTCGTTGATTTCTTCTTTCTTTTCCTTACTTTTTTATTTATTTATTTTGTTTTGGATACTTTGTTTTAAGTCATAAGCGTCATTGTAAGCGCGAATGGAAAATAAGCGTCGGTGAATCCTTGCGGTCGCAGTCATCGGCCGATGCAAATTCGCCGCGCGGTCACTGGCGCATTATGCCTGCGGCGATCAACATGCGCTCTCTACACACCAACGGTTTACGGAGTTTTGTTCTGCGCGTTTTGTTTTTCTGCTTTGGCCGATACCTTGCTTTCTTTATTTTTTCTCTTTTTTTTCTTTGCGTCCAGACCGATGACTTTTTTTCCTATTTTTTTTGTTTTTGTTTTTGTTTTTTTTTTTTATTTTTTAATCCAGGATTGGTAGGGAAGTTTTTGAACTCTGTGCCTTGGATTTGCGTTATCTTCCTTTTGTTCCTTTTTTGCACCTCGACGTTTTGAGGGAAAGTTTAGAGGTCGCTTTTCTTTGGCCCCTTTGTCGTCGTTATCCGCTTCTGCAGTTTCATCTTGGACGTGGCTGACTTGGATGAATTTACGCGGGATTCTGACATTTTTTATGGATGAAGCGATCTAGTTTATAAATCAGTTTGGCAAAGCCGCGTATCAAAGTTAAGCCATCTTACTCTCGAGCGCTATGACTTTTAACTTTTTTTTTTTTTTTAATGAAACACCGTTAACCACTGTTTATAACTACACTTGTGCGTTTTTATATAGTCACGGATGAATGTTGAAAGTTTAAATTGTTATTGAAACGATAAAAAAAGTGAATCGAATGTGGGTTTTACGAATAAATTATAGCATTAAGTTGGACATTGGTATAAATTTAATAATAAATACACTAATGATAGCAGGTGTCAATAGTTTTTAACTAATTATTTTTTAAAAAATTTATAATAGATTCCTGCAATGGTTTTTCGAAACTTTGCTTTTCGAGATGATATTTTTTATTTTTAAATGATAAAAAGCATCGTTAAATAATGTATTTAGAAGCCGTTTCTCTTCCTATTAAGCTTATTCAAAATTTCCTTCGGAAAACTAAAATCACCATATTTCTTTCACGCCACGGTGAGTAAATCCAATTACCTCATTACAGCCTCTATATCGCCACGTGTGTGCGTGAACACGCGCGAGCAAGAAAGAGAGGGAGAGAAAAAGAGAAAGAGAGAGAGAGAGCGCGCGCGCTATATCCTTTTTTTCTTCACGTGAAAGAGCAACATTAAGAGTAAGAATAAGGAAAAAAAAAGGGCAGCCTTGCTTTATAACAAAATGCAAAATAAAGCAAGAGAACGAAGCGAGACTCTACGGCAATTAAAATGCGGCGTCGAGTCCGTGCCACCGATACACATCGGTTCGCGTGCGAATCTATATGCGCGCGCGCTCGTGTAATAATAACAACGAGCGTCTAAGTAAGGTGTATACGTTATAACGAGCTCGCGAGCGCGCGCGCCCGCGCTTACACACCGGCTCGGTAGCGCTTAGCGTCTATATATATATATATATATATATATATCTATATATATATATATATATATATATATATGTACTGTATACAATCGGTGGGGATGCGGCGCACACGTGGTTTCACGAGACAAAAGTGCTCCGAGCAACGCGAGCGAGGCGAAGAGTCTCGGTGGCTCGGCGTTGCGGCCGATACTGAGGAGGAACGTCGAGGCTCTCCGTCGACGTTATCATGTGGCCCCCTCGCGCGCGCGCGCGCACACACACACACACACGTACAAACGCACATATACGAGAAAGCCGACGAGGACGGATCGGCAGCGACTTCTCCCTTAGTGGGAGCAGGCGCGCGCAGGCGCCCGGAAGGAACTGCAATCTATATAGGTGTGTAACGCGCGGCGCGTGTCGGCGGGGAACAGCGGTGTCTGCCGGTCCCTCCCACGCGGAACGTAGGATGTGGGTGTTGTGTGCATGTGAAGATATATATATATATATATATATAGAGTGAAAGAGAGAGAGAGAGAGAGAGAGAGAGAGAAAGAGAGAGATAGTGTGTACGAAGCCGCTGGAGGGAAAAACGAGCGAGAAAGACAGAGAAAGAGAGAGCGAGAGACAGTAGGTTCGCTTTTTTACGGGCGCTCGTTGCGCGCGTCTGCGGTGTGTGGGCATAACAGCGAAAGGGTGGTTCGTTCTCTCTCTCTCTCTCTCTCCTTCTCTCTCTCTCTCTGTTTCATTGGGAAGGATTGTTTTTCGCACACGGTAGTGTTCGCGAGCACGAGCGCGAGTAGGCGATCTAACTGCACCCCCTTGTAGGATCGGTGTTATTTTGAACACTTGATGCCAAATCGAAGAAGGAGAGCGCTCGTGAGAGCAAGGAATTTTAAACAAGCGGAGGTTAAATTTTATAAGGAAATTGATGATTTTCCGTGAATGGTGATTTGTAAATTCGATCAATTTAAATCTATTATTCTAATCTATTATTTAGTACCGCAAGAAATTTTCTTTTTCTTTTTTTTACGTTTGATTGCGTCATAGATCACTCAGTTTATCACAAGTCTAATACCGACGTAAAGCGATATGTTAAAATAGAAGCAATATGCAAGTAAATAAAATTAATAAATTCTTTTGCTAACCTTTTCATAATAATTTACACTTTTCATTTGAACAGATATACGGCCATATGACATAAATTTATCATATTATATAATGAATAATTGATTATTAAATGAAGTATTAAACTTTTTCACGAGAATTTTGAAAATTAAATTAATTTTTCTTTAAAAACTGACAGAAAAAGAAATTAGTGTATTTAAACTTAAATTTAATTTAAAAATTTTAGTTATTTAAAGGTAAAAAAATATAATTTTTTGCAACTTATATTTATATAATTACAAAATATTAAAATATTTGAAATTTTAAAATGCTTAGCGTTATATATAATAAAGTGTAAAGTATTCTAAAGTAAATTAATACGATAATTGCAGAATACATGCGCATTGTACGTTAACCAAAAGAATTTAATTTTATTATATTACCTGTGTAGAAGTTACAAGCGATGATAAAATTCGAATGATGTAAATTTTTAAATAATTTTATTGCGTAGATGTACGAGATGTATTTGAAATGAGTGTAATATTTATAAATTTTTTCGTCGAAATTCATTCATTAATTATGAAGAATGTTTTCTTATGATATGTAATACCATACATACGAAAAATATAACAGTTATAATTACACTATTTAAATCTATATTTCAATGTTAAATATAAAAATTAATTAACAAGTAAGATTCTATAAATTATTTATCAATATTTCTCGTACTTGAACACGTATTTGAATATTATTTTATGTTGACATTAAAATATTTTTATATTGAATAAAAAATTATTGCTCGTAAATAATAATTATATATATAATTTGAAGCTTGATATTAATATTTAACTGGAAAATCAGTTAATATTTGATGTTATAGGTACAATTAATAATAAGCACAATTTTTCAAATTTAATTAATTTTTACAGCGCCCTAAATTACAAAAAGATACTTGTAAGATTTAAAAATAAATTGCAATTGTAAAACGATAAAATAAAAATTCATTTTGAGTATTTAATAAAAATTTACCACGAATTCTGCATAAAAATTCAAATTGATATTATTTATTGCCTTTGAAAAAAAAAAAAAAAAAAAAAAAAAAAATTGATCTCAAAAGTTACGTGAAATTAATTTTTAAATCAGAAAAATCTCAAATATACGCCAACAATCATTTATATTATAATATCATTAAGCTTATGCATCATTGGTAAGTACGTAACCCGAATTTCATAATCCAAAAATACTGTCGCTCGATAAGCAGAAGAGCGGTCAAACCTCTTTTACATTAAATACATCTTGGATGCACGCGCGAGCAATTAACTTAAAATAGTATTCTTTATTATTTCTCTCTTATTCTTTATCTTATTTTTTCGGTAGCTCGTTAAACTACCGTTCAACATTTTCTCGCTTTCAACTTAATGACTTTTCCAATTGTCGCGTGGTAGCGTCGAGCCATCCTTACAATTCGTTTTCCGCGCGTGTACGCGCCTTTAAAATCGACAAAACTAAAGAGATTAAAGAAATAAAATGAAAAAAAAAAAAAAAGAAAAAAAAATAGAGGGTTATATACGTGAATACCCGTGACGGGATCCACTTTCATTCGGTTTTCCAGTTGCAGACGCGACTTTTCTTGATGGAGGGGCGCTGCCCCGGTGACGTCACCAGTCGCATTCTTATGAGCAAGCCGAGAAGACGTCGGGATGAGATACACGTAAAGAGAGAGAGAGAGAGAGAGAGAGAGAGAGAGGTAGAAAGAGAAAGGGAGGGAGGATAAGGAACAGTTATAAAAGCCAGATTCTTTTTCTCCCCTTTTTTCCTCTTTTACTATTGATACGGTATTAAAGGCTTTTTTTTTTAAACGTATCGACAGATTTTCAGCTTAGTTAGCAAATTTTCTCTCTTTCTTTCTTTTTTTTTTTCTTTTTTTGAATAATTAGTTTGGGTTTAGTATTATTAGAATCCAATGAGATACATAGTACATGGATAAAGATCTTCCTAATTGCGTAAACATTATTAGACTATGTTTAAAATTATATCGTTGATAATTTGATAATATAATAATGTTTGATAATGAAATAAATTTTGTAAATAAATTTTAATTTACTTTATAACTATTTTTACTCGGTTCGCTTTAAAGATTCTTAGTAAAATATTAAAATCTCAATCGCCTTTTCATGACTGCAACCATTTCCACACAATTGCACTTGAGTTTCTTTTAACTTTTCTGCAACATTCATTATTGGATTTCTTATTTACCAATCATTGCTATTTTATCCAATCTAACAGAAAATTAAATTCGACTATATTTTCATTCATTTTAAATTCGCAAAAATGATGTTTATAAGTTTTATTTAATTATATAATAAAACAATACATTTGCACAAAAAAATTAAAAAAGTCTACGTTTTTTAAAATAGAAAAAATCATTTAATAAATATACTTTCGTATAAAACAATATGATATATAAAAATATCAGGATCTTTATTATTTTAGGATAAAAATTAAAGTTTTATAAAATATGGCACAATACGACCGTTTCTAAAAAATACTGCATTATTTTCAAAATTTATTTAAAAATTTACTACGTATTTTCTTATAAATGTTTCATACCGTTGTCTACAGTTTTAAGCTCATTTAAAAATAAGTAGATTGAACAAATTCCATAGGGTTTTGAAGTTGCAATAGAAAATGCGACCGCTTGACAGGAGCCTGTTAGCCCGCAGGCAAAACTCGTTTGTTTCATCATTGGGAAAAAAAAAACATAAATAAATAAATAAATAAAAAAGTAAATACAATTGAAAAAAAGGACAGGAGTGCAATTTAAAGTCAGAACGTGAAATAAAACGTAAATTCACAGATAATTTAAGTTGTTAATGAAGTTCATGCTTTAGTCGTATGCAACTTGGAGTAAAACGCACTTGAATCTTTGAATGCATTTTTCTTGAAACTTATTTGTCGTATCGATATATTTTTTAACGCGTCTTTTTTTAAAATATTCGATATCGTTTATTTCATAGTTTATAGAACCAAATTTTAAATATTGATGTAAATTTTTAAAAATATTTTCTACAAATAATTAAAGAAATTACAAAATTTGCCACGATAGACTTAAACAATAAGATTGTATTATAAGAATACTTTTGAATTTTCCAAATCAATCAACATTTACTGACGTCTGATGCCGTGAAGCCGAATAAATTTTTATTTTTTTTTTTTTAAATACTGCGAATGACCTTATCTATCATCGAGGAATTTATTATAAAAATTAAGCGAAATAAAAATTTTTTTGTAAAAAAATTATACATTTTTTACAGAAGCGTTTTTATGACGCTGCCGATCGTATGTATAAGGTATTAAAAAAGAAAAAAATCATCTATGTGTGTGTGTGTGTGTGTGTATGTGTATGTATGTGTATGGTAAAGAAGCACGAGGTGAATTCCATCTTACCGGCACCGAAATAACAAGCCCCGGTGTTGATGTAAATCAAGTAAAGGAGGGAGAAAAATAGAGATAGATTTGCGCTGGACGACAAAAGAAGAAAGAAAAGTAAAAGTGAATCGAAGAGAAAAAGTAAGGGAAAAAAAGAAAGAAAGAGAGAGAAAGAGAGAGATAGAGAGAAAGAGAGAGATTGAGCGAAAATGGGAGGCTGTATATATCCTTTTAAGGGTGAGAGAAAAAGAGGGATGCGCGGCTCACGCGTTTGTTTTCTCTTGGCCGTGTGCCGGTCGCGCACCCGAGGAAAGTACCGAATGTACGCCGTCCGCGTCCGCGTGACTCATTCGCATCTAGCTTTTATCCTCGATACGTATACACATATATATATTGATGGTGATATACATATATACGTATATACATATATCTATATATATATATATATATATATATCTATTGATACAGCGTCCTCCGCGATACGATGATATAAAGTTTAGGGGCGAGAGGGTCGCCGACGCCGAGCTGACAAATCGTTGGGATACGGTTGTAGGATGTGTGACTCGACCGAGAGTGACTTTTCGCATAATCGATTTAGAAGCGCTTTCCACTGTATATGTATCTTTCTATATGAAAGCTCGGCTGATTGAAGTATATTTTTCCGTACCTCTTAACTATGATGGAATAAAGAAGCGCGATCTCTTTCCTTTGACGTGTCTTTCTACGTTCTAAAAGATAATTTAATTTTCATTTCTTTTTTTTTTTTTTTTTTTTTATTTTCATTAAATTAAACTTTAATTGAATATTTTTGTTCGAATAAATATACTGAGATTTATTAACCGATATAATCCATTGAATAAACATTTTTATTAAATAAACACAATTTTTATAATTAAAAAAACGTAATTGTCATATTTTATTTTTATTTTAATATGATAAATAAATAAAAAATAAACATTTCAATGGTTCGGTCAATAAATTAAAATTTATATCATTAAACAATATCGCGTACGATTGATCGAAGACAATATTAAATTTATTAAAACAAGCCAAGTATCTGCATTATCTTAAGTAAGTCAAAGTAGCTCTCTTCTCTCCAGTCGGTAAACGTAACGATCCAATCTTATATATACTCCGCGGCTCTCTTGTGCATCCTTGCACACGAACCGATGTTTCCTGTTTACAGTTGTAACAGGTAAAAACTACAGATTATACCGAGCGAGGGCGCGTCCCTAATTAAACATTATGAACAATATTTAAAACAATATCTTTTATCGTTATCAATATTGAGCCGTTATCCTTGGCCTTTGTGATTATGTTTAAATAATCAATTTTGTATGTTAAATCGTTTAAACTTTTTTATTTTTGGAAAATAAATTTAAATATCAAATTATAATGATTTTTATAGTAATTTTTAAAAAACCTGCTGTGAATATTTAAAACTGCGCAACAATTTTTTTTCACAAACTAAATAAAAGCCCGTCCCTGAAAAATTTTTTCTTCGATAAAGGACATATGTAGCACTGTTAAAAAGTTTTTTTTTTTTTTTTTTTTGTAATAAAGCGTTTCTTTATCTTTGTTCAAATTAAAAAAATTAATTATACCGTTAATAAGATACAGTTTCATAATTCATAATTAAAAACTCATGTAAAGTCAACGTATAATATTTCATAAACTAAAAATACCACCGAATCCTAATAAGATACCTCATATTATATAAAAATGTTGTTTATTGATCAGGAAATTCCTCAATAAAGTCAGACGAACATAGAAGAATTTACAGCATACAGCACCTCAGCCGGTATAATATTAAACATGCTAATATAAGCTTCGGCATAATAACGTTAACAAGATATAAAGCATTCCGGACATAATAAATACGTAAATTACTTCCTTGATAAACTGCTGGCAATCGAGCTTCGTAATCTCGGAAACTAGCCGAGCACAAACGCGATCGAGAGATCGAGACAACCTCGGGAGCGCAACGAAGTCGACGGCAAAGTAACATTATCGAATTCCAAAAAAAAATAAAAAATAACAAAAAAAAAAAAAAAAAAAAAAAAATACCACGGCAATCTGAAACAGCTGTAATCTCTCCGATAAACTTGGTGTAATCGAGCGCCCGAACGACGGGGCCGACAAAGTCACGAACCCTGAGAAGAAGAAGAAGAAGAAGCCAGAATTTATCTATATACAGGTATACATATATGTATATATGTACGAGCTGTGAAGTTGCACTCGAGCGCCCGAAGTAACTTATACACCCGTGGAGGTGTGGCGGGGGAGTGAGAGGAGGGCAAGATGAAATTCGCGAAAGGGAAGTACCTGTATACGCATTTTGGTTTCCTCAGAGAGAGAGACAGAGAGAAAGAGAGAGAGAGAGAGAGAGAGAGAAGGCTTCGGCACTCGTTGCTCTTCGTTCGCAAGATTCCCTTTCTCTCTCTCTCTCTCTCTCTGTCTCTGGGTTCCGCAGCCGCTTCGCCTCGGGCTAACCGATTGGGCATCGCCGAGAGAAAAAGGAATACGGATAGGAAGGTACAGTGGGAGGATATTACGGAGTGCGAGCTAGCGAGACAAGGAGAAGGGGCGAAAGAAGGGAAGAGGATGAACATTATAAAGTGAGAAAGAGAGAAAGGCCGGTGTGGAATGAAGGATAAAAGACAAAGAGGACGAGGGATATAGATGATCCTTTTGTATCAGTACCTTTCCTCTTTTCTGTTACGTGCGCTATATTAGTTTTTTTAAAAAGTCGATTAAATTAACGCAAAGATTTTTGTTAGATTCTTGCTTTTACTTAATGCTAAAAAATTTATTTCTTTTTTTTTTTTGTTTTTTCTTTTTTTTTTTTTTTTTTTTATCATACCGCACATATATCGTTAATAAAATTTAACGTTAATACTTTATTGTACTTATGTATTCCATTCATTATATGGTTCATTACAAATACCTTATAATAACGAAAATTTTATTATCCGTTATAAGAAAGTAATAGGTGTTCGATAACAAACTGTTTTTTTCTCAATTTACATTTACGGGTGCGCAATTATTGTCGCAATATTTAAAATGAAAAATCGAAATATATTCACATACTTATTTATACCTGTATATCCATACATTCAGGAATACCGCAGAAAAGAGACAAAAGGAGTACGATGCGCGCGCGTCCAAGTGCGTGTGTACTTATACGTATACGTGTTTGTATATGTATATATGAGCAAAAGAAAAAAGAACGCGCGTATATATGTATATAGAAAGAGAGGAAAAGAGAGAGAGAGAGAGAGAGAGAGAGAGAGAGAGAGAGGAGTGTGTAAGAGAGTGAGCAAGAGAGGGAAAGAGAGAGAGAGAGAGAGAGAGAGGGGCCTCGCGGCCACAACGCGCTCGTGTGCTACCGCCGGCAGCGGCTCTCTGGCAGTCTTATTACCGCCCGCACTCAACTACTACGCCGGCTACTAAGTACTCCGAAGAGCATCCAAGTTGCGTGGGTATAGATCCTGGGACGCGCCGGCGACACGGCCTGAGATACGATTCTCGACCGATTCGCAAAGGAAAATAAAAGAGAGAGAGAGATAGAGAGAGAGAGAGGGAGAGCGCGCGGGCATACGGTTCTTTTTAATAGAGCGCGCAACGTTTCTTTCGGTCTATACCGAGTCCTGCGTTCGCTCTGCGCGAGATCCTGTGTGTACGTTCCTTCGTGCGTGCGCGCGTGCGCCCGTGTGAATATATATATGTACATATACACACACACATATATATATATATACGTCAGGTATGTGTGCGCGCGCGCGCGCCCGCGTGCGTATATATGAGTGAGTTCGGCCGAGCGTTCGAGGCGAACAGCTGATGACTTTTTTTCTCTTCCGAAGACGATCGAGTGCCGGAGGGTTTTTTTTTTTTTTTCGTAGCTCTTTACCATATCGATTGCATATCGGTTTGTCGCTGCGAGAGTTTTGCGACGAGGAAGGAATTGTTTGCACCTCGAACTTGTTCATTATTTTTGCAAAATAATAACTTTTAAGTGCTTGTGATGACGATAATGCTGATAGGACAAACGTCGATGGGAAGAGTATGAATTTGTGAGGTAATGAGATTGATTAAAATTTTACCTTTGCATAAAAATTTTCAATTTTGGACATTCATTAATTATAATATATATATATATATAACAGTTAATATTATATTAAAACTTTAATATAATGTTTTTATTACTTTGCATTAGATTTATAACATAAAAATATATGAGCGTTGCATTGTTAAATTTTTAAATATTTCTCAATGTATTATATACATATATTAAACATTGTCTTTACTATAATTACTTAAGATCATAGATAATTAGAAAATGTAATAAAAAGTATTGTAACATTAATTACAGATTAAAAAAAAAAAAAAATAAAAAAATTTAAATAATAATTCGTGGAAGAAAAGAAAACTATTTTTACAATTATTCAATGGCAATTAGTAATTTATAAATAATGTATGAAATATTTTAAAGTTCCATGAAAATTAATTAGAAGCACATACTTGAATCTACTTGAGAAACGAAAGGAAAATTTAATAAAATACGGGAGCTTCAACTGGCAATAAATCTCAAATCATATTCGTTATGCCGGTGCACTTGGTCGGGAAACGTTTTGGTTCACGGGCAGGGGCTGAACTACACAGGAGGCGAGCGGTCAAGTTTACCGACCATAGCAAAACCTACACCGGCCGATGACCTTCTTTTTCTCCCTTACTTCGCGAGAGAGGAAGGAAAGGAATCGGCTTTTTTTTTCTTTCTTTTTTTCTTTCTTTCTTTCTTTCTTCTTTCTTTTTTCGCATCGAGAAGAAAAAATAATGTTCGTTTTCTTTATGAAAAATTAAAGAAATCGTAAAAATTCTGAATCGTTTTAAAAGATATTTAATGTGTATTCGAGCTGAATTATATATTTAATGAAATTTTCAAAGAAAAAGTTAATTTACGCGAGACAAACGAGCGTAAATAAAAAACGAAATTTATGTACGGTTATGTTTGGCGGGTTATTATGCGTACGAATTTATCGATTCGAGCAAAACGTTTTAATTCTTTCTCTATCAATTTTAGTAATCTATATTATAAAAGGTAAATGATTATTAACATGTAGAAATAAATATACCGTAAAATTGAAATTGCTATAATTACAATTTTTTGTTTGAATGTTTTCTCGGACGTCTTTTGTTTATTTTAAAATAAAAAGAAGTTTCGGCAAAATAAACTATTATTCAAAAAGATATATAAGATAAGTATTTTAAAAATATTATTGTTTTATTGATTTGTCCGTATTAGAAGTAATAAAAAATATTTTCAAATGTAACTATATTAAATCGATTGGAATTAGGCATGATATAATAGATACAGTTATAGTTAGTTAGCGCATACTCCTTTAATAAAACCAAGTTGAGAAAACACTAAGGACAGCTTAACTTCTAATCAAGATACGAAAGTTACGTCCATTGTCAGTCTACGTCTCGGCGGAAAGTGAATCAAGAGAGAGGAAGAAAAAATACTAGGCGTGCGAGAGAAAAAGAACGGGAAGTAAGAAAAAGCAAAAAATATTAGCATCGATCGCGCAACGCTCTCGAAGCGTTCGAGCGGCAAAGAAAAATAGAAAACTATACCCGACGAGCCTGTAAGAGAATAAGGACGAAGAGGAAGAGAGAGAGAGAGAGAGAGAGAGATTGATAGATAGAAAGAGAGACGGGAAAAGCTCCTTAATGAAACACGAGCTATCGCGGGATACTTATGCACTCGTCTCTCTCTCTTTCTCTCTCTCTCTCTCTCTCTCTCTCTATCTCTTTTTCTCTCTCGAGCACGCGCGCGGCATTGTCCTTCTGCGGCGGCAAGCCCCGGAGAGTTGTCAGGTCGCGCGCGCGCAATTAGTATGCGGACAACCGGAGACGCGCTCTTTCTCTCTTTCTCTATTCCTTTCGTTGTCTTTGTCTCTTTACTCGCAAATGGCTGTGTTTGTGTGTATATCTGTATATCTTTACATTCGCATATAGACTCTTGCTTCTCTCTCTCTCTCTCTCTCCGCGAATAAACTCGTTTATCGAGTTGCCATAAAGTCACGCGCGCGCGCGCCGAGGACTCGCTTCTTTTATATAAAAGAGCGCGAGAGAAAGAGAAAGAGAGAGAAAGAGGTGCGCTTTTAAAGCCAGTGCGGCTACGTAAGGTAGACGCGATTCTACGAAACCGAACGTTGGATACATATATATATATATATATATATATGCATGAAAAGGTCGATTGTCATTTTTGTTAATCGGCCAAGAGCGACACTTATATACGTCGAGCGAACGAGTGAGCGCGCGACTCGATGAGAGCGAGGTGTTGATACATATTGTGTAAAGGAAGTAAGAGAGAGGGACAACTGATATTGGCACTTGTCAGCGCGTCGAAAGTGCTTTTAAAAGCTTCGCTTTATGTGCATCGATTATGCATAGGTGTACGGTGTCGTGAGCGCAAATGTGTGCAGAAGACATCGGCTCGCGAGCCAATTCGATCCTTTTTTTTTTTTTTTTTTACGGCAAATCGTTTCGTCGGATTGTTTGTTCGAAAATATTTGACAACTTTTTTGCTTTGAAAGGTTGATATTTTTAATAAATATTTATTTGATTGAATTTCCAAGAATGCATTTCAATAACAATTTTAAAAATTGTCTAAAAAAAGTTAAAAAACAAGCTTAAAACAATATTTTTTGTTGGCATTTTTAAATGAAAATTTGATAAAAAATAGAATACGTTTTATTTCTTCATCAGTACTTCGAATATAGATTAAAAAAAAAAAGTGTAAAATTTTATCGATGTTTTAAATTTTATCAAATGGTAATATCCAATACTCTAACTTTTAATATTATGACGTTTAATTTTCCACTTGTCCGTTTTTCCATTACTCGTTGTAAATTGAAAAATAAAAAAACAATTTGAATCTCCCAAAGCAAAACTTCGTGCAACGCGGCAAATTTTAAAGCAAGTCGAAGCATTTTTTTCAACCACCGATAGTTTAATCGATCGCACGCATGTTACATTATAAAATTTCATTTATCGAAGCAACGTAAACATTCAAGAATTTTAATCTCTAATATATGATAACACATATATATATATTTCTTATATGTATATTTCTTCTTACGAATTACTAGCTTGCGATTAATCTGCTATTAAACATATTATTAAGAATCATTATTTATTACTTACATAACACTAACTACAATTAAATTTATTTTTGCCATAAGTTTGATCTTGAAAATTAAAAAAAAAATTTCGATATTAATTTAGTTTCCGCCCTTTAGTTGTAAAATTTTTAACCGTATTAATTTAAAAGAACATGGAAAATAAAACTTTAACGCGGTTTTGATTACTTTACGACATGCGAAAGTTAATAAAAATACCGTAGAAAATTGCGAAATATGTTAGATACGGCGGATTAATTTATAACTTATCGAATTTCATTATTTTTTTGCGTCTCGAGTAAAGTTTTATTTTTCACGCTTATTTAATGCTTTGGATTAAAACATTAAAAATAATATTATTCCGATTATTCTATCCGTCATTTTTGACAAAACATCCAACAAAATTTTTCGAGCTTGTATACACTGCATCTCAAAAGCGAAATGTCAACGTTGCAAATTCCCAATCACAAAATATACAAATTCTAATCTAAACGACACTCGACGAAGGAAAGCTTGAGAAGAAGACGAAGAAGCAACAGCAGAAGAAGAGAAAGACGAAGAAAAAGAAGAAAGATACCTCGAGCATGTACTTCTCGGTCTACTCTCGAGCGTATGGACAACGGAGTCGCGCAAATATGCCGGTAGCGTACACTAACTCGTGATGATGCGAGAGCGTGACTCGTTTTCTCGCTCCTTTTTTTTAACCCTTCTCTCTCTCTCTCTCTCTCTCTCTCTCTCTTTCTTTCTATTCTCGCTGTATATACATAGCTCAGGGGAACTGTAACCGCATGAGCAAACGCGTGCCGTTGCTCCTTGCTCGACTACCGTGCGGTAGAGAGCCATTGTCATGCCATCTGAGGACCTCGAACAGTATAGATGTGCACGCGTCTCTCTCTCTCTCTCTCTCTTTCTTTCTCTCTGTATGAAGCACATTTGGTATTCTTCATTTATACACGGGACTCATTTTTACCATTTTATCGCGTGTTATGTTGTTTTCTATGAATTTTAATCGTATTTTGGCAAATTATGTTAAACGTTTTAGTACATTGAGTTCGAAATTCTTAAAATATATTTAGATTTAGGTCGATATAGAGGATAGATGAGGAATCAATTTCATTCATAGGAAGAACGCTTTTAAATATTCGTTAGAACGAGAAATAAACAAAATTATTATTAGCTATATTTTATAAAAGAAAGGTTTGCGATAGAGTTTTAACGATAAACCAAACAAAAGACAATTAGTGAATATATCGAAGAAAACAAGAGGTCAATTATACAGTTGGTCAAACAAAAGAAGTAAAAGTTACACGGAGAAGCATTCGGCAGAATGACAAGTAGCATTTAAGACATCGTTGAATGCGCTGTAATCGTATACTTGATTATCGAGCTGCATTTAAATAATAAATATTCTCATAAATCACTGCAATTGCGCCGAGTCCAGCTGTCAAAATTCCATATCCTTTGGAATAAAAGTATATGAATTATCGTACAAAGCGACCTGAAATCATTATCAAATTTAAAAAATCGCCGCAGTTAAAAAAAAAAAAAAAAAAAAAAGACAAACAAAATGAGAAAATTATGAAACGAGCGTGGAATTCTTTTATTCGTGTAATTCCTCATCGTCGAATTATTCTCAAATTTGATTTTTTTTAACGCTGTGGATTATGCAGTTAAAAGCCGCGAGCGGCGCAATTTACACGTTTTAATATTTATCTTTCATCGGTATTAGTACCACCAGCGCGTAAACTTCATTGTTGCGATCTTTGTACGTAGATCGTAATTTCAAAGTTAAACCTCCAATCATTAAGAAACATATACCATACAAAGCTTAGTTATTTATTCACCAAATACGAAAGTACGAAAGATTAACGCGATAATAACAGTATAAGATTCCTTACAGCAAAGTGTGCAAAAACCATCTCGTCAACTTTCTAAACATTTGCACATAATGAAAAACTTGCTTCGATCGTTCGGAAAAATCAATAATCGTCGAATAAAGGAGTTAGAAAAGTACCTCGCACGCGGTACAACCAAACGCAACGTCCAATCGTCCGAAGGTGATGAAATCGCGCCTTTTTAATTGTATACGATACATAACGCTGTAACGCGAATATACGTTCTTTTATCAGATCGTTGTACGTACCAAATGTTTTCGGCACACTTGCTACTTTCGTTTTTCCTTTCACTCATTTTGAAGAAAGAGAGAAGGAGAGAAACTCGTAGCGTTGTTTGTCGTTTACGACGGTACGTGAAAAATAAAATTATTTTCGCGACCTTTCGAAGCTGCAAAATAAAAAAGGCGAAAGAAAAAGTTTTGAATTTCGTGTTTGCGCTGCTCGTTTAGTCTCTCAATGAAAAATTTACGCGAAAGTCGTAACTTTTCGTTTTCATGATAAGTAGGTCGAGACTCTGCTGTCCAATCGACGCCGACGAAAAACTGAAAAATTGAGAATTTATTATTTTACATCGCTCCGATTTCTTTCTCGCAATTAAACAAACCGATTAAACATAATATTGTACATTTTAACCGATGAAAAAATTAAAAATTACAAAAAATATTACCATTTGAAACATCGTATCGATATTCGTTAAGTGACCGCGCATTTTATTATGCGCTATATTTTATCCGGATGCGATTAACCGTATAAATATAAAAGTACGACCCATTAAACAATATGAAAAGGAGAAATAACCGTTAATATCCTCGTATCAATCGAAACGCCCGCTTCCTAAAAGCACAAATTGCGACGAAAGAAAAGCCCACAACGACACGAGCCAACGGATAATTTACGGACGTACGTGTTCGTGCATCGATACCTTTGAGAGAGGGTAGAAGAAGGCGAAAGGAGAGAGAAAGAGAGAAAGACGAAACTGAGAGAAAAAGAGTCGAGTGACAGGATAAAGACGAGTGATTACATTCAACAGTCTTCTTCAAATAATGAAGCAGCTTTTGTAGTGGGAAAAAGGAGAAAGGGAGGAAGAAGGGAGGAGTAAGGGGGGCAATAACACGTAAGACACAAGCGCGTGCCCAACGGTTCATCAGTTGCGCGCGGGATATGCCGCTGCCATGCGACGATATACCACCTCTGTATATGTATACCTTCGCTCGGTTGAGAGAGAAAAGAAAAGAAGCTTATATAGTTCCGCGTGCGGCGGAATTCCGTTACCCTCGTAATTTCATCCCCTCCCATTCTTTCGCACATACATACACATACACGCGCGCGCGCGGCACTTCGCGTTCCCTAACGGAAATTTATCCGGGCTCTTATCGCGATATCGTGCATCTCTTTCTTTCCTCTTTCTTTTCTTTTTATTTTCCTTTTTTTTCTTGTTTTTTTTTTTTTTTTTTTTTTCTTTTACTCTCGTCGGAATCTCAAGAGCCATGCTTGGTATAAATTCCTAGATGGGTTTCGAGTGCGTCTCTATAAGGTGCGGAGAAATAACTTGATTGAGATAAAGCGTTTCGATCTGGCCTTCTATGGAATGGTTTACTTTGTGGTTTATGTATTTTGTGGGTACGCTGATTTCGTTTCAATATGCCAAAGAACTTTTCCAGTGAAATTATTAAGATACTTATTTCTCTGGCATTAAGATTTTTTTATCGATTAAAGTAGCTGCTCGCTCTATCTTAATCGTTTAATGGGTGCGCATGAAGTTTCTTTACGTTTATTTTAAATAATCGTCTATTTTAGAATTTTCAAGAATAATGCATTATTATTTCAGTCAATGGGTGGATTTTTTAATTAAAATAAATAATATAATCATTACAATACATTAAAAATTAAAATAAAAATTATCCGGAATTATACAATCGAAAAAAATAAATAAATAAATAAATAAATCTTTCATATATTACGTGAAATAATACTGTGTCTTGTAAATTAAACCAAAAATTATGATATTATTAGACCTTTATAACAAATATTCAAAAAAATTAAATTTATGTATTTATTTTTGAAAACAATATACCGTTATTTACTTTTGAATTCCTGCAATGAGATATTGTGACGCTTGTGTACAGATTTATAGATTAGCAAACAATATATCATCGACGAATAACTTCTACAAGATTATATTCTTTTTGATCGATAAAATTTTATTATTCAATGCATAAAAAGAAAATGTGAACATAATACATACATCAACTTGTTCTAAAGAACTTTCATAGATGAAACAAAACAATTTAAAGGCGTAAAATAATAGAAAAAAAAAAAAATATATCGTAACGTTAAAATGTCAGGCAATTTATTGCTTGCAAAAGAAAAAATTTAATTGAAAACACGGCTATCCTTTCGTACACGTGGGACGATTGATTTTTCAAAGTTGCGTAAAACCGTAAAATTACACCGCGACTAGCTTCTTCGTCTTCGTGCGAGCCGTTAAAAAAGTAGAAAAAGAAAAAAAAAAAAAAAATTGCAGGAAATAGTCACGCCTACCCTACTGGTAGATTCTCATTTACTAATCAACATCATCGATAAGACTAATGGCGCCACTACGATGTTGTTTCTATATACAGTCACTATTGCATGTCAGCTACTCCTTTCTAATTTACTCCACTTCTATCTTTTTTTCTTTCTCTATTTCTCTCTCTCTCTCTCTCTCTCTCTCTCTCTCTCTTTATCTTTTTCTTATCGCATAAAACATTCCTTTTTTTTTTTCATCTTTATTTTTTTTCAGAAGCCATGCAAGGTCTCGTTTGCACACGAGAATGATTTAATTTTATAGTGCCTTTAAACAAGAATCAAATAGAGTAGGAATTAAATTTTTTTAATGAGCTTTTTTTCTTTCTTCCATTATTACCCCCTCCCCCTCTTTTTTTAATAACGGTAAATTTTACGCAGTCGTCATATAGTGATAAATAAACTACTTTATACATACAAGCATTCTTGGGTAATTATATAATTTAGTGTTGATTCGAATATAAAAAAAAAAACTGTGAGCATCAGTAGATAAGGTACGAGATGGACAGACATTTATTTATTCAATCAAAATACATTGCTTACCTTCCTTCTTCATTTACGTAAATTAAAATGCCTATTATACATATTATTTATGTAAGTAGAAAAACAAAAGTTGAAGAGGAACGTTACCAGCAGACATCCGTGTAAGGAAAAAAAAATAACGCGCCAGGGGACTATAAAGTCTGAGGACGTTGTTTTTTTGAGCATTTTAGCGCACAAGTTCTAGCGTTAATTCAAATAAGGATTTAATTTTGCATGTATACATAATGTCATTGTATTGTATAATGTAGGTTGTATGGCTAGTACTATTACCAATATTAATTATTACGAATATGTGCGAAAAAACTTAGCCCTACGATTAACGAATAATATTTCAATAAATCATTCTTTTAAGCTAAAAACTTTATTTCCAAAATTAATAAAGTACATATCGAAAGTACATCCACAAAATAACAATGAAATCGAGCTTTATCGATTCCCTTATGCAAACAAGAGCTTTATTCCTAGCGATGCCGATACATCAGCTTCGGCAGCCGAGCGAGTATCCCATCGACGTCACGGCTCCTCATTTTCAACCGCGTAATGAGCGAATTTTACCTCGTACGTGCGTACCCGCAAACGTTTCCGCGCGCACGCACGCGCACACACAACCGCATTAATTTCTCACGCACTCGGCCGTGGGAAGAGTCTATTCACTTTTGTGCGCGCGCGCGCACGCGCGCCCGTACATTTGTAAACGCGTACTAAGGAAGCAAAAGGATGGATTCAGATATGATAGTGCGCAATTGAAAGAAGGAGATAATATATTTGCGCGAGAGGACAACGGAATGCGTCGCTTTTGCTGCCGTTTGCTTTTCCATTTTTGACAGTATGGAATGCGACGGGTTTCATTGTCAAAACACGCGTGCGTAAGTCGTAAGCTGTAATGTTTCTTACAAGAAGGCTATGAGTTCTGTATATGTAGAGGGATTTCTTTTTAATGAAGACTAATAGTTTCGAGAAGGCAAGGCTTTTCGTTGATTGTCGGATGGGGTCGGGTAAATTAATATCTTTTGGATGAGCAATCTTTACGGTCTGGTAAAGCATTTGTTGTTAGAATCTTATGTATAATTTTAGATCGTGACTGATATTATAATAGCGAATTTGAAACTAAAATTATACATTTTTTGTATTTTTTACATCAATATTTCTATCGAAATCTTAAATGCGGTAAGATTCACAATATGCGTTAAAATTCAGTCGAATGAAATTATATGAATTTCAAAATTTTCAAATATTTTCATTATGCACCTCGAAGTTAAATCTACTTTTTAACAAATTAAATATACGTGCGTTTTTATTTGTATAACGCAAATTATTACTTACAAATGTGAAATACTTATTTGGCATAATTATTTTTAATTAGCAATTATATTAATTATTTTTGAACAATTTAGACAGTAGTTCAAATAATGAACTTAATTTTACCGACGATAATTTATTACAAACTATCTCGTTTCTCATTTATTATTTCATTGAACGATTCACTTCAAACCAGTTTTTCTGTTAATTTTACACCTTTCTTAAATACCCCATTAAATACCGTACACAAATTCTTATCAACAATAAAAAGTAAAAAGATTTTCTGTATATTTTTTTTTTGCCGGCTCAATAAAATACCTCACAACAATTATTACTTACACATATTTGCGAGAGAGAGAGAAAGAGAGAGAGAGAGAGAGACAGAGAAAGAGATGAATAAACCTTCGAATGTAAATGCGTAAAGAAACCTTGCGTTCGAATCTTTCTGTTAAAATTTTGTGTTGCTCAATTTATCTCACATTAAACATATTCATGATAAATTTTGAATAAAAATAATTAATTAATATAATTTAGCAATTTGTGAGAAAATAAAATTAAAGTATACCGCGATACAATCATAGTCAATCGCAGCTATACCATTATTTTAATATTTATAGATTTTAAAGATTTAATTGTATTTATTGACAACGAATACATTTTTTCTTCGTTTATAGTAAGAAAGCCTGCATCATAAATAATAAGCATCACCAAGTACAAGATTTATCAATTCCTTTTTTCCATCAAACGGCACAAAGTAAATCTAGAATTTCTGATTTATAAGAATTACCCATCAAAAAAGCCGTAGATAATCAAGCGACGGGAGGAAAAAAGTGCTGCCGCACTCTAAAATGAGCAAGAAAAGTACGATACATAAGTTTTGCGCAAAGACAGACAGGTAAAAAGAAAGGAGAGGGGCGAGGAGATAGGCGGAGGGGGGAAGAGAGATAGAGAGAGAGAGAGAGAAAAAGAGAGAGCGAGCTGCCAAAGCAGAATGAAAAAGATGCGCCGCAAGACAGCGGCAATATTCGAGTCGAGTCGAGCTCACGCAGCTCCTCGGCGTTTCGCCTGCCACTCGAGATAAGCTCGGCTGCACGCGCGCCCGAATAACAAACGTAAAAGCGTTTCTTACCCGTCTGCGGCCGGCAGCAATATCAGCGGCGGCTTCACTTCGTCGCGGCCGCAAAGGATAGCTGCAACTTTCATCAGCGCGACGAGAACGCGAGGGACGAGTTGACACGCCGGCGCGCTGCTGGATACATATACACACTGGCACCAAGGCGTATATAAACGCTCGTGTATAAACATGTACGCGTATTCGAGAAATCACGAAAAATCCACGTCGCACGCGGAATATCTCTTCATCGCTCCCGTGAGAGAATTTCTCTTTGGGATTCGGCCGAGAGAAATAAGACGTCGAGAGAGCCGCGGAGTTTCGATGCTCGTTCTTCCTTCCTCTCTCGGAGACGTGCTTGTCTTTCCCGTATGCGCGCGCGCGCGTATGTAAGTACAAAATACATACGCTCTCTCTCTCTCTCTTTCTCGTCAACTTGTATACTCCTACTCACGAAGCGAGTCAAGTTTTTCCGTATATCTAGGGAACCAAAGAAAACCGATGAAGAGGAAGCCTCGCGCGGACGTGCTAAAACGATAAGAAACGAAAGAGATACGTGTAAGACGTGAAAGCGTTTTTGATATCTGCTTTTATACACCGTATTCGATAAGTATTATTCTGGCGTTACAAAAAGACATCGACGTGAATCGCAGGTAGGTGTAGGTATATACGCGATAAAGTTTTAATTATATATACAATTTTATAAATTTTTATTTTAATATTAACATAAACATGCGCGTACACGATTTTATTTAAAAATAAAACGATAATCACATTGCGCCGATCATTGCAACCAACGAAAAAGTTTTTAATTCCTAGTGAAACGTCGTTGCGGCTCAATTCGCGCAATATATCCCATACCGTACAAGTATCCAAGTACTTCGTCGCTGTAAATTACCAACGTGCTCGCGTACACGATATGGACAGGTGAGAGCGAATAAATTAAGCACGCGTATATATATATATATATATATATATACCAGAGCGTTCGATACATCGCGAAACGAAGAAACTCGAGCGTTTATAACCTAGCCATACGTCGGTCCTCTCGATGAGGCCGGAAAACTCGGAAAAACGGGACTGGTTATTTCTCGATCTCCCAAGAGACCGTAAGCAAGGGAGCAAACAAGTCCGCGAACAGTGAATTATACCGTGAGCGCTGGATTTCCGTTGGATAAAACGTTGTATACTTATGCATCGGTTAGAGACCGACAACGGATCCTCCGGGCAAGATCCGGTTTTTCGATGCGGAAAGGACGCGACGACGCGGCGAGTAGTCTCGTGGCTTTTATCGCGTTTTAACGAGCGCGTTCCATCCCGCGCAGTATCGTTTTGTCTTTCGAGGACTTTATGAGCTATTAGACTCGCTCGTTGTCGAGACGCCGTTTATTTTTACATTTTATTCTTGCTTTTTTTTTTTATTTTTTTTTTTTTTTATTTTTATTTTTCTTTTACGGTCTTGAAAGTTACGGTATCGTTATGGGATTATCAAGAATCGTAAAACGCAATTATTGCTTCATATTTTATCGATCAAGGAAAAGTTATTACGATTATTTGTGATCCGAAAAATAATTTCACAATCTTTCGTTATCTGGACGAGGTAAAGACGTATCGTTCGTTCATCCGGCAAGAGCGGCAACAAAGGTATAATTTTAAATTTTACAATCTATATATTTATTACAAAATTATATTAGAAACACGGTATAAAAATATAAAATCAAGTGTAATCAATTAAAATAATCGACAATTTATTAATTTTTAACAATTTCAAAATACTTTAATTCTCCGTTTCAATTAAATTCAAGTAGATTATAGTATACCGAGAAACTATCAACTAACTAACAAAAGACTTGACTGCCTTTTCAACTTTTCAAATATAGAAATTATACGTTTTCACGTACTTTCTTTAAAAATTACAAGCCTTTAAGGATATCCGTCCTTCCAGTAAAATCGCAACGTAAAAAGAACTTGTTCTAAATCCAGCGAAAAAACAAACAACAAACGACAAGAAAGATATAGAAAATAAAAGGAATGAAGAAGAAAAAAGAAAAAAAAAAAAAAAAATGAAGAAAAAACATGAAATACTCTTCCACCCGAACGCCCATACAGATTAAGTCGTGATGTCCATTCGAAGTGCGCATATACACACGTACATATACGAATACGTATATATGGTATGTGTACCGCATCGCACGACTTTGTTTCTCGAGATATTTTCGCGAGCGAATGTGTCGGGTGTCGGATTCCAACTCGTTCGCGTCTTCGAAATCGAAGCCTCTTTGTCCATTGCGCGAACTGGGCATCTCTTTAAATTTGTCCATAAATATGTGTACGCGCGCGTGCAACGGTGTATGTGTACGACTATATACAACGCCTCGTTGAAAATTCGATCTTCGACATTTGTCTTCTCGCTTATGTGCTTGTGTACAAGCGAGATCGAGAGCTTTCTTTTTTTCTTCGAAGGTAAGACGTTGAACGCGCCGGTGAGATGTAGAATTAACCGATTTATCTTTTAATGAAAATCTATAGATGAGAAATTAATGTAAAATGTTTATTCTACTTTGCTGGTTTTTTTTTTTTTTTTTTAATTAAAGTAAGAAGATTTTCTATTATTTATACTAATTGAACTTCCTGCTTTTTTTTCTATGAATCTCGTTAGACATTGTTATAAATATACGGATTATTTTACTAAAACTGAAAAAGTGGCTTTTTTAGCAACGTATAATTTAATGACATAAGTTAAATATCGTCGTCCTTGAAATGAAAACTTGAATAATTTTCATGAAAATAATACAATTATTCATGGAGATTGATTATAAAGTCGACGAGAGACATTTAACGTCACTCGAAATAACTGTAAAATTAGCTATATAATGACACACTTGTCAGTCACGCTTTACTTTATACACAAACAAAATTTTCAATAAATTCTTGCATAAACGATGTTTTTATTCAAACTTGTCGAGGTCATGATGTAAATAAGCATTGGGAAAAACAGAAAATTATAAAACAACGGATTGTCGTAAAAATGTTATCGAATACGTCGCTGGTGTATAATAAACGCGTCGGTTAATGGAAAAAAAAAAAAAAAAAAAAAAATTTCAATATCACCTCGATTTCAAGCTTATATTATACATAAGCTGAATCAGCCGATTTTTTTTTTTTCTCGACTTTCGGCCAACGGTAAAAGCAACGTACTATATACTCGAGCGATAATGATCAAACTGTGCACTCGCGCGTTAATTGTACTTACTAGTATTTTCATCGCGATTTTATTACGACGGTTAATTAGTCATTGGGACATACGTCGCTTTTAAGGTAACGACGTTAATCCTAATTCCATCCGAAGGTCCTTAGATCATTTGCGTACAGCGATTGAGTGTTATAAAAATGAAGATATCGGAAGTAAGCAATAAAATGAAAAACATATAACGTTTATTATATCCGATAACGTGAATGAAGGTACGATTATCTAAAACGACCTAATAAAAATAATCTATTGCTTTACTTAAGATATTAATCAACATTAGGTTTATTTAAGACAAAATGAAACTTTTAGGGTTTATGAAAAATTATTCATTAGTTAACGTTTACTTTTAATTCTTCAAAGGTTTACTTATAAATCCATTTATTTATCTAAGCAAAAGCATTGCGTTCTTTAAAAGGTTTTCCATCATAAATTTTAATTAATGCAGCACGGTTCTAAAGCGACCACGACGCATTATTTGCAATGAATTACCACTCGCTCCAATCAATTGATTATTTATTTAAAAATTACAATATATAAGCATTAACTATATACTCGTATTTGTAAAATAATTTTAATCGTTGAAAATAATATTTTGTTGAGCGATAAATTTTATATATCGTAAAGATGATTTACCGTTAGTACATTGTATTTAGACATGAATTTCGTATGCGCATTTACAGATTCCATTAGCATTAATGATATTAATGCAATGCATATTGACATAATATAGCGGATAATTATAAATGACTTGTGATATTAAATCGTTTATTTACTTAAGCATTTCACAAATTATTCAATACTTTCAACAATGATATTTATTTTAATAATTTTTTTAATATTATAATAATTTTTTTTCTACTTAAAATAAAGATTATTGTTCATTTTGACAAACATAAATTTTACGTCTATTATTTAAAAATTATTTTTGCTGTTATTTCGCAAATTTGCAAATGAAAATAAAATTATTTACTTAATATTTTCATTACGATTAAAAAAATGTTCATTACGATGCACAATTTAAATATCTTATGAAAATTTGTAACCAACTAAATTAAATTATAATAATTCAAGGTGTCGATAACTTATAAAAATTCAACCGCAATTGTAATACAATTATCAACGAATCGTTATTACGTAAAATTAAAGTAATAAATGAATATAAACAGAAATTTAAGCAGCCAGCTAATTATAGCGTAATGTGCATAACTAGCTGGGATTTTATCGAAACTCAGCGAACTTTGTTTAATGCGGTTAATTAGATGCTGTAAACTTTGAACTCGCATTAGCATGGAGCATCGCGGACTATATCTTACGGCTAATCTCTTGCGTTTCGTGCTCAATAAATAGGACAAATAAATGTATATATGTATGTATGTATGTATGCCTGCGTGTATATGTACATACATATGTATAGATGTAGCGTGCGTGTTTTCACGTCTTTTTAAAACTATATATGTGTGCCCTTGTATATGTATGCTTTATGTATATGTTTCGCATGCTCCCTCCCATTCGAAGGCTGCATTCTAATTAATGAGCTGTTTGTACTTTTCTCTTTCTCTTCTCTCTCTCTCTCTCTCTCTCTCTATCTATCTTTCTTTTCCTCTCTTTCTCTTTCTATCTTATTCTTTCGACGTCCCTCCAATTAATTATACCGCTGAGAGAGAAACGAAAGAGATCGCGAAGGTATGCGGGTATGTAGCCATCCGACTTTTTTACAAATTTCCACTTGCTCGCTTTAAGAATATACGATCTTGAAAATCTCGTGCAATTTTGAAAGTTTTGAAAGTTGGTTTATTACGCGTTTTTACTCGATCGCTTTCACGGTGACGGTCATTAGCGGTACTTGAACGATTAACTTATTTTTGATGTTTTGATATAATTGTTGCACGAAAAAATTTTCTTTAATTATACAAGTACAGATGGGAAGTATGATTTCTAATGAAATGTAATAAAACATTTTTTTTTTTTATTATTTTTATCCTTAAAATTTAAAAAAATACAGTTGCACAATCAAAATATAAATAATAAATAAGGCTATGCTGTAATATATCCTATAATTACGAATGATATCGCAATTATACTAAAAAAAAAAAAATATATACATTTTACTTATAATTTAATTTATATCAATCTTAAATTAATGACACCAGCGGCAATTATAACGATCTCTTTAATTTTTATTACATAATATATTTCTTATCGATTCAAACATTAAAAATATATATATATATATATATATATATACCTTGTCTTTAATAACATCAGCAACGTGATTATTAAGTATTAAAAATAAATGCAATAATAAGAATAAACAAAATTATTTTTATTAATAAAATTATGCCTTTTTATAAATTTGATAATTAAAAACTTGTTTAATTATTGTTTTATATAAAAAGTTAAACAAAATTTCTATAGTAAATTAATTGACCATTTGTCAATTTTTTCCATTTAAAATTTATTCATTGGAAGGATAATCGCATTACTCATTTAAAATCATTATTGGAAAATATGTTCAAATGTATATATATATAAGGTGAATGAAGAATTAAAGAAACTGACAATTTGTCGAAAAAAAAAAATTGTGAAAATTTTCATGATTAAATAACTTTTCTTTGTATAAGTAAATACCTGTTATTAATTATCTCACATATCAACAAATGTTCAAATTGAAAAAGAAAAAAAAAAAAAAAAAGATAAAGGTACTCACGATCCCAAGCATAGCTCTTAAAAGGATATTCATGAAATCTTAGCGGCTTCCCATCAACAGATTAACGGCGTAAAATACAATTTACAACTTTTCCAAGAGAGTTTAAAAGCTCATCTCGGGACGGAATTAAACAATATTAGAGAAAAAAATTGTTCAGCCGGGCGATAGCCATCATCGATTAGTCGAGCTCTCAAGGATAAACTCTCTTTTCTTTTCGTGCATAAAACTAGCGGAAACTCCATTATACATAGATGAGACGCGAACTCGCGCGAGGGGAAAAAGGAATTGTAAAAAGTTCGGCGCGCTTTTTCCTTCGACCTGTCGTAGACGCGCGTGCGCGCGCGCGCGCACGTTATGTATACGCAGGTAAGAGCTGCGAAGGAATGCGCGAGAATCAGCAACGGTGTAAATCATCTCAGAGTTCGCTTACTCCCCTTCTTTCTCCTTTCCTTCCTCTTTCACCTTACGTCTCCTCGTAATCTCTATTCTTTTCTCTCTCTCTCTCTCTCTCTCTCTCGCTCTCGCCTCTCTATACGCTTGAATTTAACGCTAACTTCGTCGTTCACTTCAAGCAGACACACGTACGTGTATAACGCGCGCGTGTACGTGTACGCACGCGTATATCCAAGTGCGCGTTGATCGAGCAGAGGCGTGCTCGCGTAATTATATGGTTGCGGGTGCGATCCGAGAAGCATCATCTCGTGGAGAAAGAGAGGGAGAGAGAGAGAGAGAGAGAGAGGAAAGGCTGGAAGGGGGAGAATGAAGCGAGCGACCGAGAGAATCTCGTGAGAGAGAGAGAGAGAGAGAAAGAGAAAGAGAGAGAAACTCGGTGGAAGGACGTCGGCTTTTTGAAGCGCTGCTACACCCGTCAGTTCCTTCTCCCCTTTCTTTTTCTCTTAATCTTATCTCTATCGTTTTGTACTTTTGTATTCTTCCTACCTTTACCTCTTTCGTTCGCTTTGCCTTTTTTATCGCGGTCTTTTTTCGGTTTCTCGTTCCGTTAATTAGGTTTCTCTTAATCATCAAAATTTCTGTATAAGCTCGACGATGCCGGCAATTTCTTGCTCTAAATGTCGATATTTAAAAAATGTGTTCTTTATATTTATACATTTTATCGCTTCATTCTTATTATGCACGTATATTTTTATTAAAATTGTTATTTAAAAAATGTTTAACATATTACCATGTTACATAATTATCTGATGCAAGAAAAATGAAATATCTTTTTTCGATAAAAAAAAGTTTAACAATACCTCTAATTATAATAATTAATGATTATAAAATGCAAAATTCATAAAAAACTATTTTTAATGTTTGTTATTTGCACAAAAAAAACTACATGCACAAATCAAAACTATACTCGACATAACTTAAAAAAAAAAAAGAAAAGAAGCCTAACAAAATATATAAATCGATGAAATTTCGATGTCCTTACTTTAAAATTATGCAGACAAGTAAAGTCGCGCAGTTAATGCACCCAGGATAGAGGGGGGGGGGGAGAGGGGGAGAAGAAAAGTACTTAACAGGATATTGAATAATGAGAGATCATCTTTTAATACGAAAGACCACTAATCTTTGCCCAATAATTACGCGTGAGCCCTTGACTAATAGGCAACGACAACCGTTCATTTTTCACCAAAGGAACAGGTGCCATCGACTCCCTCTCTCTCTCTCTCTCTCTCTCTCTCTCTCTCTCTCTCTTAGGCATTCTCGAATATACCTGCGCGTTTCGCTCGTAGTTGAACGATATTCGTCGAGTTTGCGAATTATATTCGTGGTGTAAGTTTTTCATTTTTAACCTTTTCGAAAAAAAATTTCGCGGAATCATGACCACGTGTTCAGTATTAATTTATCGCTACTTCTTACGTTGCAATTAAAATTTCATCGTTTGAAAAATGTACGGCTATGCGATGATTATTTAACGTAGATATTTCGGATTGATTTATGTAAACGATAATAAGAAGACTGTACGTTTTATTTTTAGTAATTTTAATTTGTAGATTAAAAAACAAATAATGTATAGACGGTGCGTTAAAATAAATTGTCAATAAATAATCAGCGGACAAAAAAACAAAAAAAGAACGTAAAAAAAAGCATTTTGTGGTATACAATACACCGTTAATTTGTTTTCATTCAACTAACAATCTATCTTTCAATATATCAAACTTTATCTTATTTCTCGTTTATATAAAAATCTTTTTACGTAAATTT
Organism: Chalcis sispes; assembly: GCA_949987625.1. Lineage (NCBI taxonomy): Eukaryota > Metazoa > Arthropoda > Insecta > Hymenoptera > Chalcididae > Chalcis > Chalcis sispes. The sequence goes on from OX465096.1 coordinate 21,346,238, forward strand.
TCTGTTTCAGAAAGAAACAACGATTGGCCATAAACTGGATATAATGTTCATCAGATTCTGTAAGCTGACTTCCAACGGTATGCAAATATTGTAATATTCATTTATCATAAATTAAGAACGACCGATGTACGATCGTATATTTAACTTTTTTTTTTTTCTCTTTATTCTTTTTTTTTTTTTTTTATCTTGCAAATAGACAAATACCGTATTTAAATTAACAACGAGTAAAGATTCTTTTGAAACTCGTCGGCGTATACAAAAAAAGGCTTAGAGGAATTATCGGGCGATAAAAGTACCTCAAATGAATGGCTGCGCATCGCGGACGTAATTCTATCGAAAGTAGGAAGTAGTTCCGAAGAGACATGAGCTTTTACCGAGAAAGTATCTACTTAGTCCGTCAATGTCGCGCTCGTGTATTCATCTTTAGATTAGAGAGTACTTTGACTTCTCGATCGCGGCAAAGATTAATTTTTGCGTTTTTTGCAAAATACTTGTGTAATATTTTTCATAAATAAATTATAAACATTATTGTTGATATACGAGCCATTTGTTTCTTGTTTTAAGCTACATATTTATGTAACACTTTGTAAAATTTCTTTTTATTACATTTAAAAATTATTATTTTCGATTTAAAAAAAAAAAAATTGCATTAGATTATTATTTAATAAAATTCAGAGTTAAAATGAAGAAATATTAACTTTAACGATGAAAAATTAATTCAATCTTTTTCAAAAAAAAAAAAAAAAAAAAAAACAAAAAAAAAATCACCAAAAACAAAGTTTTTTATTAAATAAAATAATTATTTTTAACCAATATTTTCGTAACAATAGCTGGCCACAAACATTATGAATTTTGTTCCTTTATCCGTTTGGCAGATTACGCTAACTAAGTGCACGTTATTTATATACTTTCAAACCTCTCGAGCTTGCACTTATCAAAGACTTATCTGTCTTATGGCTAATAAAATTTATAAATATACACGTATGTAAGAAACTAAAAAGAGTTTTATTATGTTTCTTTTTTCATCACTTTTTAAAGTTCTCTTTAAAATCTAATGTCTGCTTTATTTTTTTTGTTTATTGTATTATTATTTGAATAGAGAAATTGAAAAATTTTAACAATTCCAAGTATATATATATAAATATTTCATTATTATCAAATAAACATTCCCTCGTAAATCTTGATTAGATATTCAAATAGACTCACTAATCGATAAAAATTACAAAATTGCCCTTACTTTACATTTACACGAGTAAAACACAAGCAGAATCATCGATTATTCAAATCTAAACATTCTCTAAACGCTTACTCATTAGTAGATTAACGAAAATAATCGCCAAGAGATCGTTTGAACGTTCGATTGCCAGTCTACCGCGCAACCGCGTAACCTATATCCAAACAGCCCGGATAACGGATACCGGCAAACTCGATTTTAATTTAACGGAAAATCGAGTCGAGAGGAGGTAGAAGAGACGAGCCGTAGTCCGTTTTCTTTCGTTGAGCTTATTCGAGCACACGCGTCGACCACAAATCTCTCTCCCGCGCGTGGATTGTTAAGCCTCTAAGTACTGTACACACCTGTGAACCTGTGAACGAAAAAAAAGACACGTGTAAGTATGGTATGATCTTCTCTTTCGCGGTTAAAAGCCAACGAGCACCGGCCAATGGCAGGCATAACACGTACGTAAGAGCCTACTATTACCCTTTTTTTTTTTTTTTTCTTTTGTTTTTTTTTATTATCACGTTACGTTTTTCAATCGCCTCTTTATTCTTATTGAACTCGACGTCTCGAATCTAGTTTAACCGTCGGTCTCGTTGTCCCGCTATTTCTTATTTCTTGCACCCATTCGGATTATCCGCAAGCGCACGCGCACCTTTAATTTTCGCTCGTTCGCGCGCGTACTCGTAACTCATCGTAATCGCTCGAGGAAGCAAAAAATTTTTCTTCTTTCAACTCGATGCTTATTGAGTTGCGAAATCGCCTCCACGTTTAATATCATCAAGCCCGTTATCTTTCTTTTGGATCGGCTTTCTTGATGGACATACTTTTGTAACGTTCGTCTTTGACAATCTTTCTAACGAAGACTCGTTATGTCAATTTAATACTTGAAGACATTTACTTTGGTTCAAACGCTTCTGATAAAAACCAAAAAAGTAAAAAATAATTACAATGATTTTATTTTATTATTTCGCGATAAATGGTTATTTATCGATACTCATATTAATGAATGGCTTAAACGATATCATTGTAACCTTTCTTTTCTTTTTTTTTTTTTTTGTTTTTTTAATTATTGCGATCAAAATCTAATTTTCTCATGTTTAAAGCACATTCAATATATCAACATCGATGCGATATTAAATTCTCGATTGCAACTATAGGCGTAACTGTAAATGATCATATTTGTAATATCGTATAACAAGAAGTTATATTAATATTTATTTTCGAATCGCAATCGCGGCGTTAAAATCGTCGAGCTGCGCCCCTTGCGTAATTATTAGCGTTCCCGCGTATATAAAATTCGAACGTCTCGAAAAAGGCGAATGGGTTGAATATTCATGGGTGTAGAAAAGGGCAGTTAAAAGTCGGGAAAGACCTTTTTCGAATGAGCCAAGCCGCGTAAAAAAGTTGGGCCGCCGATAAAAGGCTCGCACGCAAAACCGATCAGTTTTGTTCTTTCTCTCTTTTCGTTTGCGCATATATATACATAAACATACGCGAGCGCGCGCGCGCGCGTGTGTGTGTGTGTGTGTGTTTATACATAGCGCGAAACGAGAAAAACGAAAAGATAAAAATGAAAAAAATAAGAGAAGGACGGATTTGGATCATTGAATTCGCAGTTTAAAGGCGCATGCGCCTACTTACAGGGTAGTCGAAATTTTAAATATGAGACGCGGCTATTACTCGTATGTATATCGCGAACGCGCGGACACTCGGACGCAGGTGGGTCGCGTCGCTGAGAGTTTCTCTCTCTCTCTCCCTCTCTCTCTCTCTCTTTCTCTCTGTCTCTCTATCTTTTTGCTCTTTTTCTTTACCTTTGGATTCTCTTTCCCTCTCTCTTTCTGTTTGTGGGCAATGCTTTGCGTGGCGAGGTCGCAGTCCGGCCAAGAGGCGTGGGAACAAGAACATCCTCGCTGTTTAAAGCCACGAATTAACTTCTTTTTCCTTTTGCGAGAACCGAGACCCGATGTGTATGTATACATGCACATTCAAGTATACGTGCGCGTATACGTATTTAAAGACTATAGATATATATCGTAGGTAGAAGAAAAGGAATGAGAATGAAGAAAGCTGCGAGTCGAATGGAAACCAATTCGTAATATTTTTTAATGAAATTTCTATTGACTCAGAATGCATTATGCCGTACTTAGAAAATCATTATTTAAACTTTAAATATGTAAAATAAATATAAAAATTATAAATTTTAACAACTATGCATTTATGTTATAAAATATTTCAATTTTCATTCGAAATCGAATTCTATAATAATGTTTGAAACAGAAAAGTTAGAAAAATAAAAATTTGAAAAGTAGAAACAGACGAGCTTATCCAGACAACTATAACATTGTCTAGATTGAAAGCTAAAAATAATTTATCGTTATTAAAAATATATATTTAATTTAATGCAAGCACAATTGTTGGTCAACTTTTAATGAATGTTTTCTACCAGAAACGAATACATATAAAAATTTTTAATTTTGTCATGGTTGAAAATAAATTTTATCAAAAGTAAAATTGTTAAATAAGATATTCTCCAACTACTGTAAAAATAATTTCCGATATAATACAGTATTATTTTACCAATTTACAAATTAACTATTAAGATCTAATTTTCTAGGCTCTCTCTCTCTCTCTCTCTCTCTCTTCCTCTCCTCAATAATCGCTTAGCCCTTTTTGATCCCCACTTCTCGTATTCTTTCACACGTCGTGTAAGAAGAAATAATCGTCAAGAGGCATATTATACGACTTAATACACCAATCCCAATCTTGATTCTATATCTAAAAGTTTGTTCAATTCTATATATATATTTATAGGTATTTTCTCCGACAAAATGAACTCGACGCGTTAAAGGGTCGTAAGAGAAAAACGATCGGTTTCCTCGTGGCTTATCGCCGAGTTGTAATCAGTGAGCGAAGCCAGCTTAGTGATCTATGCGCTCTCTTTCTGCTTATTCGTTATGTACCGTAAAGCGAATTATATGCGTGTATACGTATAGTCCAAGGATCTTCCTGTCGCGCAGCCTCGTATATACATATACCAAGAGATATTACTTCGAGTACTTGCGCATACACACGTAATAGATAACGTAGGGCTCGTTCGAGATCCTCTCAAGAGTCTTATTGTAGTTGGTGTTAATTTCGTGTTTTATTAATAACTTTTACATTGTAGATACCCGATTACAAATTTTGATAGATTATTGCCTCTCGTAATCAAATTTTATAATGAAATTCATATTGGATTCTATTGCTTTTAACGTATTTTTATTTACTCGTTTCACTTTTATTTTATTTTTACATTATTTTAAAAATAAGTTTATTATTTATGTAAAATAATGTTGCAAAATTAATATACGATCGATAAAATATAATAAATCGTGATGTCAAACTTTTTATTAAATTTATCCGCTCGATATAAATGTGTTCGAAACGCGATGCGTTATGAAACTGTTGAGCGCGAATAATTGCCTCAGTCGTCTTAAAATCTTAGCTTGGAAGCAAAGACGACATTAAAGATTTCTCAAAGAAGATTCGACGTTTGATGAGCTTCTCATTAGTTAATGCATCGGTCGTAACAGCTACTATATCAGCTGCCTTCCATTAAACTTGTCGAGCGGGCGAGAAATATTATTACGCTTGAACGTTTTTTATAAATAACAGGTATATGTTAACCTCAAACTAATTATTTATATTTAAATGAAACTGACCTTATTTTTTACATTTTAGTTTTGAAAAGAAAGTAGAGCAAGAAAACATTTATTTACATCAAAAATGTAGGTCAAGCAATAATTTTTCTTTTTAAAAACGTTTAAAGTGATGGTTGAAATGTAAAAAATGCTTTTTCTCCGACGGATTTCGATGTTAATTTTAATAATACGATGCTAAAGATATGATTAATTTTCACCAAAAAGTTGTATTTTTATGACTTTTGCCTGGGAGAAAGTTAGAAATTTACATGAATTTTCTAAATTCTTGATTTATTTATGCGCATTTTGCACTTAATGTATGAATCAGAGTTTTATTTGAATTATAGCCGGTAGCTTATTTAAACATAGAGAAGCGCGTGAAAGTAACGTATTTGTTTATTTAATGATACGTCATGAAGCAACAAAAATTCAGTAATAAAGTTTGCGAAAATATGTCGACGAATTATTTTATAAATAGAAAAAGTACAATGATATTTAAAACAAAAAAACGACTTGAATTTTTTTGTTTCTATAATTAAACGAATTATATGCATTATTATTTGCAAAAAAAAAAAGAAAAAAAAAATCAGCACACTCGGTATTTTATACAAAAAAGAAAAATCACATAACGCTAAAAAACCTTTTAATACTCAAAATGATTCTCAAATAATTAAACACCATACGGTTACGTACAGACGATTATTTGCGATAATTTACCGAAATCCCTTAAGTACCGGAAACCAAAAACTCCGCGAAAGGCAAAAGAGCCGTCGGTTGATTAATGGCCGAGTAAAGGGGCGCGACAAAACGTCGTGTACACTCGACTTGTATATATACAGCAGCGGCAGCGGAGAAGAAGAGATGTATGTAAGGAAAGGCGCGAAGAGGAATGCAACGCGCGGCATCGAAAAAAGGCCGAATTCTCTTCTCTCGGCTTCGGGGAGAGAGAGAGAGAGAGAGAGAAAGTACACGGGCACGTGCCGAACAGCTCGAGCCCAAGCGGCTCTTTAAATCGTTCGCTCCTGGACGCGCAAACACACACAAACACACACTCGTACACGCACACACACGTGCGCGAGCGAGAACGCGTTTATCCACGATGCGAAGTCGCGCGAGGAATTTTCGAGGAGTTTGATTTTATGAGAGATCGAGTCCCGACGGGCAATAAAGCCTCGTTCGTTATCTTCGAAAGCCCCAATGTGTGTGATTGGAAAATTTATAAGCCTTTGATGGAGAAAACAAAAATCGGTGTCGTCGTTTTGATTCTTCGTAATAAAAGATAAATAATGTTTGATGTTTATTTTAATAAATATTGTACAATTATTATTATAAATTTTACAATGCAACAAATATAATCGCTAGATTTATGACGTTATATAAATGGTGAAAGAAAAAAAAAACCCTTTCATAAATCAAATGTTTTTTTTTTTTTTTTTTTTTTTTTTTTCATATTACATTACTGCAATAATAAAAAGAATAATAATGTCAAATAAAATGAACAAAAGTGTTATAAATTAAACTTCTAACGGTGTCAAATACTTGTTATCTAATCGAATGTAAATTTATGTAGAAATTATATTCAGCTGACATAATAATTTTGATACACAAGCTAAAGAGAAGAAATAAAAATTTCAATTATACTTACCGTTGCTAAATTATTATTTTATAAAAATTAACTTTACAGATTTTTTTTTTTTTTTTTTTTTTTTTTTTTTTTTTTTTCACCGATAAATTACAATCTTTAAGAATCTCGAATAAAAAAAAAAATTTAACTACGCACAAATTTTGTTGCATACGTATAAGCAAAAAATTTGAAAACGGCATCATTGAAAGTTAACATAAGAAATACGTTAAGCTCATCCGATATACGTAAGAGCGAAACGTTTCCGCAAGGAGATCACGATTTCCTCGCCGGTGATCGCCGATCCCGGCTTGCGATTTCCGATAATAACAGATCGTATCACGCGTCGATGTACATTCCGGTATTTCGCTCTGTACAGTGCTTTGGAATATAACGTAGATTTTGCTTGCACATAATCTTATATGTATGTATACCAATATATATATGACGTTTTCTCTCGCGCACTCTCGTTCTTGTTGACCCTTTATACTTTGACGAGACATTGGAAGAAGTTTTCAATTGATAGCTTGTTACGAATAAATTTCATAAGTTTAAAGGTGTGACTAGTTGAAATAGAACAATTTTACTTTTATCGACATCTAATGTATTTGATTAAATAACGATCAATATTTATTATTTTTTTTTTCAATCAATTCAAATTTAAAAAAATAACGATAAATACATTGTCCATGCGTTTATCTTGTTAATAAAAATAATCGTAATAAACAATAATAAATCTATATGATACTTCGAGTTTTAAATTAAACTTTTAATAAATAAAATTAACACAAAATTAAAACACTTTAACCTTAATAGCTTTTTAACTTGAACATGAAATTTGTATGTTGAAAATTTTAAGTCGCTCGGAAGTATCTCAACATATCTTTCATCCCGTAATTACTTGTTACTCATAAAATGCATCTGCTCTGTGCGTCTTCATCTCAAAGTATGAGAATCAGGTCGAGCTTATGGATTTAAACACGACAATGCATAGGTTGAAAAAAAATACGAAAAAAAAAAAAAAAACACTTAACGTTCATTTTCAAACTTTATCACGTATTAAATGCACGACTCATCGAACGAAACAAATTTTTTATTAAAAAATTTTTAAATTTACGATACGTTAAATTTCATTCGGTAAACGTAGAATAACGTCCGACATTTCCTTTCGAATCTTTTGTACGTAATAAAAAGAAAAATAAGAAAAAAAAAGCAATCAAATAAAAGAGGAAACAAAAAAAAAAAAAAAAAAAAGAAAAAGAAAAGAAATAAAAGTTTCTACCCGTCATTTCGCTTCGAAGTCGCGGCAAATAAACACGTATTAAATTTATTGCTGCTAGTACCATACGGTATGGCAAAGTTCCGCCCACTCACACTCGCCGAGAGATTTATGTTGCTCATAAAGTAACCGCGTGGCACTTCCTTGCAGATGAAAAAAACTTGTCATACTTTTCTACACGTTCGATGATAAGCGATGTTCAACTTCGCCGAATGTAAGGAAACAAATGAAGCGAAAAGTTTTATTTATATATTTTATTTATTTATTTTTAATGCCATTGTGATGAAAATTAATATAAATAAATTACTTATTATTAGTAAATAAATAGTTGAAGATATTGAAATTAAAAAAAGTCATATTGCACAAGAAAAATGATGAAATTTTTTGTCTAAAATATGCTAATACGTATCGAATTTAAGACAATATTATTTTTAATTATGCCGATTAGTTTTCTAGTTAACAAAACTTCCATCTATATTCTACAGGATATAACTTATATTTATATCGAGGATTAGAAAGTAAATTATCACCGTACATCATTGTCAAGGCATAATTACATTTCACACTTGTGTATCGGAATGTTGATAATGTAAATTTAAAACAAAAAATTCATCAAGCAATGAAAAAATTCTTAAAGCGCTCATTTCGTGAAAAAATAAAGTAAAAATGAGTTCGAGCGAGACAGAAATTATAATATATAATCCTCGAATAACGCACTTAATTAGCCATCGTCATGTCAATACCGAGCTTTAAAAAATGAAATATAAGCTTAAGGTAAGTAATTTTTTTCCCGTAAAAAATTACATTCGTAAACATAAAGATTTCCCTAATCGCGCAAATCCGCGATATAAGAGCCAGAGAGGGCATGACATAAACGAGGGAATCGAGATCGGCGCTAAATCAAAGTAGAGCTCGGCAAGCGTTCAATCGCGAATACGCAAAAGGACATCGGGGGAAAAAATCGGCGCGAGCTCGCGGCGCGCCACGATTACGGTTATTTGCGAACCCGCGGCAATATAAAACGTATGAATGGTAAATTATACGTCGCGAAAATTTTAAACGAAGCCGATAATAATCCGGAATACACGGCGCCGAAGATAAGCGAGCGAAGGCGCTCCCGTTATGTGTCCTAGCTCTCTGTGCGTTGATATACTACGTACGAGAGCGAGATGATACGGAGCTACGCGAATCGGGCATTTTTTTTTTTTTTTTTCTTTTTTTTCTTTTTTGACTTTTCTGCTTTACTTTTTGTTTATTGCGTTGATGTTGCAGCCACCGTACGTGTGGCAAACCATTAGTTAAGAAAACCAGAACGTGAAAACCAGTCGCGTGTGCTTGTGTAATTATTATAATGCGTTTGTAAAAAAAAAATCGTAATTATTTATAATGCAAATGAAAGAAGCTTCGAGAATGAAATAAAACTATTCAATTTATTGTTTTTTCCGCTATTTTGCTCGATTATTATTAATAAACAGATTTTATCGATATACATACAGCGTATACAGCTAAAGTTATTACTTTGGATTTGTTTCAAGCCTTAATTCTCTCAAACGCAACTTTTTAAATTTTCTAATTACTCGTATGATAAGAGAATGTTGCTTTTTTTAAAATTTATTTATAAAAAAAATTTTTCTTTTGAAAATTGTCTAAAATATTTCATTTTATACAATTCATCTATGTGAACGAATCTAAATTTAAAATCATTTACAAAGATAAAGTACAATGGAAAAAATTTAATTTTAAGTCGAAAGGTTATACATTTAAAATTGCGTACAGGTAACAATACATTAAAGGGTCAAACGTAAAAAAGGAACATTGAATTTTTGGCGCAACTCGATACACACCGTGATTATAAAATCCCGGCACTTTCGCGCATTCCTCGAAAAATGCAAAAATTGCCGGCTTTACAAATTTAATGCAAGTCCGAAGTGTTCCTCCGGATGCTCGCGTATTATATATGTACGCGTACACGCGCTCACGAGCCGAGGCGTCGATCATACAATTTAATAAGGCAATGAGCGCGCGCGCGCGAGCCGCCGCGATTAACGATAAAACCCGTTTTGGTGGAAGGCCGTAGAGAAAAAGAAGGGGTTGGAGGGACGAGGGAAAGAAGAAGAAGACGAAGAAGAAGAAGAAAGAACAGAGGAGCAACGTAGCGGGAATAAACTCCTCGTCGATAAAGCGCGCGCGAATTCGCGGCGTTGAGCCAGTGGCGCTCCCAGTGCCACGCACTACTGTAAGATGCGGTGGGAAAACAGCATCCGTGGGATACACGCATAATCTACGCGATCGCGCGCCCTTGAACTTTGGCGACTCCCGCGCGCAACGCCGAATTCCTCTCTACCTCGATTTCTCAATACTAATTCTCATTTACTCGCATTATCGAGGAACTCGTGAAATTTATTTGTTTTTTTTTTTTTTTTTTTTTTTTTTTTTTTTTCTTTAATTTTTTTATTTTAGTAAGAAAAACAATAAAATTATCTAAGCATACAGAAGTTGCGTATAAATTTTATCGTGACTTTAAGAGTAACTTATATTCAATATGGCCATATTGAATATAAGTTACTCTTTATCACTTACGTATCGAATACTTACTATATCGAATGTAATTATCGTTCGAGTAAATCTGCAATTCGACCGAAGAATTTCTCGATTATGAATTTTCTATTAGAAAACGCATCTGCATCTTTGATGAGCGCGCATGTAATCGTCATAATAATAGATGACCCCTACAAAATAATATTTCAACGATAATTTTATCCATTAATTTTTATTATGCAGATAAAATTTCAATCTTTAATCCAGCCTGTAATTAAAATCTCACACATCTTATTAAAGTGAAATATTTAGAAAATTTTATCTTATAACTTCTAGATTTCGATAAACTCATTATAAAGCCACTATTTTTTAAAAATCTTAATTGCTTTAAAGGTGCATTAAAATTTTACAAAAATTCTTGTAGTACATATTGTAAAAATAATCGATAACGACATAATAACTTTTTAATCGCTTACTCGATGCCGATGATTAATAATAATAATAATAATAAAAAAAAAAAAAATTGCCGATATTGCAACTTATACGGATAGAAACGTTTATTAATTAATGTTACGATGACCGTTTAAGATTACGCGTGAACGAAAGATGATTTATTATAAACGTAATTAAACATAATTGCTTTATTTAAAAATATACGCTGGCGAACATGACTTTGAAATTAGTAACGTGTCCCATCATCTACGTTGCTTAATGAAAACAGACTCGGCATTCCTTCCAATCCTCATTCCAATCGCGATTTCTGCTTTTGACAATTTACCGAAAAAGTCAAATAAATGTTTCTAAAAATCACAGAAGCATATATTCTAGATTGTCTATATGTAAAGCGCGTTAATAAGCAGATACAATTTATCGGGTAAAAATCAGACGCGTGATTTTTTTTTCAACATAACACTCTATATATATATATATATATATATATGTAGTTATTGTACGTCGAAAAGATCGATTCAATTCGATTAATTTGGCATCTATTTATCGCTGCAATTATAGTTAAACATTTGTCGAGCCATATTATTTTTCTTATTATAATACAACGAGATGCGTATCAGCTCACGAATCCTAATACAAGATAAATTAACGCATCATCGAGCACAATGTAATTTTACGAAATAATACATAACGATTATTACTCGCGTTCAACAAAAGATAATCTCAATTGATCCTCGCGTTCGTTAAGCGTTTATCACCGCGAGATACGCCATTGAAACGAAACAAAAAATAAGAAAAGGAAGATTGCAAATTCAATTCGACGAATGAAATTTCCGGTGTAAAAAAAAAAAAAAAACAAAAAAAAAAAAACAAAAAAAATCATGCGTATTAAAGACACGCGCAGACGCGCGCGCGCGCGCGCGCAACCCTCTGACCTTTGCTTAAAACCATCGAACGTTACGCAAAATTTCGCATAAACGCGTCGCGTTTGGCCTTCGATACGGCTCGCTTCGCGTCTCACGGTTTTAATATCCTCGTTGTACGTGCTTACGCACGGCTTGGCTAACTCCTGCGCGAATTGTTTTATACATATATACATAAGCGCGCGTGGATAACACCTATCTATAATTTGAATCTCGACGGAGTCTAAGCGGTCGGGAAATCATTGTAATTAATACGGTATATGAGCGTCGCTGTTATCGCGCCCCGGTATAAAGTTGGAATATACATGTGTCGTATCTCTTTGTCCCTCTCCACATCTCGCTTTTTCTTTACCCTCGAATCGTTCACTTTCATTTTTCAAAAGGCCGCCTGCACAGGCAAGAAAGACAGAGAAGGAGCAAACGCAATCAGCTGGAGACGCGATTGTTGTTTCTTATTTTAATCTTTTTCTTTTTTTTTCTTTTTTTTCTTTTTTTTTTTTTGTTTTTATTTCACCTTTATTGTTTATTTGTGTATCGAATTTAATGTAGAATTTAAAAAAATATATATACATAAACGTGTGATTTTTTTAAGATTTTAAGTTGAATAGATTTAGGAAAATTTGATAAAATTTATTTCTCTAACCCTTAAAATACGCGCTAGTTTAGTAACATATAATTTCCTGATACATTAAAGTCAATGGCCATTTATAAAATTAACATTTTGATGATAATTTATTCAATACCGACTCATACGTCAAGTTACATTTTATCAACTTTATTTTGTTAAAATTCATTATTTGAGTCGATTAATCTTTGAAAATTTCTATTTATATATTAAAATTTATAAATAAATTACCTTTGTGTACCGTTTTCTTATCAAATCTTGAATAAATAATTACTTAATTTCTAATACTAATAGCTTTTTACCGGTAATAAGCAAATTTTAAGATTTATTAAAAACTACATAAGATTTAAGGAAAAAAAACAAAAAATCGCATTTAAAAAATCTAATAAAGATTTTGGTATTTTAATACGTAATTTAAAATTGTCTACAACATAGATATACGTAAAGCTTAACTATAAATCTGTAGGTGAGGTAACTCATTTGAAGATACCGAAGATAGCGATGCAACATATGTAGTTGCAAAACCGGTAATCGGCACGAGATACAGAGTCGTGAAAAAAGAAATCTCCCGATGTCATGATAGAGTTGCCGAGTGGCTTTTCTAAACTGGAATTTTAACCCGATATAAATCTAAATAAAATGTAACGCGATAGCCAAGAAGCGGTAACTTGAAGCTTTTGACAGATCCAGTATAATAGTAACTCGGATGCTGCACGTTCTAGAAACAAATTGCGGTGTCAAATCAAAACTCGTTACGATTATTTTTCATTTATTTTTCTTATCTTTTTTTCCAGGAGCGCGAGTGCTACAGTGAGAAAGTATTATTTATATCGATGAAGAAGAGTGAATGGAAGGTCGCACATGCGACTACGCATGTTCGCTTGCGATTCGCGCGGGACAAAATTAAAGAACGCTAGCTTAAGCGTTGTAAAGTTGGTTAAATTTTCTTTTTTATTTACTTGTGCGCTCGTTCGATACGCGACGCATTCGCCACAGTCATCGATATTTCTTATTAAAAATTTACGTGAAATAGTAAATAAATTGTAAAGAGGTTCATATGCGATTTTGTATAAGCTTTATAATAATTAAATCGATTGAATAAATTGTTATTAAAATTTTAATCTTTTGAATTCGAGTGATTTTTTATCCGTAAATTAATCAACGTTGCGCGATCTTAATGAGCTTTTGAAGGTTATTTATTACAATATATATTTTTAAATTAACTTTTGATAAATACAACGTAAGATTATTATTCAACTGTTTGGTTTACCTTAATTTCAAAAATTCTCGTTCGATTATTTATTATTAAAATTTGACGAAGCACGTCGCTGAAAACACGAACGAAAACGGAAATTTAAATGCCGGTTATATACGAAGAGAGAGAGAGAAAGAGAGAGAGAGAGAGATAGCATTTAAAAAACGTATGCGTTTAATAAATTTCGGTATTTACGATATAAAAATAAATTTATTCATTATATATACCCTTTGATTTCACACTAACCAAAAAAAATCGATGAAGTTTATATGCCCTTATTAACTCACAATTACATAAATTCGATTCCGAAAGCTTCGAAACCCGAAATTATACATCTTTCATCCCCAAAACATATCCATATAATTTTCGATGAATCTTGCGTAAGTCTCTTTTATATATACATCATCGCGCATACGGAGATATGTGAGCGCACATAAACGCGCAAACGCTCATATTAACCATACACGAGCGAAAAAAAAAAAAACAAAAAACAAAAAAAAAAAAATGTTAAAGCCCTATATAAATTTTGAAAGCACCTTATCATAAAAAATAATTTTCGCATTCGGCCAATTGGACATCTAAAGAATGAGAGGCCGCAAGGCGAGGAGCACCTAAACAAGCATTTCGCTTCTCTCTCTTTCTCTCTCTCTCTCTCTCTCTCTCTCTCTCTCTCTCTCGATCGCTCTTTGTCGCTCGGACATTTTTATAATTCATTACCGTAATAATTAAACATTAGCCCGCTGCGTGTACACACACACACACACACACATATGTATATATATATGTATATACGCAACAACAGTAACGTATACACGTACATGTATAAATACGCGAACGTATAAGCGTGCGCACGTCTATATATGTACACGTACGAGCATCACACGAGCGCGGAGTGGAGAACTCTCCGCTCGCGCAATCAATTTGCCGGGAGGGGCGATCGACCGCGCGCGCGCGCGCGCGAAGACGTGTATAGCCACACATGTTTATAGTGTGCAGTCGCAAGAGCCGAAAAGACCACCCGCGACGCCAGTCTTGCCTTTTTCTTCATCTCTCTCTCTCTCTCTCTCCCTCTCTTCCTCTCTTTTTCTCTTTCTACCTCTAAAAGAATCTCTTTGACGTTGACGATGTGTATGAACATATATATATATATTCTTGCAAGACAAAAGCACAACGAAATTGAAAAATTCAGTGTTATTCATGATTCACATACTTGCGTTATATTTGCTCGATTTGACGTGAACAAGGCGCTTTTCTCTTCCTTTTTTTTTTTCATAAAAAATAATTACATTTTGTTATGCGTGGGTTTGTTTCATTTGACAAGCGATGCGAGCATTACCTTTTCTTTTTCTTTTAAAGGTATGCGATGAAGTTTGATTATGACACGTATAAAGTCTTGTTTTTTAATTTAAATGTTCTGATTAATTATAATTGAATACATTTTCTTATTTATATAATTTCATTGCATAAATAAAAGTTTAATATAATTAATTTGCTATGATAAAATTCATCAGCGTTTTATGCATTAGAAGAACTCTGAAAACTTTTATCAGCCATTATATGTATACACGTTTATACGGTATATTAGTTAATCGTCCATAATTTATAAAATAAATATTTAATATATCTTTTCTATCGAACACATCGATAACAATAAAAGAAAAAAGCGTATCCGCGGCGCATTCTCGCACATTAATTATCGCGCCCTAAACAAATAACGTCTCAACAAAGCGGGGATCAATTGGTCATCGACAAAGCCACGAAGATTACCGATAGCGGAGAAGATCGGCTTACGATTCGTTCGATCTCTCCCGATTACCGAGAACCGAGCGGATTCCAACGAGTCGACGCTTCTCGGAAGTCGGAAGAGGACGCGCTCGTATAATGCGAATCCTCCCGACATGACCAATGAATTTAATTTTTTTCTTCGCACTCTGAGAACTCTCTCTCTCTCTCTCTTTCTCTCTCTCTGTTCGAGTTGAAAAGAGAAGGCAAGAGTGGGTGAGAAAGAGAGAGGAAAAGGGACGCGGAAAGAACGTCGCGGCGCTTAATGATGATTGAATGCCGCTAATGATCGCGACGAGTGTTGAACTCTCGTCGCGAAGGATGGAAGGACGAATTGTGTAGGGTATAGCCCCGTGGCACGCTATGAAAAAAAACTAATAGCAAAATCGTTCGAGCCTTGAAAATGTTTGTCTAAGAAATTAATTGATCGTTCGTCGAACAGAATTTTATAAATTCTTGTAAATAAACGATATCGGATGTGACAACTTGTTCAAAGTTATTTTTCGATTGTCCTTATTTGATCGACTGTTTTATTTTTCTTTTTTAATAATATGTGCATAATATAAATATGCATTTCATGTAATTATTAATTAAAAAAAAAAAAAAAAAAAAAAAAATCTCGACTGAGATATTCTTTTAACGTGCGAAATTACGGTTCCTTTATGCATTTACGAAAATGCGAAGGTGCAAACTGGTTATGTGTCCATGTACAATGATGTTATGAAATATAATTGATATTTTAAATCAATATGTAATGAAATTATGTACGTTTTACGATTTAATGCGACTGTTGATGGTAATTAAAATTTATCAATTTTTTTGATACGTATGAACACGAATGCTTTCTCGCCTTCCATGTCATTTTCAATCTCATTCTTTTCTCGTAATTTTTGATTACTTTATTAGTTATGAAATTTAAAATAAAAAAAAAGAGAATATATGTATTATATATAAGTAAAAAGTTTCTCATTACATTTAAATTAAATAAATTTTTTATAAAAGATACGTTTATTTAAAAAAAACAAGCCGTCGTGTATAATAATATGTATTAGAATAAAAGTTTATTATATGATAAGAGAAACTAGATAATAAAATACTATTTTCTAATATTTCAGCCAAGTAAAATATTTACCATACCGTAATAAAATACTTATGATACATGCAATTGAATTATCGTAATGAAACAAATCGCATAAAGTATCAAAATCGAACGCAAAAATTACCAAGTGCATACATATCGATACGGGCCCATAAAGTATGCGTGCTATCAACATTTTTTCCAACACTTGCCTTCTTTCTTTATTTTTTATTGTTCCCTCGCGCACACGCGCCATCTTTTACTTCGAAAATCTTCGGTCGAAAATCCCTTGGAGAAAAAGAGTGAGAGAGACTTATAAGAACGATCGATCGATTTGACCTTCCAACTGCAATTTAATTCCGGGCCAATTCTCTTCTTTCTTTCTCTCTCTCTTTCTCTCTCTCTCTCTCACACTCTTTCCTCGGGGATCCCTCGATCAACGGAGTCTGCGCTTACCACGAAGGGGAATCGAGGGAGGAATCATCGCCGGTACGTTCGCTCTTTTTCTTTCTCTCTTACTCTGTCTGTCTCTCTCTCTCTCTCTCTCTCTCTCTTTTTTCAGACACATCACGCAGGGTTAGCGCTGTTAAATACACGTACGGCCGCGTTCAGACTCTCGTACGAGAGGAATTTTTTGCGCGCGTGCGTGTACATCACCGGGCCTCGTGAGCTGGCCCGCTCGATTCTCTTTCCCCCACTCTTCGCGTCCTCTCAGCCGGATCCTCTTTCGGGCCCCGCGGCTGCTTCTTGCGAGCGAGGTTCCCAGGAAGGTTAAAGGTCGTGAGGTCCACCTCCGCTTTCTCTCTTTCTCTTTCTACCTTTCTTTCTTTCTCTCTTTCTCTCTCTCTCTCTCTCTCTCTCTCTCTCTCTTTCTATCTTTTTAAGTATACACAACTCTTTTCCCCCTCTTTATCTCTGTCTTTCTCTCCTCTTGATCGTTCTCTTTCATTTTTTCTTCCGTTTAATCTTATTCGCTCTTAGATGTTCTTTCGCAATCGTTCTCTATCTCTTTATTTCTTTTATCTTTACGCGAAATTAAAAATTTCAAAACCAAATTTTCTTATCGATTAATGCGGATGATTACAAGAAGAGATTAAAGAAATAAAATTATCGATTGATAATATTTTTTCTCTCAATTTAATACGTTCGGGTATGCTTGAATAATTGAGCTATGCAATAAAAATTATTCTTAAAATCATTAATTAAGTACAAAGTAATAATTGCTTCTTTTTTTAACACAATGAAAATAAATACTACGATCAGCCTTCTTGCTTTTTCTCATTAGCAAAAACATTTTTGTCGTGCCTATTAAATTATATTATCAATCAGCTTTACCTATAATACGTTATCTTAATTGAAAATCATAATTCGATTAATAATTACATTTTCTCTAACACCAAGATTTTATTTATTCATTAAATTATCTATTTTGAAATTTTCAATTTCATATACTTTCCTTTTTAATATCTCAACGATATTAATACTTGTTGAATTTATGTAATAAAATTCCGTAAAACAAATCCAATTTTAATTTAATTACTCATTGTTATCGTAACATCTGACGTTTTAAAAGAAAAAAAAAGAAGAAGAAAAAAAAAATCTTCAGCATTGTAAAATACCCATAATCCAAAGGATAAACAAAATAGTATCACAGGAAAGTAATTATTTTAAATTCAAAAATTCCTATAATCTTAATTTTTATTTTTGCTCGTACGTCGCTTACTCTCACATTCACGCGAGGCATGCACATACCAATCTCCAACTTTTTTTCTTTCTCCTTTTACTATCTTTCCTTCTCCTCCTCCTCCTTTTTTTTCTCGTCGTCTTCTTCTTCTTCTTCTTATAGCTATTTCTTCTCCCGTCCTATTCCCGCGCGCGAATAGTTCGTCTTACGCGCGCGTACGCATCTCGTACACTCGAGTTACTTTCGAACTTACCGTGCTCGTACCAGCGCATGGAAATTCGAGGAATAACCCGGTGTGAGCAATTACGAATCTCTGCTACTGTTTGTGACAAGCTTAAAGAGGTGACGTTGAGCTTCCAAGATTAATTTTTTTTTTTTTTTTTATATTCTTATTTTGCATAATTTTATTTATTATAAAAGTTTTTTAAGAGGATTTTAACAATTATCTTAATTATTTTGATTCAGTATGTATTATTATCCCTTCATTATATATTTGTAATTTTTTCGAACTTATTTAAAGATTATAAATTGTAAATTTCGAAAAAGACGAAAGTATTAAAAGAGCATACAAAAATAAGTTGCTAGCAAAGAAATAATTTATAAAAATCCGCAATTATCGATTTAAATTTGAAAAAAAAATTCATATATTATTCTTGTCTCATAATAGTAAAAAATAACGACTAATTTAAATTTTACATTAAATATAATTTCATTAAGAAGTTTTGCAAAAATAAAACATTGCAAATACAACTTTTCAACTTTTATTTATTCAAGGTGGCTTAAATTAAACTTTAATACCAGATGTTTTAATTATCGATATAGGAGTAGTTATAAAAATATAATTTTGCCCATAATGTTATTTTATTTGTCGTATGAAATAGCTCAATAAATCAAACATTATCTTATGAAAATGTTTAAAATGATTTTATTGATATCAGACTTTGATACCTTAAAATTCAAATCGTTTATTATTCAAAATAAAAAAGCAACTTTATTGAGTTTTCGCGTTTTTCTGCCCGAATAAAAATTACCATGTACATCTTTAACAAATTTGAAAGTCAGTGAGAAAGAATAAAAGTGGGAGAAAATTAGGGGTATAAGGGAAAAGAGCAAGTGCGCAAGAAGAAGAAGAAGAAGAAGAAGAAGAAGAAAAGAAAGAAGGAGGAGAATTTGCAAGAAAGACTAGCGTGTAAGAAAGCAAATGAGCAAAAGAGAGAAGAAAATAAAGAAGAGAAAGAGTGCGAGGGAGAGAGAGAGAGAGAGAGAGAGAGAGAAAGAGAGAAAGAGAATAAGAAAGAGAATAAGAAAGAAGAATAACATCCCCCCATTTCGGTAAGGTACCAGGGCGAACCTGACAATTACGGTTTCGCGGTCGCGAGCGATTGGCCGGTAAAGATTTGCGCGGGAACCTCCACGCCAATCCAGGCAATTCTCTCTTTCTCTCTCGCTTATATTCTTCATGGTTTCTTACTCTCTCTCTCTCTCTCTCTCTTTCTCTTTTTCTGTCTCACTCACTTACCCGATCTTTTCCCGGGCGCCTAGAGAGCAAACGAGCGAGCCGCGCGCGCTGCCTCGGCGTTATAACGCCGGCGAGGAGGCCCTTAGTCTAGTCTTAGCGGCCGCACCTGCACCTGCGTAACAACAACACCCAGCCAACGAGCGGCCCCTTTTATTATTATTATACATATATGTATACTTATATAGATATACGCGGTAGTCGAAAAGTGATTTTACCGCTTACGCGCGCCGTGTCTCGCCGAAGCGAACTTTTTCTACTTAAAAGAGATATATCTTGTTTATGCACGGCTTTTCCTTATTTACGGTTTATTTTAATTTTATCTGTGTTTCTTGTGGAACTTTAATAAATAAGGAAAAGTTTTTTCTTTTATTATTTTATAAGTGAAAACAGTGTATGGCAACACATGTGCGTTATTTTATTTCACGATTGTTAGGTTTTCGTTGCCATTGGTTTTAAAGTTTATAATGTTGTGTTAATAATGGATATCTTCTTGATCTTAGGATGTAAAGCTGGATAAACAATTACATGTAAGTTGATACTTTATCGTCCAATCTTAAAAATTTAATATAAAATATAAAAAAATTGATTAACCCATCTGAGATTTGACGCTAAATGATCTGAAATGCGCCAATGTTTAATTTAATAATACTTTTTAATTGATCGAAATTAACTTTATAAAAGAATTGATAAGACAAAAATAATCCAATACAATGATATAATACTTAGTAAAAGTCATCCTCAACAGTATTTTTCCTGCTAGATACATCTTATAAAAATTTCAAACGAGAAATTTCCTTATAAACTTCAATGTTGACATTTAAGGGATCAAGTTACAAGTAGAAAATAAAACAGAGATTAAAAAAACTGATCAACTTGATCAAAAAATACAGGAACGATTAAAGAGATTATAGAGATAATCGCAAGTCATTACGCGGAAGTCGATAAAATCACGCAATTCTCTCTCTCTCTCTCTCTTTTTATCTCTCGCGTTCCGCGGAAAAGGAAGCGCAGACGCGCTCACGTGTCCTGTTTGAGAATTCGCTCGTATATACAGGCTCGACTGTCATTGTCACGGCGCGCGACACACGTGACTCTATGCATCGGTTGAGTCGAGAGAGCAAACGCGACGAAACGGAAGGACGAGGATAAGGCGCTCGAGGAATGATTGAAGGAACGCTTGGCGCGCGGAGCCGCGATGCGGAGTTTATGTGTATACAGTCGCGCTTTTTACTCGCGATTTGCTCTTCGTGTTTTACGATTGTCTTCTATTGTTCTTTTCATTTTTTACCATTTGTTTTCTTCAGCACCGTTATATGCTCGTCGAAAAGTATTTTTATTGTTTGCGTAAGCTATTTGAAAAACGTTGATTAATAGACAAAACAAATACATTTGAAATTTTGCGTTTATGATTTAACGTTCAATTTTTTTAGAATAAAACGTTTGATTTTTTAATACGTCTGCTTATCGAAACATTTACTTCGATTGTTTTTAAAGTAAAAATTACATAAACTCGTTAACTTAGCTGTGTATCGTTTAATCAATACCAATTAC
Organism: Chalcis sispes; assembly: GCA_949987625.1. Taxonomy (NCBI): domain Eukaryota; kingdom Metazoa; phylum Arthropoda; class Insecta; order Hymenoptera; family Chalcididae; genus Chalcis; species Chalcis sispes. The sequence continues at coordinate 21,367,445 of OX465096.1, forward strand.
CGTCTTCATACTACAAAATTTAACAAAATTATTCTTTGATAAAAAATAGGCATCGTTATAAATGTTTTTGAAAAACGGATAAAAAAGTAAATATTTATTTCAGTTTATTTAATTTAACAAAAATAAAACTTTAATTTATGTAAGAATTAAGTCCAAAATTGCAAAATTTTTAAATTATATTATCGATATTAAGAAACAACAATATGTACAATATATATATATATATATATATATATATATATATATATATATATATATATATATATATATATATATGTAGGATATCTTGAAAAATCTTTAATATTTATACCTTGAAAATTTTTCATGTTGAAACAATGCAACTATTGTTTCACGCCATTCAACCCACTCGTTACAATTTATACGATCAAATGCACATTTTAGTTTAAGTATTCCAAGTACGTTCGCGTACATAAACTATTTTCATCGGATTCGCGCAAAGTAAGGCATTTGCAGCCTAACGCTACACGTTTTTTTTCCTACCGCATAAACACACGCGGCAAGAAGTTTGAGTAAGACGTCGCTGTATCAAGATATACGTAGCGAGGAAAAGAGCGAGAGCCTCTTTGTATACTTATGAATTATTGAGGGGACACACGTCGCGATGCAAGAAAGCTTTGCCGATACACATACTCACATGTATATATAGTACAAACATTTATACGATGAATCTTAAAGTTTCTCCTTCATATCCGCTGATTTCGCGTTTTTCCGTATAAAAAGAGCCGCCGAGCGATAAAGCTGTCTTGTCCCACGCGCTCATCGGTTCTTTTTATTTTTACGCGTTTACTTTTTTTTAATGTTGTTTTAAAATACTTATTATTGAATTTATACGAATATACTTAATGAATAAAACATGTTTGTCTTGAACGAGCATAGTATATTGATTAACGTATCGAGAAAATGGAATTCCAAAAATTATCTCTGAAAAATGTTTTACGTTCGTAAAGTGTGACAATTTCCTTATTAACATTTGCAAATTTATCGATCAAAATATTACTACATTAGTCTTTATAAAACTTTCGATAGTATTTTCATTCAAATTTCGTTGAAACATTAATTTTACTATAACGATAAAAAGAAATATGCTTTGAAAGAAAAAAAAAAAAAAAAAAAAAAAAAAAAAGTAAACAAGTTTTGAAAACAAAAGAAATTAATAAACAAAAGAGAATTACGCCCGGCAAAAGAACAAGATGTAACGCGTAACGCAATAAAAATCTTCATCTCATTCGTAACGTAAAAACGGCAAAAATCGTACGAACCAAGTGGACAAAAGATAAGATCAACATATCGCGTACGACAAGAATGCGATGACATTGGATAATCGACGCCCAGCGTAACGACGAAGCTTTTCCGCTCGAGCGGTAAAAAGTGGTAGCGCGACCAGTTTTGTCAGACGCGTTTAGAAATGCCAGGCTTTCTCGCTTCGGTTTTCTCTTTCTCTCTCTCTCTCTCTCTCTCTCTCTCTCGCGTGCGCGAGCATCGAGAAAGAGAAGCAAGTCATAAGACAAAAGCGATGCAATCCTGTTAACTCATAGGATCTCGGATATGTATATAATATGTATGTGTGTGTGTGTTTTGTGATAAATAAAATCGCATGGTACAATATATTTTTACTTTTTCCGCTTGTACCTTCTCGACGATTTTTTTTTTTTTTTATTTATTTTTTTTTTTTTTTTACCAACGAGTCTTTTTGCAATTTGCTCGAGCATCCTCGTGAAATTTTATCGGGCGACATTCCGCTCAACTTTTTTTTAGACTCGCGTTACATGTGTGAATAAAGATGACAATTTATTCTTTGTTTTGATTCGATAAAACTTTGAATGTTTAAAGAGTCGATACAAGTATTATTATTATTGAAGTGTAAATATAAATATTATTATTATTACTTTTTAAATTTAAACACAATTAAAATGGCATCTATAAATTTAATTTTAATAAATATTATATTATCGAAAGGATCAATAACAAAAATACGCCATGAATTTAATTGCAGGTGATCTAAAAAGGCGGTACACGTGGAACAGCTTCAGCGATACGGAAGCTAGAAGGACGGAAGCTGAAGTTACTTCCGGTACCGAAGATCCAACCGCATCGGATGACGACGAAGCTACTCTCAAGGTGTGCAGTCATTCATTGAATATAATTATTTACAATATTTTTAATATTTAATCTCAATGCGCAATAATGGGTAAAATTGAGTTAGGCCAAGTATTTTAAGTTTTTTTTTTTATTGCAATTATTTCGAAGAGATTCATCCTATATCTTATCAGCTTTTAAAACTGCGATAATAGAATTGACAAAGCGTTGATTTTTTAAAGAATCTGTATTAAAAAAGCTTTAATTAAAAAATCTAGACGTAGAGGTATCTTCTTTTAACATTTGCGATTCAAAATAACAAAATATTCAGTAAATGACTGGATAAAAAAATATATATAATAAAAATGAAGAAGAGAGAGAGGGAGAGAAGATCAAGTATAGTCATAAAGTCTCGTCGTAAAAGTTTTCAATTTTTCGCGCTCGCTACAATTTACTCCATACGCTCAACTGAGCCTCACACTTTCTTACCTTTCTTTGTCCGGTCTTAACTACATCTAATTTTCCATAGGAAAAATACATGCGCTCGAACGCGCAAAAACTTTGTGCTTTCGCGGCCTTTTTTTTCACTCCTCCTCTTCTTCTTTCATACTTTAAGGCTTTCATCCTCGCGTCCAACACCTGTTTACGCATTCATAGCGTTTAGCTAGGTATGCAGACTAAACACTTGGGACGGGCGAGATATATTACATGTTTTTTTCCTTTTTATTCGCGCCGTTCTCTTGTTCGACATTTTCTTCCAAGATATATCTTTTATTTTTTTATTTTGTATTTTAATTTTTTTTTTTTTTTTTTTTTCATTATTAGATAAAATAATTTTTATTCAGTAGCCAAGCTTAGTTATCAATACATCTTAAGAGATGCAAGCTGAAATGAGAAAACATTCCTTTCGAATTCTAAAGAGATGTAATTATGAAATGGAATGTAACGCATCTAAAATGTGGTAAATGTATTTTTAATGTAATGATTATGAACATTTTTAAATCAAAATGAGAATGTGCACAATCCAGTGTGATAATTTTTATAATTATGGTTACTACGATAAAAGCTAAGAAAATTACTTTGTATAAACAATAATATGTATATTCCATTAAGATTTAATTAGCTTGTAAAAAATTTCTAATAGTATTTCTTGTAACTCAAAATTATACATAATTATAAATTTATCAATGATAAGGCGTATTTTGTTTTATAAAAACAATAATGTAACAAGCTTTTTTTATTATGTGAATCAACGTTTAAAATATATGTACCGGTCTTGCATAACTCGGGATATAACTACTTGTGCGGCGATTAACCTATAACATTAGAACGCTGCTCTGTTAACATTAACTGTTTAATAAAAAAAAAAAAAAAAAATGACTAAATAACTATCCAAAACAGCTTACATAGTAATGTCCACTGTATCTGTTCCACGTAATTGTTTTATAAAATTATATTAAATTACTACCTATTATACGATAATTTAAGTCACTACCGCACAATAATTATCGCCAACTAACAACGTAAAATCGATGGCATTGTAATTTCTTGTCTCCTCTGTCCCTCTCTTAGCTACAACACGAAACTCAAGAAAGCTCGTTTTATTCGAATTAAATTAAACCTTTGACAAAGAAATTTGCAGCTAGGGCCGAAGGCTTACTTCACCTCGATAATTTTTGTTTTCTTTTCATTCAATATAAAGTGAATGAAAATCAAATTAATAAAACGGGAGTTCAATTTCGTCCTCTACTTTTGCACCCTTGACGGTTCCACCCTTGTACCCTAGAAGTAAACCCTTTCATCTAAAAAAAGAATCATCAAAATCGGTTCACAATGGGTGAAAATAGCCTATAACATATTAAAAAAAAAAAAAAAAAAAAACAGTCAAATTGCTTTTGCTTTTATAAGTCCATTAATAGTTTATATTTTTGTTTGTGTACAAGCCAGTTCTTTTGATCGAGCTGTTTAAACTAATCGTTTAAAAAGAATTTATTTTCTAAACAGTGTTCATGTTATGAATAAAGCACAAATTATATTCGATTATTTGAATTTTAAATCGTTTCCGTCATCGCATTTTATCACTGAAAAACTTAATAAGCAAAGCACAATAAGAACCGTACATAATTTTATCAACTTCATTCTTTTAAAGCATCAAAAATACTAAGAAAAAAAGTAAAGGAAAAACAAAAAATTTAAAACGCAGACAATAAAGAAAAAAGAAATCCAAAGAAAGACGGACAGAGAAAAAGCCAAAAGATATAATTAACTCGATAGGCAACGCAAGAAAAATGCTTAAATCTTACAGTGGGTGAGACGTAGGTAGAAAAAAAATATGCGCACCAGCTGATGAGATCATGAAGGTTGTAAACATTTTTTTTGCCGTAAAACGTCAACCAAGAAGTACGGAAAAATCTTTCGACATTGTAATAACTCGCGCGAAAGATTCGCGTAGATGCGAGCCGTTATTATCTCATCGTGCGCGTGTATACGTATTGGATAAATGCATTTAAGTATACTGTCGCTACTTTTATTATTATGCACGTAAGTAAACGAACAAGTATACAATCATCATATCGCCCGACAAAGATTTATGCTTATGAAGTTAAGTAGTCTTGACTTCCATTTGTCATTACTTTTTTACAATTGTGATTTATTTGTTTATTTTTCTTTTTTTTTTTTTTTTACTTTTAAACTACTTGGAAGAAATTACAAGCTGGCTTAAATTTTAATTTATTGGCCAATATGTGAATAATTCAATAAATAATGATTTATCATTAGAATGGGAAAGAGAATGGAATAAAGCGTCAGTTTGTGGGACGTTTATTTTTTTTTTTTTTTTTTTAATGATTTTTAAATAAATATTTTTAAAAAAGCGTTACAGCACTTTAAACTAATTATTCGATAATTTTGAGCATTGTATGTGAGCAAACAAGTTAGCATTAAATAAACAACCTTAACCAAAATCTAATAAATGTTTGAGCTTAAACGGAAAAACATTTGGTTAAGAGCAAATAGCCAACTATCACAAATCCTCCTTATCATAGTCGGCAATATCACGCGTACGACTCCACTTAACGTATCTCCGCGACGTTTACGTGGGAAAGCGTCAGAGTCGAGCACACGCGCGAAAAATATCCCGGTTGTGTGCCTGATCCTACCACGTTTAATCCTTAACATTCCGATAAAAAAAAAGACAGAGAGAGAGAGAGAGACGCGCGTGGCTCTCTCGCGCAACATGGAAATTGATAGGCGCGCAAGGGCCTCGCGAGAGTCTTAGATAAGATCGTCACGCCGCGAGCGAGAAGACCACGGCTAAATGCCCCGTGCTCGCTGCTCCTGCTGCTTCTGCTGCTGTTGTTGTGGTGCACGCCAGTATACTCAGACTCTTGCTCCTTCTTTTTTATCAGATAGATATCTTGAGAATTTCATTAGCATTGATTCCTCGCTCGAAAAGGCCGAGATGGGCTTTTCCTTTTCCTTCCGAGTTTTCGAAAATTTGTGCGTTACAAGCAGATATTTTTTTTTTCTTTTTCTTCTTTTTTCTTTTATTATCGCATTGTTTCATGTTTTAACTTAAACTATCATCACTTTATAAAAGTGAATCGTTTGTTTATTATTTTATAATATGGATTGTCTGCACAAACATCTTGTTTATGTCAAAATTTATTTTCAGATAGAATTATTTCTTTCAAATTTAAATTCGAATTTAATTTCATTTCATATAATATGCATCTATTTAAGACTTAAATGAAAATATCTTTCTTCAGTTCTTACATCGCGATGGAATTGCTTGCTTATTGCCTTTAGTTTTCCACTTTACAAGTTTCGCAAACAAAAAGCCGACGGTTTCCAGCATTAAGTTTTTCTTCGATAAATCGAAATACTTCTTCGAGTTGCGGTATTAAATGAAAGAGATCGAATAAAGATTCGCTACTAGTGCAGGGAATGCGATTTAGCGCAAAAAGAAACGATCTCGAGTTTACGCTCGTTTATATCGATCTTTTCATCTTTCAATGTTTGAAGACAATCTTTAAGTAAAAAGTAAAGATTTAAATCAATTTATTCGCGTTTAAAACGTTTTCTTATACAATGCAAAATCTGTATAAACAGATTACATGCATCGTTTTATTTTATTAAATTTGAATTATTTATTCTACCGCGAAGGTAATTCTATCTTAAAACTAACTCAAGTCTAAGAACATTTTTTTGATTTTTTTTATTTTTTTTTTTTTTTTTATTTTAACAACGCTTACATTTCCCCGCGCACTTTGCGCAAAAGACGCGTAGCGAGTTACAACGAGCGCCATTAAGGTGAGTAATCGCGCGGCCGCGAGAAAATTGCACGGCCATTCGTCAAAGCTTCCTTCTCAACGTTTTGAAGCGTTCTCGCTTTACGCGCCTTCGTTTAACTTCCCGCTCCACCCCATCTTTTTCGCGTCCTTTGACCTTTTCTCGTGATAACTAGAAACTGAAAAATCTGCTCCTTTTTCTTTTTCGTTTCTGCGCAAAGAAATTTCACAAATCAATCCGGCACTGCGGTAACGATCGATTTAAGCACGAGTGTTTGTTTTACCTTTTTATTTTTTTTTTTTTTTTTAACGGTACAGCGCCAGAGAAGATAATTCTTGAAATCTAAGTTATACAATATTTTTATCGATAAAAATAATTTATGATTTAAAAGACTGTTTATAAGTCGATTTATTGATTATTTACAAATCGTTAATGGGAATAATTATATATGCTTTGTAAATTTATATAAAGTTTGGCGTATGTTGTACATCAAATAAAATTTAAATAAATAATCAATAAATGAGTAAAAATATTAAAAAGTTGGAATTTATGTATCGAACAAAACGAAATCATTGCGAGAAAATCGTAAATATAAATCAAAATGCGCGCGTACCCCGATAAAACATTTATATATAGCCGAAATAATTTTATTAAATCGAGTATTTATTTGCAAAAATTTCGATGGCATCTCATTGCGTATATCTCGTCGATCCAATACAGCACAAATGTAAAACGCGTAAAGTATAAATTTCATCGAGGCTACGCTGCACATATGCATTGATCGTTATATGTTAGGTCTAAATTATTGAAAGGATTCGTATCATTTAAGTGCTTGCTGCGATCTTGAGTACATCGAATGGTAAATTTCATTCGAACTCATCAATTTGTCGAAGCATCAAGATATAAGTTTATTAAACATAATTTACTCTTTATGAAACGTTACCGATATTATATAGTTTAAATAAGAAAAATTCTTGTATAAAATGTAAAAGAAAGTTTCTAAATAAAAATTATATTATTAAAATGCATAAATATATTGATAAATAATTGCATCAAGACTCGTTTCAAATTATATCACTAAAACATTTCATAATTTTATAGTGCATAAAAATAAAATTTTTTATACGACAAAATTACAGTAAATTTAACCGGCAATAAGTAAATTTTTTAATAAAATTTCTCTTTATACGGCGGAATATTTATCTCGAAGCATATATACATCCACTAAGTGAAGTTAAAGCAAGCTTCAACGATTGAAGCATACCGATTTTCGTCATCTTCAACATCAACGAAGCGTAAAGTTCTCACGAAATTTTTTTCGATACTCGATAACAGCTTAATCCACCAAACGAATTCACGACGCACGACGAAACGAGACCCGACAAAGCGTAAAGCGTTTCTCGTACAAGAATAACCACAGTGCTTTGGATTACTTTGCATGATTTTGCATATGCAATACGACAACCGTGAATCTGAATTTCCGAGCAATAAAGAGTTGCTGCTTCGTCCCGTCAAAATCAAACCAATCGACGATTTTGAAAGTTTTTTTTAATTAATTATGAATGTTTTCGAAGTAACGGGATGTTGTCGAAAAAGAAGTTGGAAATTTAGGTAAAGCTTTAATTTTTATTACGCTTCAAATTTTAATGCTGTATCGATTTTTTCACGATATTCTATGTACCGTAGCATTATTTATTGTTTATTTATAAAAAAATAATCGGAAAAATATAAATTTTATTATAATCATCGATAAAATTATGTGTAACGCGTAACTTTTATTAATTATCATTAAAAATTATTACATGCTATTTATCTCAACTATTCATTGTAAACTTCGCTAAATTAAAGCGCAAAAAATTTAAGAAGCTCGTTTTTATATTTATCGGTATATACTTAGCGCATATATCCCATTTTCGTTAAGTATTTTTAATCACGAAATTCATGATCCCGTCACAAGTTGTTAACGCATTCGCGTTGCGGCGTTCGATGCGCCGAACTTATCGGTAACTAAGAATAAATAAAAAAATTAAAAAAAAAATAATAATAATAATAATAATAATAATAATAAACGGTGTAAAAGAAATTGAAAGGCTTATCGAGGCTTAAACTTCGGCAGGAAAATGGGTGCGCGGTGCAGGCGGTGGACCTGGTGGCGGACTGCCCGGAGCCGGTAGTGTCGTCGCGGCCGTCGTCGCGCGCGGCCTCACCAGCTGCCGGCGCGACCGCGACCAACCTCGGCGGCAGCTCGCCTCTTCCGAGTCCCAGCATGGGCCAGCGGCCCAGCAGCGTCGGCCTACTCCGACCCAAGATATCCCTCACCTGGGTTCTCCGTGGTCAACAGCAGCAGCAGCAACAACGCAATCATCATAACCAACATAACAACGCCCTATCGACGAATCCGAACGGCATCAACGGTAGAACCCTAAACAATCAGCAGCACGTCGCTCCGGTTGAACTACATAGGGATAAGGACACGAATCCTGGTAAGTATAAGTTTTAATTTATTAAAAGATTATTTAAGAATAGTAAAATAATTTTTGTTTTTTTTTTTTAATATAATATCGCTATTTTGGGTAAATTTAATGTTACTTTTTTCATCGATCGTATAATATCTTATTTTATTAGCTAAAGAACGGGAAGAAAAAGAGCGAGTTTTACGCAGAAGCGTCAAGAGCGTCAAAAGTGTGAAAAATAACGATAGACCTAGAAGTAAAGAAAGAGACAAAGAGAACATCGACCGGCTAGAAAAACACGAAAAAAAAACTTTAGTTTTACAAAGGATAGAAAAAATCGATAAAAATGATAAGGTGAGATTAAACGTTTTATTTTAAAATTTTTTTAAAAAAATAAAAGATTAATCACACTTTTAATATAATTATAAAATTGTTTCTTTTTCATGGTGCAATATTAAAATTTTAGATTTATTTAAACAGATTTATTCGATTGAAAATAAAACTTATTAAAATGTTCATTTAGTTATTAGAAAAAGAGAGACTAAACGACATGTCAGCGGACGTTAGATTGGGAAAAGGAGTATTGGAAAAGGAATATCAAGTAACGAAAGAGAACAAGGATAACAAAGAAAAAGTAAAAAGAGCAATTTCGGAGCCTAACTTGATTACCAGTGATATGAATTGTATACCCAATGGACGAGAGAAACACAGGCATCGGAGAACTAAACGAAGTCACAGGCCCAAAACGCCTAGTCGATTTGGATACGATATCGCCGATCTCGATTCTTTTCTCACAAAGGTATATAAACACATTTTAACGATATTTACAAAATAATTCGATTTTCACAATCGATTGAAAAAATAAATATAATAAAATTAAAGATACCTTTTCACTATATAAATGCACACATTTTAATAATAGAAAAAATAAAAGCACGAAAAATCATTATTACATATATATATTAAAAAAAAAAAAAAAAAAAAAAAAAAAAAAAAAACTGCGCGTATCGACAGGCATCGATCGAGCAACCAGCCAACATCCCCGTGGTGCTGTCGTTTCCCTCGGTACTGTATCAGACGCAAGGCGGCACACAAGCGGAGATAGCCCTTCCCCTGGGCACCGTCGTCAACGCCGTGTTTAAAAACCAAGCGTGGCTCTACGTCCAAACGCCCCACGGCCAAGAGGGCTACGTCGGTTACGCCGCCTGCCTTCCTCTCGGCATACTACCCCAACCGACTCGTGGACCCTGTTGGGAGGACTCTACAGATGTTTTTCCCAGGCCTTTAGGTACACATATATGCAACCTTGTCTCTCTTTTATCTTGCTTTTATTTTTCGCTTGATTTTGCTTTTATACGCTGCTTAGCTCTGCGCTCTTGTGGACTTTTAGGGAGGATGTTAAACTCCCACATGCGGTTGTTTTTCTCTTTGCAGATGTGCATCGTATATTTCGCTGTAATTTACATTTAAAATAGTCTTCGGACGATGAAAATTTCATTGCGATTAATTAAGCGCTTTTGTTAAAATATTATTTGCGCAGTTTTTGATTCGTGATAAAATATTTTTATACTTAAGTACAATAAAAATGTAAATGAGTAAATAAATTTTTACATTATGTTTTATTTAAATAGAATTGAAAGTTTAGAATTTTTTTTTTCTTATTTTTTAAATGCCAAAGGGTAAATATCAAGGTTAAATTGAAAGAAAATATTTTTATCATACGTATATTATTTAACAATATGAAATTTAACCATTTATTTTAAAATTTAATAATAAATATGATAATTATTGTTTACACGAGAAAAAATGAATAATTTTATTTCCCCGTCGCCTAGATCTTATGAGTATTTCAACGGTAAATAATTTAGTAAAGTAATCAATAACTCCAATTATAATTATTGAATTTAAACATATTGTATCTTGTCTGCTCGATCAATTGATTAATGTTATACTAATTGTACCATATTTATCATTTCAAATAATTTATGCGGATTATGCAAATATTATTATAATTTGATTCTAATAATAAATTTTTGATAATTAATAATACTTTAATCGTTAATAAACAAACTCTAATCGTTAACAATATAAATTATTTAAAGCTTAAATATTATAAAAAAATTTACAGCTAACTTTAGGCAAAGTAAAATTATTAGAAAAATTTTTTTAATAAATGTTTTTCCCAAGTTTGGAGCACCGATAAGTGTGCTAATAAGTGTGATAAAATAATAATAATACCACTGATTCGTACAAGCGCATACTCGATTTCGTCGGTTACTATCGACTAAAATTACTAAAATCTCGCCAACTTTATTTCTCTTTCGTTTGATTTTTCATTCTCCGATTCCATTATAGAGCACTAAACATACATACATCTACTCTATAAATACTAAAACCCAATTAATATACTCTATCTCTTTCTCTCAGCGATGTTTCTCATTCTCAACCGATCGCTTTCAGGAAATCTCACGGACACGGAGAAGCTGCGCGACACGCGTTCCGAGTGCGGGAACCGGGAACGCGTCTCGTCTCGCTCGCGGCGCGCCTTGTCCACCGTACCCCGTGAGTCGCTGGTATCCCGATGCGGAGCCGCCAACGGCGGGGAAAGGAGCGTCGACCGGCTGTACCTGCGCGCGGCGACGAGCGCCAGGACGAAAGGCGCCTCCCGACACACTCTCCTCCTCGTGCGCGAAGACTACGAGGGCCGCGGCACCGTTGACGCTCTCAGCGTCGCCAAAGGCGACGTGGTCATGCTCCTCGGCGATCGCGCGCACGCCGATTGGTTCTGGGTGAGAACGCGAGACGGCCGCGAAGGTCTCATACCCGCCGCGGTCGCTGGACACGGATTTCTTTGATGATGATGATGATGATGATGATGATGATGATGACGATGATGATAATTCTGTGCTGGACGAACGAGCCCGTGTGTAGTGGCACATGTATATATTATCGTAAAGTGTACAATTGCTAAGCAGCAAAATTTTGATGTTCAAGTGTACATATATAAAAAGAAAACGAATTTAATGAAGATAGTTTTAGTTATTAAATAAATAAACGACTGTTTTATTCGACTTGTATCCGAATGTACTTATTTAATATTATTGTATAAAATAAAAAGCGTATGTGCGATGCAATTAAACTTATATTATTGAAAATTTAATTTTATATATTTTGAAAACAATTGTTAAATATATGTGATAATGTATAAATTGATCTTTGTTTTAATTAAAAATATAAAATATCGTTTTTCCACATTTGGAAGTCCTTTAAAAAAAAAATTTTTTTCAAATTTAAAAATAAATTTTCTGCTAAAATATAAAAAGAAATATTTATAAATACAAAATTTAGAATGTAGATCTTTTATTTATGATGAATTTTTTTTTTAAAAATAACTTGAATACTACAATTCAAAAATTAGATAAAGTAAAATTATTGATTATTATTAATAATATAATTATAAAATAAATTGGTTTCCATACAAGTAATGAAAAGCTTTTTGGAACAATATTAGCATTTCATAATATTCTTTAGTTGGTATTTTTGTACTTTCATAAATTTTAGTAATTGATTTAGCTAATGTCGCCAAAATATTACCTTTATCTCCGTTATAATTATCAAGACCCACTTCATAAATGGTTCTCTCGCAATCCTTACTACGAATAATTGCTCTTGAAACTTCAACTTTTTTCTCTTTGTCCGTAATAATTGCCTGTACACAGTATATTGTTATTGTAATAAAGATTAAGCTTATGAAAAAAAATTGATTATAATTTATATTTACTAGTATGGAGGGAAGATCTTCAAGTAAAGGCCATATTTTATTACATGCTTCGCAATTACATTTTAAGTGATAAAGCTTTAAAGTTTCATTTCTTTCTGATTTTGATGATGATAAAAAAGTACCACAATAACTTTCTAAGATCTTAAAAACAATAATATTTGTAAATAATAATTTTATCGTTCAAATTTACTTACTATTAATTAACTTTTATTTACTTGTGAATTTTTTTCAATTGGATGAAGAGCATAAATAATTTGTTGTATGACATTATTTTTTAAAACTGTAAGTTTGCTCACATTAGGATTACAGCTATGATTAAGCAAACTGGTAACAACGCCAATTGAAGAACCTATTGTGATTATTTCGTCACTGAATAGTTCCGAAACCTATAGAATTGTCGACATTTTTGTTATTGAAAAAATTTTTTTAACGATTTTAAATAACAAATCTCCAAAAATGTTTAAAAAGTACCATATTATCATTCAATTGAATTATCATGTAATGTCTTGCGATTAATTTCCCGATAAATAAAGCATCTTTATTATTATATAGATTTGATATGTTTTTGGCAGAATTATCGTCAAAAAAAGACGTAAATGTAAATACATAATATAATGTAAGTGCAGCATTTAAAGCTATTGTTAATATTTCGTATCCCTTTCGATTTTCTTCCAGAGTTGATAGATTGTAAAAAGATCTATAAGTACTACTGCAATAAGTTCCACACTTTAAAAAACTTTTCATCAAATTATCTGAAATTTTAAAATATTTAAATTTTTTACATTATAACTACTGAAATAAAGTTTTACATATTCCACAATACCTTCGCAACTATCAACTTCTTCTAAAACAGTTTTAAGCTTTTTAATATTTCCATATTCTCGTACAGCTAATACTATGAGTTTTAAACTTAACAATGTCATACTATTCATATTCAAACCTAAAAAATATCCTGTAACAGGACATTCAATATCATGATACTTTTCCCAAGCCTCATTTCTACATTTTTCAGAGCAATACATAGCATAAACACAGTAATCACAAGGAATACTATATAATAATCTGCGTAAACAATGCGAACAATGAGTATAAAAATTTTTTGGATTTAAAACCGATGCATAAGGTCTTTCAATAACGAGAATTTCTCCTGCATTAATATTTCGACTTGCTATTAAATGTTTACCCAAATCTTTATTATAATTTATGTCGATGGCATTTGAAGCCGACGGAATATTTTTGTGAGGAATAATTTCTGGTAAAATTAATTTTTCATTAATTTTTAAGTTTGATTTATTAAGCGTTTGAACTTTGCTAGCTTTATCAATTTTTATTTCAAGTTCCTCTTTTTTTTCATCACTCAAACTTAAATTTTCAAGTAAACACCTTGCCTCTTCACAAACATTTTCTGCATCAACTTCACCTAATATTTTCAAACACTTTGCTTTGCGACGAACTAAGTTTGGTCTTAATTCGTCTGGATAACTAAGCTCTAATGCTCTGTTGATATCATTTACACATTCTCTATATAAAAAAAAATTAAAATAAAGAGCTGATCGGTTTGCATAAGCTCGAGCTAGTGCGGTCGATGACTTTTCTGCTTTTGCTAAACTTTTAGAATATAATTCTAAAACTTTAAGATATTCGTGAATTCTGCCCTTTCTTCTAACAAATTCTTTATCAGCTTTTTTTCTCAAATTAATTGATTGTTCTGAATCTTTAGATTCACATTTTAATTCAAACGGTAATATGCTTTCCAATGCTTTTAAAGTAATTTTTACTCGGGATTCTAAATCATTTGTTTTTTTCAATTCTTCAAATAAATTTTCGAATTTTATCTTCGATAATAATTCTTCTTTTTTATTTTTTTCTATGAATGACGATTCCATGTGAACCGCTAAGTTGTCACAATAATGAAATCCTGTAAGTTTTTTTACGAGTTTTTATATAATATCTATTTAACAGTTAACGCTATTTTCTTTATTTTTCTTAATTTTTCAATTATGAGCAGTTGAGCAAGAAAAAATTAAATAAAAAGTGCAAAGTTATTTAAATCAGGCTGATGTTAATAAGATAAAAACAAATAAAATATTATTATATAATAATGTACTACAAATATTATGCCAATTCCCTCATAATAGCTAAAAGCCACGCAATCATAGCAAAACATTATACATTTATGATAATCTTAAGTTAAATTAATGAAATTATTGAACTTGTTTATTTGTTTAAACATTTAAAATTTTTTAAAGTGCTTAGAGTAGATAAAGTAATTGAAATAAAAGCAAAATTTAAATTATAATAATTTCTAAATTTTATATTTTAGTGGGTTTTAATAGTTTCTACAATGTTTTTCTATCATAATTTTCATAATGTTTAAAACTTAAATATAACCCGTTACGATCGAATATCTTCCTTTGGAGAACAAAACTTTAAATTTATTCAATTGCACAGCGAAACAGTTATTTTAATATAATTGGAAAAGATTACGTAAAAGTTTTTAAAATAAAAATAACGTCAATATTAAAACTATACGTACCTATTTAGAAAAAAAACACTAATATTAAAGAATAATTTTCTAATCTTCTATTTTATTATTGAAAAGTAAATAAAATTGAGATTTGTTGTGTCCTTTAAAATAACAGAATTTTTTGAAGATTTTAATTAAAAATAGCGTAATTAATAATAATTACGTTTTAATTAATTAAATATAAAAATATTTCGACTGACAATTACAAAATATATAATTACATAGAATATTATATAGTCCACAGTAAAATGATACTATTCAGTTATTGACTCTAAGAAAGAATGCAATTTAAATTATAAGTTTTCTTGTGAACACAGCGCCCCCATTATAATTCTTAAGCTTTAGAATATATTTTTAAACATATATTTACTATCATGATTAGAGACGTTTAGTGTGTCAATGTTTTTATTATTTAATTTTAATTTATGAAAATTTTTATGAAAATTTTTATGAAAATTTTTATGAAATTTTTTTAAAAAATTTTTGAAAATTCATAAAAAAAATCGAAACCTTTACTGAATAATCATAGTGAAATCATTGCACGGACCCAATTTTCTCTTTTCAGCTGCGCCATCTGCATTTAATCGTTAATAAAATAATTTTTGCTGTTGGCTACATTGCTAATATAATATTCGTGTTACCGTTAAAATATGTTTATATTCAACTAACCTAGAGTGAAAATTATAAATATAATAATTGTAGTGTATTAAAGGTGTATTAAAATTTGTAATATTTAATTACATATTAGTTAAATTGGGTGATACAACTAAAATGGGTAAAAAACGAAGTGTTCAACCTCCTGTTCCAGATCTTATTAAAATAGAAGTAAAAGATGAAATAGGTTTGTATTTTTTTAAATTATTATAAATATAAAAATATTGTTGTGTAGTAAATAATAATTTATATACATACATAAATATATATATATATATGTATGTATACATGCTTATATACACTATTATTAATATTATAGATGCATATATTTGTATACACATTATTATTTATTAATTATATATAAATCAATATATATATATATATATATATATATATATATATATATATATATATATAATTTTATATAAATTTTTTTTGTGCAGATAGTAATGTATTGATGGCCAGAGATCGATTTAGAGGAGCTTTGAGAGAGTTACTGCATCATAGTGATGAAGGATCATCTGCAGATTCTGACGACGATATTCCTTTGAATGATTATAGGATATCATCAAAGAAAATGTAAAAATGAAGTTACTTATACACACATATATCTATTTAAAATCAATATTAATCAAAATAATAATAAACTTTAATTTATTTATTCAGAGATCAATTATATCGACCAAAACAAATGCAAACTCAAACCCGTAAAATGAAAAGACGTAGGCAAATGTACATGGATTCTGCATTTCATCATACTTATGTCATGAAATTATTTGACAGAAGTGTTGATCTTGCACAATTTCAAGAGGATACACCTTTGTATCCAATTTGTCGAGCATGGATGGCTAATCAACCTAGGAATCCTAATTTAGTACCAAAGTATGCAAAACAAATTTAATAAATAATTTATATATACTGTATATATAACTAGTAAAATGTAACTACTTATTGATATGTCAGAGCCAGAAGTCCAAGTCCTGAAGTGGTTGCTGAAGTTAGTAGTATAAACAATTTGTTTGATTCTAATAGTGAGATTCGAGATATTAATGCATTGCCACGACCTCTACCCAATGAAGAAGCTTTTCCAAGAAATCGAATACCATCACCAATTCCTATTGGAAAGGAAGAACTAAATTTAGATTATGTGAGTTTAAAGAAAATATAATTGATAAATAATAAATAATACTTAAATTTTAAATTTAGGAAGGGCAAACATTGAAATCAAAAGAAACATTGATGAAAGAACATAGAGAACATTGGAGTGCTGTTCGTAAAAAATGGCATCAGCAAGCTCATAAAAATGAACAACGTTTTGCAGAAAGTGCAGCTATTTTAGCTACAATATTTAAAAGGTAATTTTATCATAATGTCTTTATTGTAACATATCATATAAATATTTTGTAACAAGAAAATTATGTTTTAGGGCACAATCAGAATATGATTAATATTATCATAAATATAGATTTTTTTTTATTGTAATGTTTAATTGTAAACGTAATATTTATAATTTTCATTATTATTAATAATTGATATATTTTCTGTAAATAGAATTGTATAATAAAAATTTTATTTTAAATAAGTAACAAATACAGTTTAAAATTTGAGAATTATAAGCGTTTTATTTCAAATATTGACAAATTTAATAACTTATACTTTCAATGAATAACATTCGCTTGTTATTTTTTTGAGATCGGTATTATGACAAAGAATTCTCGTAATCATAAAATAGATCGTTGTAGGATTTACAACAATTTCTTGCCCATGTATTCAAAATTAATGTTTTTATTATTTCATATAAAAGGTAGCTAAGAAATAAATAACATAATTTAAATCATTCATATGTGTCACTAATTTGTCATTTCCACTTTCTCTAACCACACAATATACTTATAAAGTTTATAACAAATATCCCTTGCATATTATACTAGATTTAATGTTTTCTACAATTTAAGAAAAATTGAAGTATTTTTCACCTAAAGCACAGCTGGAAGATTTTTAAATTATTTTATCAGGAGTGCTGTGCAAGATTTTTAAGTCTCTATGACTGAAAAATTGAAAAAATTCACTTGTCAGTAAGCGAAAGCTTTAGGACTTGTCTAAATGTCTCTTCTTCAAGAAGTTGACGCTGTTCTTCTTCCATTTGTTGCTTTTTAGAAAGTCTTAGTGCTAATCTAAGTTGCTCAGTTGCACTTTCCAATGAATCATTACTGGCTTCTTCACTATTTTCAATTGTATTTATATCATCTTCTTTACTGCACCCACCAAGTGTTTCTTGATACATTTCCAGACTTGCTTGAATTGCTCTAATTAAAATAAATAAATTTTATTAGATAAAGTATAATTTTATAATAAATTACATATAAATTTTTTCATTCTAAATTTTAATGCAAATAAAAAAATTTTAAATTTAATTATAAGCATATTTGTAATGCATTGTTGTTAGGTATCCGGTTTTAACAAGACATTAAGATACAACTATTATACAGCCAGTAATTTTAAACTTCTAAAGAGGTATCGTTAAAAATTCTAAATGAATTTTTACACTTAAAAATTCTAAATAAACTTTTATACTGTTAACAACTTTGAAAATAAGCAAATTTCTGTATTTTTGTAAAACAAAGAAAAAGTTATGGAAAAAGCAATAGCGATATAAAAAGTGAAAAATATTCTATTTATATCAACTATGTATCTTTATTGTATCTGTCATGTCAAAAATAAAAAATTAAGCTGCAAAACATAGATGTAGTCGCAATTTTTAAAGAACAAAATAGCAAATGATCTAAAAAGTGACCATTCTTAAAACAATTTCAAAAATTCACTTAAACTTATTAGATGGTTGCTGCTAGTATCTTTTACATTTAATAAATAAACTAATTTAATAAAGAATTTGTATTTAATTTAATATAAATCTTTTTTCCAAAAATTAATATCATAAAACTCTTATTTTGTTCTAAATGTAATAACACAACTAACTGCAAAAAAAATTTTCATCAAATTTTAATACTTAAAAAGCTAATGAATTTAACAAACTATTTTTATAAATAAAATAATTTAAATATTGAAATAAATCTAAGAAGCTAAAAAAAGTTACGTTAAAAAATACTCCAAATAATTTACATTTGTACTTTCTTAAATCAGATCAGCTTGTGACAACTTTTATATATTTTTTTTTACCTTAATCATAATGGATTATAATAAGATATATAATGAAATGTGTAAATAATGAAGTATTAATTTAAAAATGTTAAACAGCATTCTAATGTTTTCATGTAAATAAAGTGCTTTTGTGTAACCTACCTGTCTGTGTATTTAAATTTGACAGGAAAGAAAAAATGCATGCAAAATGAATAATTTGAAAAGTTAATGTGAAAATTTTAATAGGCATTCCCGAAATTCGAAAGTAACATCATACCTTTGTAGTTGTTTTTCTTCTTCTGCAGTCATATTGGGTGTAGATGGACGAGAGGGTTTCTGTGCCTTTAAAGCTTCCCATATGTCCACCTAAATTTTTAAAAAATTTTAATATTTAATTGATTAAAAAGCTTTACTATTACCATATGATTTTTAATAAATATATAATAACCTCATCTCGTTCACTACCAGCATCTAGAAGACTTTGTTGTATTGCAAATTGTAATAAATCATCTTCTTCTTCAATGCTGAATTGGGTTTGTAATTCCGCGCCTAATTATTAAAAAAAAAAACATAAAATTAAAATTTTTTCTATAAAATATAAATAATATAAATCAAAATTAAATGCACATAATGCATTAAATTACTATCTGATTGTTAATAAATATTATTATTTCACTTACAATTTTTATAATTATTAATGTTTTTTAATATTGAAAATAATAAAATATAAATTACCTAATTTTGTGTATCCTAGTGGAGCTTCAAAGCAAATATCATCTAAAAGACATGTTAATCGATTTGCTTCTTCTAAACGACCTACATGGGGCACTTCTTGGTCTAATCCAAAAATGTTTCCAAACGTTATTCTTGCATTTAAAATGTGAAATAAAGGTATCTCTAAAATTGGTAATAAGTAAAATATAATTGTAAAACGTTTAAAAAGTTAGAATAGTTATAATAGTTAATTATTTTTAATTCGTTACCTATTTTTACAGGAAATCCTGATGGCAATTGCATTTGTATAAAATCTTTTAATTTAGCAAAATGTGAACTAGTAATAGCCATAAGATCTACAATTGGCATAATTTGTTCTTGCAGACTAAGAGGATATTCTTCGCTCAACCATAGAGTAGCCTAAAAAATGTTCATGTATATATGTATATGTGTCAATATAAATTATTTGCAATTCCTGTCACCAAAAATTATTTTTGAATTTACCTTAAATTTCTGTACTTTTGTATTTATTTCTTTTGGCCTACCAATATCTCTAGTACTCAAATCAACATTTGAGTCAAAATACTCTTCAGGTGTTACGTTGCAAGGATTACCAATATTTGTAAATTCTTCCTACAATGACATATCAAATTAAATTTGTTATAAAGATAAAAATATAATAAAAAATTTAATTATATATATATAAATTATCAAAAACAAAATTTGATCAATATAATTACACTTATTGCAGCAGCCCCTTCTTGTTGTGTTTGTTCAGCAATTCCAAGAAAAGACTGCAGCGGAGTTCGAGGTGATTTAGCTCTCATTTTATCAGCTTCTGATAAATGCTCTAATCGTGTTTTCGTTATTAATTCTACATTACTAGCACTAAATACTTTACATTCATGTCCATTCACTATCTCACTTTTATCTGATCGCCAACCCCATATTCCTGCCTTATTTCTACAATTATATATATATAGTTATAAATATTAAAATATTTATGTTTTATAATTTGTTTTAATTTGAAACTCAGAAGACCTTTCAAAACTAATTTTGTCAGTATCTATATAAGTTGTTACTATGGGATTAGTTAATCGTGCTAAAACACCTTCCACTGATGGTTTCATTAACTGTACATTGTCGTCCTCAATAAGTTTGATGTGTTCTACATAAACATTTTTTGTTTCATGATCTACTTTCATCATTGTAGCACCATCATCTATAAAAAAAAGTTTAATATATACATCAAATATAAAAAACTATGATATATATTTAATTTTGGGATAGTATTAATATAATCTAGAATACAATTTCAACAATGCCTTATTGGGTTTTAGCAGCTACAATCTCCAAAGACTATTATACAATATTAAAGCAGTCATAGATACAAATAATGTTTTTAATAAAGTCTATTTACAAAGTGTAAGCATTCACCTGAATCAGAACTTTGCATGCTGAACACATAACTGTGCTCACATCTAATAGCCACTGGTACACTTTGTGATTGTTGCACTTAATAATAAATTATGTATAATAAACTTTACAATTAGATTAAAATTTTAAACATAATGAAAAAAATTTTAATTTAAAAGTTACTTTGTGAATATAATACATATTATTTGTGGATATATGTAAACATTTTTTAAATTTAAGTAAAATAATTAATTAAATTATAATAATCAATATGATTATTTAAAATAATAGAATCTTTCATTATGCTGTTTTAAGATCATAAAATAATTCAATGTATTCTGTTGAAAATATGATAAAATAATATTCATCATTTACTCACTTTGACCTTTGAAAACATAACTTCGATTTCCTCTCTGCCAGTTCGTATGATCAAATCCTAATAAGGTTGTATCAATACGAACATTGCTTCCTTGTTTATACACTTTATAAGTATCACTGGGACACATACGTGAAGCTAAAGGAACTGTAATAAATTTGAAAAAATTTAGGCATATAAATATATTATTTTTATGATTTAATTACAAGTAACTAAGAATATCAAAGAAACTCACCCCAACTAGTGAACTCCCATTTCATTTCAACATAAAAATCTGGTGCCTAGTAATGCAAAAGTAATATTAGTATTTTGTTAATTTTGTTTTATATAAAAAATATGCATAGTTACAGTAAAATAAATTACTTTTTTAATTTATTATATTACTATTTTTATAAAAAAATTCACCTGTTTGAGCTTGTGAAGTAATTCTGGAATACCAGCAACTCGATTGCAATGCCTTTGATAATCTCTCCTTGCAAGTACCATCTGTAATAACTCTGGATTGCCAGTACCAACGGCTTCTTGCACAACTAGATAAAAAAAAATAGAAATATTAACAATTTTGTTAATAAAAAATTAAATAGGAAAAATTAACATGCTAGTCAAAATTTACAAAAAAAAAAAAAAAAAAAAAAAAAAAAAAGTTAAAAGTTTAATCAAATAAATTAATTTTTTATTAAAAATGTAAACTTTGATAATATCTCATTTTTTAATATTTCTTTATTTAGAATAAAATAATGATATTGAATGACATAAATTATATTTAAACGATTTTCAAAAACAAATGATATTAATTATCTTCAAATATATTTCAAATAAAATTTTTATTTTAAATTAAATTTTCAATTAATGAAATTATTTTCATCGTCGTCAATAAACATCAAAATATATTATATTGTATGAAAATTAAAGTTAGATTAAAAGTTTTCATTTTGAATTGTTTATACAAGAAAAAAACTTACTACTCCATCCTTGAGTATTTTCAGTATTAACATTTGCTTCATGTTGTAGCAAAATTAAGGCAGAATCAGTATGACCTAAAGTTACAGCCAGCATCAAAGGCGTTCTTCCTCTATTATCATGTAGCTCAATATCATACTAAAAATGACATGTCTATTTATATAAGTTATTTTTTATATTAAAGAACTAATGCATTTACATGTTTAATATAAGGGGAACAAATAGGAATAAAATATATAGAAGTCATAATATCAAGAAGGAAGCAAGCTTGTTTGGCTTCTTTCATGTAAGAGGCTTCATAAAACCTACACTTTATAAGCTATAATCCTTAAATTCTAAATCAAAATTTATCTTGAATTTAAAAGCAAGATTTGTCGCTTATAAATTGACACAAATAAAACAAATACTTTTTTTTGTTATTTGATACTTAAATACTAACCATTATCTTTCATAAAATCTCTTTATTAAATGATTATTTACTATTTATAAAAATTTATTTTTCAGTTATATTTTGAAATAGCAACATGTCTATCATAAATATTAATTATCATAACATTTTTTTTTTAGTGAAGCAATTTTAACAATGAATCACGTTTAAAACTTTATTTTAACAAATCATGTGTTAGATCAATAAAACGTAATTTAAACGCAAAAGATCTTATCACTTATTTACATTTGTATATAAAAATAAATACATTTGTTATTATCAAACAAAAATAATAAGGATAAAAATAAATATTAAATATTTGGAAAAAAATAACTCACTTGTTTAGTAGAAAGTTCCTTGTCAAGTTCAGCATGATCGTTGTTCCATACGAGCCAATGCAATGGATATTTCTTTTTGATTTCGTCTACCGTCACCATCGCTGCTACTTCTGCTACCACTCAGCCTCTTCGCCGCCTGAGATTTAAAAAGGTAGCTCAGGATACTAAGTAATATTGTGTGCGTATAAACACCGTATGAGAAAAAAAAATAAATAAATAAAATGAAACGTTACGCGCCTAGCGGCGGCTGTCCTCGCCCGTAATAATTCGACGACGGCGGTGAAAAACTTGCCCTATCAAAACCGTCGTTGCGAATGGAACTTTGACAGTAGTCCGATGCATGACACGCTACTGGCGTAGAGATGATATCCCGCCGTTTGTGCTCTTGGCATCTACTATTGCTAATCTGCTAGCTGACCATTGATCAGACAATAAGGGCAAAACACATGATTGGCATACCTACGGGTGCGCGAAGATGCAAAGAGTTGATGCCGCACAAGCGAAGACTGTTAGGCGCGCGCATATGACCGCTTTCCTTCTTGAACGTGAGCGAAATAAAGCCACGTTGCGTGTTTTCTTTCTCACCTTTTATTATACAAATTATACCTGTATATAGAAGTATATACATATATATGATGCTATATATATATATGTATATATATAGCTTATCTAATTTAATTAATCTCATGTATATATAAAAAAAAAATGTTTATAAATATATATTTACGATATATGTGTTATTTATATCTTCAATATATTTTAATCGAAAACTTTAATTACTATATATATATATATATATTAGATAATAATATGTAATTATTTTTTTAATACAAAATTATAATTATAGTGTATTTTTTACTTTGACATTAACTTTTATTACAGAATTATGTTTTATGCTTCATGGTACATGTATATGTGAATGAATTATATGTACACACACATATAGTGCATGTATAGAAAATTTATATTTCATAAAAATTTTTATATATTTGAATAATTTAATAAAATCATAATTCTCAAAATATAATAAATAATAACAAAAATTATTTAATTCTAATTAAGTTCTTTAATTATGTTGGCAAAATTGACAACAAATGTAGTGTATCCAACTATTCAAAATGAAATATAAAATTTAAATTGTGAATGTTATATTTTGAAATTTGGCAACTATGAGCTGAGCGTGCAAGAGTGCGCGTGTAATAATGTCGCTCACTTGTGCAAGTAAGTTATTAAATATTTTATTAACGATAAATTAAATCATTATTTATATAATATATAAATTAAAGTATTTTGTTTTAAAACTTGATATCAAAATGTATTTTTACGATTTTTTTTTTTCAAAACAAACACGATTGCCACCGGCATTATATAACCTAAAAGACAGTTTAAAAATAATAAATTAATCAGTAAAATATTTTGTCACAGTTTCTAACGATGTACCAGAACATCCTGTTATCTCGCCAGTCTCGGGATCAATATTTGAAAGGAGATTAATTGAAAAGTACATTGGAGAAAATGGAATTGATCCAATTAACGGTCAAGAATTAACTGTTGATCAATTAATTGACATTAAAGGTAAAAAATATTAATATAATTATTAATATAAGTATTTAAAATTTTTATTATACACATTTATGGTCAAATTGTCAATTATAGCAACACCTGTCACTAAACCAAAACCACCAAGTGCTACATCTATACCAGCTATTTTGAAAATTTTACAAGATGAATGGGATGCCGTTATGTTACACTCTTTTACATTACGGCAACAATTACAAACAGCTCGCCAAGAACTTTCACATGCTTTGTACCAGCATGATGCAGCATGTAGAGTTATTGCCAGATTGACAAAAGAAGTAACAGCTGCTCGAGAAGCTTTAGCTACATTAAAACCACAAGCTGGTATAACCCAAGCTTCTATTCCACAACCAGTAAGTAGTTAATCAAAATAAATAATTATTAAATATTTTATTATATTTTATTTTCATTCTTTATTTTTGACGTTGTGTATGTTTACGATGAAATAATATTTAAATTTATTTATTTACAGGCAATTGCTGTAGAAGCTGGTGGTGTTGCTATGCAACCTGCAGAACAAGCAGGGATTACTGAAGATATTATTCAGAAATTACAAGAAAAAGCTACAGTTCTTACACAAGAACGAAAACGTAGAGGTCGTTCTGTTCCAGAAGATCTAATCTCGCAAGAAAATATAAGATCTTTTCAAACACTTGCATCACATCCGGTAAGGAAATAATTTTATGTACATAGATGCAATTGTTTAATTATATTAATTTTTGAAATACATTTTTTATTTTTATCAACAGGGTCTTCATTCAGCGAGTATTCCAGGAATTTTAGCTTTAGATATACATGCATCAGATACAAGTAAAATTTTAACTGGAGGAGCAGATAAAAATGCAACAGTATTTAATAAGGATACTGAACAAATTATCACTGTTTTAAAAGGTCACACAAAAAAGGTATAAAACAATCTTAAGAATTTTTATATGAGTAGTCATATTTAATTAATTTCATTTTAATTTACAAAGGTTACACAAGTAATATATCATCCAGAAGAAGATGTAGTTATGACAGCATCACCTGATACAACAATTCGTGTATGGAATGTAGGAACTTCACAAACAACTATTTTATTAAGAGCTCATGATGCACCTGTAACTGGCTTATCATTACATCCTACAGGAGATTATTTATTAAGCTCATCTTTAGATCAGCATTGGGCTTTTTCAGATATCCGCACTGGTCGATTATTAACAAAAGTATATTAATTACTTAAATTTACATTGTAAATAGACAATCACATAAAAAAAAATCATTTTTTCTATGAAAATCTTGATGCATTTATTAGGTTGCTGGACAAGGTAGTCAACCCTTAACAACTGCACAGTTTCATCCTGATGGTCTTATTTTTGGAACTGGAACATCAGATTCACAAGTTAAAATTTGGGATTTAAAAGAGCAATCAAATGTAGCAAATTTTCCTGGTCATTCTGGACCAATTACTGCTATTAGTTTTTCAGAAAATGGCTATTATTTAGCAACAGCTGCTGAAGATTCTTGTGTTAAACTTTGGGATTTACGTAAATTGAAGAACTTTAAAACTTTACAGCTTGATGAGTCTTATGAAGTTAAAGATATTTGCTTTGATCAAAGTGGTACTTACCTTGCAGTAGCTGGATCAGATGTTAGGCAAGTATATATAAAAAATCACAAAGGTTATTTTAGCCAATTTTTTTTCTGAATTAATTTTTTATTATCTTTTATTTATAGGATTTATTTATGTAAAATGTGGAATGAATTAAAAATATTGAATGATCACACAGCTTTAGCTACAGGTGTAAGATTTGGAAAAAATGCTCATTATATTGCATCGACAAGCATGGACCGAACATTAAAGTTATATGGAGTAATGTAACAATAAATAGTTGTAAATTAATTATTAAGTAAAATATAACTGCGAATTGTGAATTAAAAATATCATTTTATACAAATTTCTGCATAGGAATAAATGCGTAAAACAATTACATTTTAAAAATTTTATTTATTTTTGAAAAATTTAAAAAAAAAAAAAAATTTTAAAATATTTGATCGTATAATTCAACAAATATTAACATGTGACTATAAAAAAACATCAATAAACATAAAATAATTTGTAACATTTTTATTTCATTTTTACTTATTTATTTTTGTTGCTATAATTCACATTTAAATATAAGTAAGTAAATAAATGTATATAATTAAAAGAAAAACAAAATCTGTCTACATATATGTATGTGTAAATTCTTGAAAACTAATGGATTTATTAGTTTCTTATTCTCTATAAAAAAATATATTTATGTTTACCTTGAAATTATTGAATAAAAAAATTGAGTTCCATAATAAACGTTCTTAATATAATAATTTAAAATGATATTAATATTTATGTGACTTTTTTTTTATCATTCCAATACTAAAAAGAGGTAATAATAATTTTAATATGAAATAGAAATATCTTTATAAACATTTACATACTTATTGCTTTAAAATTTTTATTTGACCATATTTTTTAGTATATTTCGGCGCTTATTTTTAAATGCTAGACCGATAACGTCATAATTCTCGTCGAAAAACTAATGCGCTATTGTCTATGACGAGCAAAAAAGCCTATATATATATATTTTCACAGATCGCCGGGTGGTGTTGCCTGGTCTGGCGCTCGCTGCTGCTCTTGATTGCCTATGCACAGCACACACCTGACGTCAGAGAGGAAAAGACAGAGATAAAAGAAGGATGATTGCAAAGAAACGAGAGAAAGACAGGAAACAACCACAAGGGGGCCGCCAAGATGGTTGTCAATGTTGATAAGTAATATTTGGCTTCGCGTTCGTGCACAAACGAAAAGGAAAAATTTTAACGAAGACATCGAGAACGCAAGCGTTAGTCTGTTAAAAAAGACTTGGCTGAAGAAATCCAGGATTATTAAAATCATGTTTACAAATAAGTAGTAGTAGCGACGATAGCAGCTTAGTGTCCGAAGGAGGTGCGCGACGCGGTGCTAGCGTTGTAGATTAAGGAAGGGTGGCCAGTTTTCCTAAGCAGGACAGAGGGAGGGAGCAAGAAAAAAAAGATTGGCGACGACGACGACAACGAAGAGGACGTCGTCGTGTCTCCGCACCCTCAAGGGATGGCGGACAATGAGGATGCGGAGCAAGAGATACGTAAGGCCCTGGACGTCGTCCAGTCGATGATCGACATCTCAGCGGATCGTCTTGAGGGCCTTAGGACCCAGTGTTCCACTAGTGCCGAATTAACCCAACAGGAGATCCGCACTCTTGAGGTAACCAATGTTCTTGACGATTGTTAACTTTTTGTAGCTCAATGTGTCTTTTTATTTAAATAAGTAAGAGGTTGTTTTTGATGGTTGTATACAATGTTATTGAATGCTAAACCACAATTTTTAATTAAATACAAATAAAAATATAGAAAGAAGTTTAATTATGTGATAAATTTCTAACAAAGGGTTTGTCATATTTTTTATTTTATACAAAAAATGTTGTATTTTTAATTTAACTATTTCTAAAATTTTATTTATGCTTAAATATAATACTTTATTTATATGAATGAGAAACTCATTCTGAAATCGTTAATCGAAAATTTTAATTTTATAATTTAATATTTTTTCAATATTTTAAAAATTTATTAAGTTAAACAGTAAAGTATATAAATAGTAAAGCGTAATCAAGATAATTTATTCTACCTTAAGAAATTTTAAACTAAGAGATGTTTATTATTATTTTGGATTAAATATTTTTTTTATTAAAAAAAATAGGAAATTTATTCCTCATTAAGAATTTTTAATATTTAATTAATCAAGAAGAAGAAAAACATCCTTAACTTAATTTAATATTAGTACTAGAATATAGTACAATCAAAACAAAGTTTATTTATTAATGATAACAGTTTTAAGATAATTGAACATTTTCAATTTTATTTAAACATCATTTTATGGTTTCTATTCCTAATCTCTTATGCTTTTTGTAATAAAGTAAATAATAAACAATTAATTATTTAATATGTCTTTAAATTATAAAAATTTAGTTGTTATTATTTAAAAAATAATTTTTATTAATAAATTACATAAATTACAAAGTTATTGTATAATATATTAATTTATTATTAATTATTGTAATTAATTGTGAAATATAGTATACAAATTAATTGAATATTAAAATTATTTTTTTGTATATAATATTAAAAATATTATTTGATACAATTTATTTTAATGAATAAATTTTAAATACATTTTTAAAAAAATAAAGATTATTAGTTATTTTCACAATTGCAAATTAAACTTTTTATAAATGTCACTAATTTGATATTCAAGAGATAATAAGATAAATGAGACTACTTAGTTGTTAGAAATCACACTTTATATAATTTAATTATATGAAGTTAGTGACCAATTATTTATTTTATACTTTATTTTATTTTTTTTTTTTTTTTGAGACTTATCTGCTTTGAAACATCTAGTACTTGAACCTTATGTAAAGTGTACAGGATATTGAAATAATCCATAATTAGTTTAGTAATACTTGTGTAAGAATTCTGGTATAGGGATTCTATTCTGATAAGACAGAATAAAATTTATTTTTCTGAGTAAAATATTTTTATTTAAAATAAAAAATTAGTTATAATCTATTTTAATATTATTAAAAAATTGTATTGTTCTTATATCTTAATAGTTTAATTTTATTTTTGTTTATCCTAATACTGTAATAATATTACTATATTTATGTTTCTTGTATTTGTGCGCTAATATTATTTAATATAAATGTTATTAACTAAAAATAAAATGTTTGATTAATAAATTGGAAAGTAAACATTTATATTTAGATATTGTTTAAAATCTTTGATGTTAAACATCTTAAATACTAACCGTATAAAAAGAAAAAATTTATCATAAAAAACAAAAAATTTAAATTTTACTCAATTTTGAAATACCTATATAAAGTTGCTTCAATGAATACTACAATGTTGTAGGGGAAATTAATAAAATTATATTCAAAGCAACTTGTTACCAAAGAAAAACTTGCTGTTGAATCATTACCTGCAGAGATGAGACAATACCCATCTCTACGACAATGGCTTAGAGTTGTAGGTCTTACTCAAGAATCTATACAGGTATATATAAATATTCCGATTTGAATTTAGATAATTAAACATTTTAGAATATAAATAAAAGTTTTTTTTATATGTTTAGTTGGTTTGTTCTAAAGCTAATTCTTTAGAAGCATTGAAAGAAAAATCAGAACATGAATTAGGAACTATGTTAGGTGAAAATAACACTCGACATGAAGAAGAATTGCGAAGGTTATGCAGAGCACTTCATAATCTTCGTCGATATATGGGTGAATAATAATATTTCATTTGTCATTTTTTAATTTTGTAACAGTTTTTAAACATTTTAATATACAGAATCAAATTAATTTTTTTTCATATAATAATTTAAATGAGTATTATTTTGAAAGATATTTATTTATGTGTTAACATTTTATACATAATAAAATGTTTTAATTTATATCTTATTAAATTTTATGTTATTAGATGTCCTTATTAGAGGTGATATGGACAATAGTGATATGAATTTATACTGGGACTCTTGGGACAGGCATCAGATAAGAAGTGGTCCATCACCTCGACCTATTCGATCTCGTGTTACAAGAAGTTCTATACCCTCCGAAGATAGTATTCCATACCATAATAATAATAATAATTTTAATAGTGATATGCTGGCTCAGGCCTCTTCCGTTGTATCTTTATCATCATTTACTAGTCCACCCTCCACTCCATTATTATTATTAAAAGGTCAAGGTTAGTATTAATTAGTAGAATTATTTCTAATATTTATTATTCTAATATAAATAAACATAATCAAAAACTTATTATCCTATTTTCACAGCTTTAGGATTAAAATTTTCTACAACTCCGCCTCCAAGTAAGAAAGGTCAGCAGACTGTGTCAGATAACTCTTCTCAATCCGAAGCATTTCCATTGACAAAGTCAAAATCTCATGAATCACAATTGGCAAATCGTCTTGAAAATGGTGAAACAACTGTTAGGTAATTATCTAATTATATAATTAATCGTTCATCAATTAAAAGTTCATTAATTTTAACTGTAATTTTATAATACTTTTAGTTCTGCTAATGAACAACAAACAACTACAGTTATTAGAAGAAGTCATTTACCCACAGAATCTGATTCTTACAATAATGCTGATATTGTTGGTGATAATTTATTGCCCAATAGTAATAGTCCTATTAAGTCTTCACCATATTCCAGTGCAGAAAGTGATGATAATAGTTTTAAAGGAACAGGTAATCCAAAAAGTAGTTGAAAGAAAAATTTGAAATAAATAATTCATTAAATATTATTATTTCATTTCAAATTTGTCATCTTATCATTCACCAATAATTTTTAAAAATTTCTTAACATTTTTAGTGACAAGTCTTCAAGTGCCAAAATCTCCTAGAACGCCAACAGTGACACGTGGCATGGGACATGTTATTAATCATCGTTTTACAAAAACTTTTAAAATGATGACAACTTGTGATTATTGCGATAAACAAATGTTTATTGGCACGGGTCTTAAGTGTAAAGAGTGTAAATACAAGTGTCATAGAGACTGTGAATCTAAAGTACCACCTTCATGTGGTTTACCTCAAGAACTTTTTGATGAATTCAAAAGAACTTTACAAGCTGACAGTACATATCAATATTAATTTGATAAATATGTAAACGTCAGAGCTGCAAATGTTCAACAGAAACGTTATTGATAATGTTGATTTGAGAATATTATAAATCATTTCTTCATATAAAAGAAAAAATTAGAATTAATAATTAATAAATTTATATAAAAATTAAATATTAATGCTTTCGTAAAATTAAAAGTATTTTTAAAAAATTCTTTGTAAGTGTTAAAAAATACAATCATTATTGTTAAAAGATATATTTTTAAAGGATAAAAAAAGTGTACTATTTTATAGATAATTAATAATAAATAAAAAAAGGAAGTTTTTAAATATATGAAAATATAATTGAGAAATCAAAATGTCAAAAAAAAAAAAAAAAAAAAATATACAAATTGTTATAGTTTTGTAGCTCTGACGAAATAAATTATGGTTTATCATTTAATAATGATGCATTAAATTTTAGGTATGGTAAATGTTTCTCCAATTCTTAACAAACCTGGAATCATGTCACCGAATCATCACAATCCAAATTTGTTAGCGACTCTGAATCGAAGAGATCGAAAACGATCACACCCACATCCATCAATAAACATAGCATTTCCGGTATGATTTAGATTTAAGACTTCACTTATCATTTCACTAAAAATACAATCATCCATTAAACAATGTGGCGTAGTGAAAATTAACAAATATTTTATAAATTTTTATTAAACAAGTATTATTTTTCAAAAATTTGAATCATTTTAAACAAGAACTCTACATTCTTAGCACATACATTTATATAACTGTTTTAGTATTTTTTGATACTGCGTGGTGTAAAAAGTATTCGTTACTTATTCACGTTTTTTTTAAAGTCTAAGTTTTTACAAGTTCATACAAGCATTAAATTATTTTATTGACATAACACCAGAAACGTCGTAACGCCTCATCCAGTTTTCAAATTCACTTTTGGCATACTAAATATACGTGCCGTTACCAGGGTGCAGACTCTAGTTCAAATACCTCGAGTTGCAATAGCTCAACACCTTCTAGTCCTGCGTTGTTACCTGCCAATGCTAACCAAACTCCTCAGGCACCTGTCAAACAACAGTTCCATTTTCCGGGTATGATCGGTCGTTAAAAATTTAAAATTCTATTTAAGTTGATAAAAAAATATTTTATTGTTAAATTTTTTTTATAATTTAGATGTCGCGCCCAATGATAAAGGTGTTACTTTGGAAACGCATCGTTTGGAGGGAACAGTATCCAGTGATAGTGACAGGACAGTAAGTGTTTCTGAATCCGGAAGTGTCAGCACAGATTCTGAAAGAACTCCAGTTCGGGTCGACTCTCAAGATTCACAAGTTTCTGATGGAGAACCAGGCGATAGTCGTTGGCCAAGACAAAATAGTGTAAGCTTTTTGATAAATATTTCATTTTTTTATTTAATGCCTCCTTAATGAAATTATTATTTAAAAAATGTATCTTTTATTTTAAGATAATAAAAGTATTAGGGTTTACTTTCTGCGCATAAGATCTTATGAAACTTTAATATTTTTTTAAAAAAACTCATTTATATGAAGTGGTCTATAGTATACACAGGCCTCGTTCATAATGCGTTGGTTACCCGGGAAGCATTGGACTACCATAAAAAACTCATTTATATAAATCATAACATATAATTAAACATTTGAAGCTATTTTTTTTTAAATTCAATACTCATTTGAGAACATTTATTGTTGAAATGCCTTATGTATTGATTTTAATGATTTTACGATACATATTCGTTTTTAATTTTTCAAAAAAGTATAAAAATAAAATTTACAAAATTAAACTGTTAAATAAAATGAGTTGTAAGATATTGCATTATTTTTTCATTATCGTGCAATTTGTAATATTTAATTATCTTAAATTAAAATTTATTTTAGTTATCTATGCGTGAATGGGACATTCCATATGATGAACTCAAAATTGGAGAACCAATAGGTACTGGAAGATTCGGTACAGTGTATAGAGGCAACTGGCATGGTGATGTTGCTATTAAAGTTTTAAATATGGATTATTATCTTGATGATGATAAGACACTTGAAGCATTCAAATTAGAGGTTTACAATATATCAAAATAAAATATATTCAAATACAATATAAAATAACTTGAAGAGAAATTTAATTTACAGGTGGCAACATTCCGAAAAACGCGTCATGAAAATTTAGTTTTATTTATGGGAGCTTGTATGAAGCCTCCTCGCTTGGCAATAGTAACTAGTATGAGCAAAGGCATGACTCTTTATACTCACATTCATTTACGTAAAGATAAATTTAATATGAATAAGACTACAATTATTGCCCAACAAATTTCTCAGGTAAACATCATTGTAACAGAATAATTTACATTTTGACAAAAAAAATTTGTTAAATTTTATGAATTTTATCAAATTTGTAAATATGTATATATGTGTATGTGTGTGTAGGGAATGGGATATCTTCATGCTCGAGGAATTGTTCACAAAGATCTCAAAAGCAAGAATATATTCTTAGAGAATGGAAAGGTTGTGATAACTGATTTTGGATTATTTAGTGTTACTAAACTCTGTTATGGAAACAGGTTATTAAAGAAAAGAGAATAAAAATATATTTTGACTCATTTTTTATCTAGCAAAATTCAAACATAATTTTGTATTTATTCATATTTTACAGAACAGGTAATGGACTGAGCATACCACCTGGTTGGCTGTGTTACTTAGCACCTGAAATTATAAGACGATTGAAACCTCAACAAAATAGAGATCAAGAAGAATTACCTTTTACAGATGCATCCGATGTTTATGCTTTTGGGTATGTAAATAAATTTTTTTTTTTTTTTTTTTTTTTTTTTTTTTTTTTTTTTTTTTTTTTTTTTTTTTTTTTACATAAAAGTTTGTCAATTGCATAAATACACGATTAATAAATTTACAGATTTTTGAAATGAAAAATTTTTTATTTTAAATTAATAAATAATTATATTTAAATTTGTAGAACTGTGTGGTATGAATTACTATGTGGCGAATGGCCATTTAAAGGACAACCTCCTGAAGCCATAATTTGGCAGGTGGGCAAAGGAATGAAACAAACTTTGGCGAATTTACAGGCCTCACGTGATGTAAAAGTACGATTTTTTCATAGTATTCGATTGAAAATTTAATAAATTATTTAAATAATACCGTCAACATTTATTTAGGACATTTTGATGCTTTGTTGGTCGTACCATGCTGAAAATCGACCGGATTTTGCAAAACTTTTGGCAACACTTGAGAAGCTACCTCGTAAAAGGCTAGCACGTAGTCCTTCTCATCCCATTCATCTTTCTCGTTCTGCGGAATCAGTGTTTTAAATACACTTTAAGTCTATTTAAATACAACACTGTTCTTGTAGTGTATATATGTAGCAGTGTGAGTTATCGCCTGGTTTTTGTTCATAAGAGATAAAATAAAAATAATATTAAATGAGTGCAAACTTATTACTTTTTTAACAATTTCCATAAACATTTTATTATCAAATATTTATTATCAGAGTGAATAATTTTACTAAAAATAATTATTAACTTATTTAAATATACTGTGCATATTATAATTTCTTTGATAACGCTACAAAATGTACAAAACATTTATAAATATTTGAAGTTTTAGGACCAACGCAGTATATTATAATTTATATTGTAAATAATATTAATCATTACAGAGCAGTTTTTGTAAATTACTGTATTTTGTAATTTGCTGTTCGAGATAAAGAATAGAAGCCTTATTTGATTTTAATCTCTCAAACAATATTTGGACCAATGGTCTTGTAACTATATCAGTAACATGATCCAATGCTCGTGTTTGCACTAAAAAATATTGTTATTTAAGTATTAGTAACAGGTAGAGATTACACCTATTTTTATTACTATTTTTCTAAGAGTGGATTTATAATTTCACCTGCATTATTATGAATAGAAGCAAGAATATCTGGATGATTTTTACAACATTCAGCCATATCTTCTTCTTCTTGTGCCAAGATTTTAGGTAATTCTGTCATAGTCTGAAAAAATAATTTTAAATATTTATTTTCAACTAAATTAGATTTAAAATATGCATTACATAAAATTTGATTTTTACAATATTATAAAAATTAACAATTTATTTAATAAAATAATATATACAATACATGCATAAGAAATTACTCGTAGAAAAAGCTTACAATAATTTTATTTTTGTTAATATATAATAAATAATAGTTCATATAATTTTTAATATAAATATTATGAAAAATTAATGTACTTAAATATTTTCCAAAATTATTATAATAGATATTATTTTACTAACCTCGGAACAATTAATGGTAATATTTGTTGTATATATAATTTCTAAAGGAATTTCCTTAGATTTTCCATGATCAGATTGAAAACATGTCAGCAAAACTTCTTGTTCCTATAATAAAAAATTTTATCAAAGATTTTTTTAAAAACAAATGTAAATTAAAATTAAATATCTTACTTTAGTAGTTTTTTCTTCTGTGAATACTGAAAAAATTAGTCCAACAAAACTTTGATCCATAATTTGATACATTGCTTGGGTACCCACATCTTAAAATTTATTATAATTTGAAAAAATTATCTCAACAAATATATTAAAAAGGAAGGATTTAAATTTACCAACGTGAGATGGACAAACTGTGATATGTGGGTGGGAATGGTACCATCCAACAACTCTCATTGTTCTTTGAAGTTCATCAGTTAAACGTTCAGCTTCATTAGCAGCTTTAAGTAATTGATCTGAAGATATTTCTACACGATCTTTTTTTTTGTCAGAGCGTCTTAAAATTATCACAGCTGATATATTAGTAACACCGTTAACATGCTACAAAGATAAATTTTTAAAATAGTATTAAAGATGAATTTTATTAATTATAAAATTAGATATATCAACATACATCACCAATAAGAAGACCCATTACTTCAAAATTTTCAGTTGACAATGCATGTTGCAAGCAAACCATATAAACATCGGCTTGCAGTTCAACTTTTTTCAATTGACCATTCATTATTATTCAATTAACAAAATCCAACACAAAAATTCAATTATTTCAATTTTATTTGAAAATGTAACAATGTATTAAATGGTCAAAAACGATTAATTAAATTAATTTTAAGTAAAGTATTATTTCACTACTTATTATATCTCAAGCAAATTATTTTGTTTACTTTTATAGTAAATAAACTAAATTCTCATTCGTCTAGAAATACATTGTTGATTGTGTCTAGCCTTAAAAATATAGTATGAATTTTTTGTACTGGTTTTATTCATATGCGATAAATATATATATATAACAATCAATTAAACTTTATCAACAGATCGAGTAAAATATTGAATTGTTATCGGTGAAATTCTTTATTATCAGCAGTAGAAATTTATAAAATCTTTATATCCCAGATAATATATAAATATATTGTTATAATTTATTTATAATAAATAATAATAATGATAAGTACAACTGCAATAATGGAAAAAATGAATTAATTTCAAAGGAAATTATAAATGAATAAAAATAGTATTATGTGACTCTGCAATTTTTTCCGTTGTGTGCTGCCCCCTTGATTGGTAATTTTTTTTGAGTATACATGCGCATGTCATCAACATTAGCGCAAGAAATTCTCTATTCGCCTGCGCGACGACTGACGATTTCCGTGGAGTCCAAGAACGTATGGTGTGGTGCGCGCATGGACGATTGTGCGACAACGACGACGTGTGCATAAATATTATCCTACAAAACACGCACCGCTGCCTGCGCACACGATAAGGAAAATAACACATCGAAACGTCCGAGAATACGAAAAAAAAAACCTGAAGACGCGCAAGTGTCTATCGTTCATATAAGAGAGCTGTGCTCTCTTCGTCTCGTTGACTTAGTTGACGGTGTGCAATTGTGCCAGTGCAAGTGTGTGTGCGTAGTCGTGTTGCGCGCGTGTTGTATTACACACGGGGATCAAAAAAGCTGCAGAAGAGCTTCGTCGATTTCGTCGTGGGAGAAACTCCAATTTTTCTCCAAGTGAGTTCGTGTTTGTTCTTTTTAATAAAATTTCATTTTTTTTTTTTCATCTTTTCCTAAAATACCCAAATTTTCTGAATAAAATTTTAAAAAGTAAGGGAGAGAGTTACTCCGAAAATTTTTACTCATCTCTGCGTGTTTTTGAGATGAGTCAAGTGAGTTTCGGGAAATATCGCAAAGAAAAGGAGAAAGGAAGAAGAAGCAAACGTGTATAAAATAAGAAAGAGACAGCACCTACACTACAATTCTATGGTGCGTATGCCAACACACCAAGAAAACAGCGTGTACTGTTGCCGCCGCCGCTACTGCTGCACATCGTGCGCGCGATCCAGTTTGCACCGGATTGCGGCAGAGTCCGTGCAGATTTTCTCCTTTCTTTTTCTCTCTCTCTCTCTCTCTCTCTCTCTCTCTCCCTCACTCTCTCCCTCTCTTGTTCTCTCACTCTTTCGTTAGCCTAGGTTCCTCTTATATACGTACCTGCTCCTTCCTTTTTCCTCTTTCTTAAATGTGAGATACATGTTTTATAAAACGCGTGTAAATTGTTGGTGCAGGTGACGGATCTGCTGCTACTACCGCTATAGACTTCGGCGTGGAAGAAGTCTTCTCGTTATTCGTGAAGGCGCGCCCGTGAATTTGTAATACACACGTGCACGAAGAGAAGAACGAGAGAGAGAGAGAGAAAGAGAGAGAGAGAGAGAGAGGGAGAGAGAGAGAGAGAAAGAAACGGGAGGAGAGCAGCATTAACGGGACTGTCCAGGGCAACGTCGTCGAGGACGCGCCGCCACAACCAACAGAATGTCGAACGAGGAGACATCCGCTGATCGCAATGTCGAAATCTGGAAGATCAAAAAGCTTATCAAAAGTTTAGAAATGGCGAGAGGGTGAGTGTTACGATTTTTTAGTCGAAAATTATTTTGGAGCAAAATTATATTCTTGCCATATGTTTGCGAAATTCTAATTTTTTAAATATTTTATTTCCGTTAAATTTGAAACACGTGGGTTTATATTGAGGGCTTATGAAAGAGTTGTAAGTTGGTTAATTAAACTTTATTCGATTGAGTTTAAGAAATTATAATAAAAATAGGTAATTGCAATTCATAATTGTACAAAATGCTATTTACGTATACTCATTTTCTTTATTTAATTATTACTTAATTAATATCTAATATCAGTTGATTTATTTAATATAAATTAAATAAAAAGTTATTATTTAGTAAATAATGAGTTATTTTATTATAATTATGATTGTTTATAATTATTCTATGGACAGTTACTCGGATATAGTATATGTTATTTAATCTAAATATTATTTCACTTTTGTAAAAATATAATTGAAGGTTATTTCTTAGATAAATAATAATTTATAATTTCTTATTAAAAATTCGTAATAGTAATATAATTTTTTTATTTTAAACTAATTTTGTTTTACCAACTTATAAAGGAATGGTACAAGCATGATTTCACTCATCATTCCACCAAAAGATCAAATCTCTAGAGTCAGCAAAATGTTAGCTGATGAATTTGGTACAGCATCGAATATCAAGTCTCGAGTCAATAGACTGTCCGTCCTTGGTGCTATCACATCGGTACAACACAGGCTGAAATTATATACCAAAGGTACAGTTTATTTATGTTTTTAATATAAATAATCTGCTTATTCGTATAATTTAAACCAATGTGCAAAGTATATAAGAAAATAATTATGTAATAAAGAAACAAATGTTTAAGATATTTTACAAATATAATAATAATATATTTAATATTAAATTATCAACTTATATTTTCGATATTTAATGACTATCTTTTAATAACTTTTTCAGTACCTCCAAATGGCCTGGTCATTTACTGTGGGACAATTGTTACTGAGGAAGGAAAAGAAAAAAAAGTAAACATTGATTTTGAACCTTTTAAACCTATTAATACTTCGCTTTATCTTTGTGACAATAAGGTAAATATAAAATAATTATTTTATTATAAATAAAATCTGTATTTCATTTTAATATTAATTTTATCATTTACAGTTCCATACCGAAGCTCTAACAGCACTGCTTGCCGATGATAATAAATTTGGTTTTATTGTTATGGATGGTAATGGTGCACTCTTTGGTACGTTACAAGGCAATACGCGAGAAGTTCTTCATAAATTCACTGTCGATTTACCGAAAAAACACGGTATGTTAATCTCTTTTTTATACATAAGTGTTATCTTTTTATTCACGCATTTTAATGATTCTGCTTTGCTTTGGCTTTAACTGGATCAACATTGGATTAATTTGTTTGTAACAAAGTAGATAATACTTATTTATTGAATTGATAATTTTATTAGCTATTTAATTTGAAAATACAAGCTGCAATAATTAAAAAATGTACATTTAAGATTTAAGATTTTTTTACATTTTATAATTTTATATACCGACACTTTACAGGCAGAGGAGGTCAGTCCGCTCTTCGTTTTGCTCGGTTGCGAATGGAGAAGCGTCATAATTACGTTCGCAAAGTTGCCGAAGTAGCAACGCAGCTTTATATCACTAACGATAAGCCTAACATCGCTGGTTTAATTCTTGCTGGTAGTGCCGACTTCAAAACAGAGCTTAGTCAATCTGATATGTTTGATCCTGTGAGTTTATTTAACTGTTTTATTCGATTATATGATCATTGGAATTATTGTGCTAAATTTATAAAACATCTATTAAGATCATTTTCATGATTTAATTTAATTTAATTTTATTACAGAGATTACAAGCAAAAATCATAAAATTAGTTGATGTTTCATATGGTGGAGAAAATGGTTTTAATCAAGCTATTGAGTTAGCTGCAGAATCTTTGCAAAATGTGAAGTTTATTCAAGAAAAGAAACTTATTGGTATATTTGTTAATCATACATAAAAAACATATTCAACTTATACATTTTAAAACAATTTATTTTATTTATAGGTCGCTACTTTGACGAAATTTCTCAAGATACGGGGAAATATTGTTTTGGAGTTGAAGATACACTAAGAGCATTAGAATTAGGCAGTGTTGAAACGCTGATATGTTGGGAAAATCTTGACATTCAAAGATATGTCTTAAAGAATCACACAAATAATGAAGAAAAAGTTCTTCATCTGACGCCTGAACAAGAAAAAGACAAAACTCACTTTACCGATAAAGAGGTTATTATTACATAAATTTGATACAAATAATAAGTAAAATTGTTATTACTTTTTTAATAATATTCGTTTTTAAAACGTGTAGAGTGGAGTAGAATTGGAATTGGTAGAATGTCAACCTTTATTAGAATGGCTTGCAAACAATTACAAAAGTTTCGGTGCAACTTTAGAAATTATTACAGATAAATCTCAAGAAGGATCCCAGTTTGTTAGAGGCTTTGGTGGTATTGGAGGTTAGTATCAAAATTATGATAATTAAAAAAATTATGATAATTTTAAAATGAAAATAGAATTTGTTGATATACAAGTTATTTATATTATAAAAAAATATATTATTTGTATTCCATGATTAAAAATAATAAATTCATTTTTCTGTCTATAAATTTTTTAAATTTTTATATATTTTTTTTTTTTTTTTTTTTTTTTTGCACTTTGTTCTCAAGAGTAGTTTTTAAGTAAATGAATAATTTTTAAGTGCTTAAATTAAAAAAAAAAAAAAAAAAAATATCTATATACATAATAAATATATTCTAAACATAAGAATATAGTATTCAATGTAATCAATTTATTTTGAAAATATCAAAAAAAATATTATTCAATATTTTCTTTAATATTTTTAATTTATTAAATTTAAAGTCAGAAAAATAAATGAACAAATGTTTAATACAAAAGTCTTTCGCTATATAGGAATCCTCCGCTACAAAGTCGACTTCCAGTCATTGCAGGCCGATGAGCCTCTTGATGACGTTGACCTCGATGATTATTAAATTCGCGTCTCCGTCGCTCGGTCAGAGTCGACCAGGTAGCCTTCTATGATTATAAAAATGCGCTATTTCGCTCTTTCGTTATTTTTTAAATTATTCTTCATATTTCGTGTCATAAATGTTATCTGCATTCTTCGATGAAATCACTTTTAAAAATTTGCATCAATGTTTTATTTTCATTTATTTTCGAATATCATCTTTTTTTGTTCTTCATTAATAATACTGCCAATATTCTGCTGTATTTATATATGTCAGTTTGATGTTTTTTATTGTAGTAGTTTAGTTGTTTGAAAACTTTCTTTTTTTTGACTCTACTCTCGTATTTCTTTTTATAAAAACAAAAAGAGATATAAGGGATGATATTCTTTATTTCATGATTTAAAATTTGTAAACATATTTTGCATGTCTTCATTTTATTTGCACTCTCATCGCATTCTGTAGATCGTCATAATTAGGACAAAAATTGTCATATGTCCTTTCTAATGTTATGTCGCACGCTTAACATAACTTCGTATTTCAGTTCTCTTCGTTTATATTTATTTTTTGATTCTTCCAATTCGTTTAGATTTTGCATGTTAGTTATTTTAGATTTTTATTAAAAGTTGTTATTTTATCTTATTAAAACAATAACCAACGATAGTCATTTTATTACTTAACGTAAATAAAAATATATTAACAATTTTACGGTTGCAATAATTATGTGAACGTTATAAATGATTTGTAAAAAAAAGTTTATTTTATTTTATTTCAATGTCTTATTATTTTTAAGTAAATAGAATGCCTATTTTTTTTTATTACTATTTGAATTGTATAAAAAACAAAATGAGGAAAATTTTTAGCAGTTTTTTTTTTTTATTAACAATTGTATTAATTTCTGTCAGCTTACAAAATGGAGAAGGTATCTGAAAAAGTAAGAGTACCAAGCGAAATTTTTCCTCTAGTAGATTATATAGAATAATAAAATTGAATAAAATCTTAGAGCAATATAAAAATAATTCAGCTGAACTTAATAATTTTACAGGTATTTTGCGGTACAAGGTGGACTTTCAGAGTATGCAGTTGGAAGAGGTTGAGTTCGACAACTTCGACTATGACGACTATTAAGCTTATTGGACTCCAATTATGGATGTTTTTGGAATACACTCGCAGAAACA
Source organism: Chalcis sispes (assembly GCA_949987625.1). NCBI lineage: Eukaryota > Metazoa > Arthropoda > Insecta > Hymenoptera > Chalcididae > Chalcis > Chalcis sispes. The sequence goes on from OX465096.1 coordinate 21,409,983, forward strand.
AAAAGAAGTTAAAGAGAAGAGAGCAGCTATAGATTACACGAAAGAAAATTCAGAAATGCTGAACGTTATGAACACGCCCGACTCATAGTCTCTTTCTCTCTATCATTCCAAAATGGAAAGAAATGAAGATAGGATCAAAAAGTACTTCTATTTTTTTCTATAGAAAAAATTTTTAAAAAATGTGGTTCTGTGAACTCTATAGCTTCGAAAGATTGAGAGAAAGAGAAAACTCTGGTGCTGTGCTGTAACGACAAAAATAATAAATAAAATAACAGTCGGTGCTTGTGAGTCAAAGACTCGACACGGAGAAGACTGCGACAACTTAACTAAAAGCCAGCTTGATGCCTGCCTATGACGTTGAACCGACGATACGCCGTCGCAATTTTCTATCGCAACGTTGACTCGTCGTCGAGGCTGTTCTAAGACTCGTCAACCACACATGAGAAAAATCAATACTTAGAATTTATTCATTAATAATTGCTGTTAATTATAGAAAAAAATTTTTAATTGCCGCACTCTGTCTTTTACATATTTTTCTTTATCGTTGTAACTCTTTTATCGATTGTTCTTTCGAGGCGAATCGTTTCTTGTTGTTTTTGTGCTTTTTAATCAAATTAAAAAAATTTATAATTAATGAAATAATTGAACATTTCGAAGGCTTACGTTATCTTTCTCTCCAACGGTGGTAGCAACTACGAGGCAGCCTTGACGAAGCCGGTCGATCTACCAAGCGTTACCTCTGTTCGTAAGGAGAATTATGGACGAAATGTAATAAACTGAATTGCTATTACCGAAAAGGTGTACAATATTAAAAATAATTTGCATAAAAGAACAATGTTACATAATTTAAAGAAATGAAAGATATTGAAATTGAAAAATATTGAATTTTAAATATCCATAGTGATTAAATCTATTCCAATACTCAATTCCTGAAATCCTTTATATAATAGTTACTTTTTTGAAAAAAGTTAAACTAATAATTTTGTGAATAAATGGAAAATAAAAGAAATAACAATTAATAAACAGTTTGCAATTTCCGTATACATAAATTTTAATATTTTTCCATTATAAACAAATTTAAAAAAATTCAAATATTTACTTATTTTAAAAAATAAATTTGTTATATAATAAAGCTGTTTATAATATAAAAATACCTTTATTATATTTATATACAATTAATATTGTTAAAACAATATTTTTTTTTTATTGTTTACCTTTTAAACTTAAAAAATATAAATCTTTAGGAATGAAGAAAATTACCTAATTATCTAATTTATTCAAAAATAAATTGAAAAAATCTTAAAAATGTTTTTTTTTTTTATAACTATTTATTTAAAAGTCACAAAATACAGCATAAAAAATTACCTTGATAATTATATCACTAAGTAATTCTAACGATTTCAGTCTGACTCTGGCACTAACAAGTTTAGACTTGCATCGATCACCATTGATCCAATAAATTTTTCTTCTCCCCCTCGTATGCACAACTTTGAGTTTGTTATTTCAGTTCTTTTTTCATCCATCATGGCAGTTTTAATCCACTTTGAACTAGAACATTTTTTGCAAGTTTCAGTAGGAATTCTGTCAAGACTCACAGTTCTATTTCCACAATCACCACATTTGAAAAATCTTTTTACTGCATCAATAACTTTTATAGGATGCTGTAATTTTTTGCATAATTCTGAACTTGAAAATGCAATATATTTACAAACACTACAACGTACAGCTTTACACTCAATTTTAAAAGTAGTTAACATTTTTTCTTCCATCCGCTCTTTTGTTTCTAATTTTTTAAAGTATTGTTCAGTTTCTTCACTTTCTCTTTTTTCTATTAAATCAGAGTGAGCTGATTTTAATTCTAACATTTCTTGAAATTTAGTTTTAATAATGTCTTTTTTTTCTGTTATTTCTTTATTTATTATTTCACTTTGTTCTTCCTCTCTTTTACGTTTTATACCTTTTTCATTTAAAATTTCTTTATTTGGTCGAATTTTATTGGGATTTTCTTTTTTAATTGCACCATTTCTTTTTACCCATTCAATAGCATTTAATTTTGCTTTATTTACATGATTTTTTGAAATAGGTTCTGAAAAATCAATAATTCCTCCTTTCATACCAGTTCCTAATTTAGGGGAAGATAAATTAAGTTTAAAATTTCCTTTTTTTTCTTCTGATTCTGTTGAAGAATTTAATTTTTTATGAGCATCCCATTCTCGTAATTTATTTAATCTTGCAGAATCTTTTCTTAATTGACTTGTTGTTAATTCAACACTAGTTGCTTTTATTTTGGTGTCAGGTGTTGTTTTAAGTAGTGTTGTGTCATTTGCTTTCGCTTTCATATCCCCTCTCAATAAAGCTAAACGTTCACAATCTTTTTTATAAAGAGTTTCATTTCGTTTTGCTGGAATAGCCATAAATGGTAATGCATCAGGATGGCGTTGTTGTGTTACACCTACTTTTTTAAAAGCATTATTTGGAGTTCCAAAAGCTCTTTGTACTCCATTAGTTTGGAGTTCAGATCTTCTACCAAACTTTGCATATTCTTGTTTTACATGATAAACACAATATTCAGAATCACTTAAATTTACTGGAACTGTGCATGGGTCTCCATTTTTTTTTCTTGACTTGCATTTTCCTAAATCTTTTGAAGTTCCTAAGACCATAATTTTCAAAGAATTATCAACAGATAGTGTAGCTAAATCTTTGTCATCTCTAGATTCTAAAACTGAGGGATTTAAAATACCAACAACAGCACCACTTGTTAATTTCCAAAAATTTTTAAATGCACTATTAAAAAGAAATACTGAAACAGTTTTCATATCTGCAGAAAGATCGCTTATTTTCCATATACAATACTGACTTCCTTTTTGGGATGTTTTAGCTGCAGTTTTATTTAATAAAACTCCTGCAATAACCCAATCTTCAATGGTATTACTTACAGATTGATTCATTAAATGAATTTTCACCATTGAAACAGTGACTGGTTTTCTACCTTGCATCTTTTCTTTTAACTCTGCCGATGAAACTAAGGGCCTTATAATTCTCAAACCAAAAATAGGATCTTTGTAGACATCGTGAGAAGTGGAATTAACAGAACTTGTTAGAATTTTTAAATCATATTTATCACTTGTTGTGAGATTAGATGCATTAGAATTATTTGATAAAGAAGGGTTATTAATATTTAAATTTATATTATTGCTTTTCGGTGTTTTGCGAATATTATTCAATGGTTCATTAAAAGTAGTTCTTTCTTTAAAACTAGATTCAAAATTAACATTTTCAGATTGTTTATTTTTTATTAAATTCTTAATTTCTCTCCCATAATCGGAATATTTTTGTTTTTCAAAGTATTTTTTATCTTCGTCATCGGATGAATCTGCATAATTATCAATAATAGAAGTAGATTCTTGCGTTATCTTTGAAGTTTCAAGTTTAACATCTGCAACATCGTTAGGAGTATCAAGAAAATTTATGTCTATCTCTTTTAAAGCATTATGCTCTAGTTTTTTAGAAGAATCTTCATTATCCAATTTTGATTCTTTATCATCTGTATTTGCCAAAAGTTTGGCAAGAAGAAAATCATCATCAGAATCATCGCTGCTCATTCTATAAAAGTATCTGTAAAAAAGTTAATTCTTTAAAATATTAATAAACATTAAAGATTAATCTTAGTTTGGAAACTTAAATTTAAAAATTTTTTTTATAATTGAAATAGAAAGTTTTTATCAGATAATTTAGGTAAAACAAAGATTTTTCGTGACAATGTTAATAACTAGAATTAATTTCCAATACTCACTACAAATATTTTATGCATGAATTACAATTAAATCTATTTTATATTGATTTTTATCAGCAATACCGATAACAAATATAAATCATTATTTGATACATAAGTAATTAATATTATTAACACTTGTCACAATTTTTCATTAACTGGTCGATTATTATATGTGGCAATTGTTGATTTCAAAACATGAATGACAGACGACAAAAGAATGTTCGACATGTGTTCTGATTATTCTGAATCCCGCCAATTCAACATGCTAACAACTGTAAAGTATGTACAATCTCTACTATTTATAGTTATAGTTATTTTCGTTCTATAAGATTATGTTACTATTTCTCCAAAGCGCGGGAAATTTGAATATTTGAACGGTGCAAGTTATGTTTGTAAGAAAAAATTATTTTGAAAATTTAAGGTAAATAATATCTTTTATTATCTTAAAACATATAGAAACAAAAATGAATAAAAATATTTTTCATTCAAAGAATAATATTCTAATGTTATTTTTTTTTTTTAAATAAACTTTTTTTTAAAATGCAAATTTTGTATCGAGTACTGGATTCTTAAAATTTAATTTGAAACGAAACAAGTTATATAAATAAGCGCATATAGTAGATATCCACACAATATCTACCACACATTTTCCAAGAAATTAATCACCGTGTACTAAAAGTATTATCGAACCATCGCCAAACTTTCCATTAACCGTCGATACCTTAACAACTAATTTTCCTTAATTATAGTCTGCTTCAGAATTATACAAACATCTTACGGTAATTTCTGATTGGATTCTTTTGTCTAAACATAGCGTATTTATTAAAAGAAAAAAAAGCAACGAGAGAGAGAGAGAGAAGGAATAGAGAAAAAAAGAAAGAAAGTCGTTGGGAGTGCGACTGCGGGGCAATCCGAATTTTAAATTACCGCAAGACACGCTCCCCGACGGAGCGATTCGCGCGCGCTTCGTTCGAATCGATCCGTAAGACCGAGTGCTAGCAGTGTACGGTAAGGGAGAGAGAAAAAGAGAGAGAGAGAGAGAGAGAGAGAATGAGAAAGTGAGAGAAAAGAGAATAGTCGGAGATGGGACGAGATTGTGAAATATTCACCGCGAGGGCGGTCGCGGCGACCTCGCCTCCGGCGGCCGAGGGCTACAACGCAATCGGAAAAACGCCGCGAGCCGTTGCGACGTGCCCCGCGGCTGGAAAAACGCCTACTTTTACCCTACCTGCAACTGCAGCCCCCCTCCCCTCCACCCCCCTTCACTCTTATTTTCTCTCCTTTTCTTTCCATAGCGCGCTTGGCTTATTTTTCATTGAAGGAAAAACCGTTTCGCCGTGTACGCGCCGTTTGCACCATAAATTATTAAAGGTTGTGTATAGCGCGAGCAGCCAATGCGCACATCTATATCGCGAATACCGTGTACGTGTATACATACAGTCCTTCTTCGCAGATGCTCCTATACTTACTTACGGTTTACATGTATTTTTACATATACCTATACGTATACATGTAAGATCACTACGACGCTCTCTGCATATTTCACGTATTCCAATTAAAAATATAAACCGAGCACGACCGGAAGCTCGGCCATATATGACTATATCGGCGCGTGGGGTGTTAAACATTACGAGTGACGCCCGACCGTTTGTTCTCGTTATGCGCTACGTTTGGTATGAAATAATACACGTAAGAAAACCTTCTTGGCCAATTCGGTGCTTTTGAGCTTGAAGGAAAACATTATTTTTTCTAGAGTCCAAAAACAATTTTTATAAATATTAAAACACGCGAAATTTAAATTTTAAGTTTTAATTGTTGTGAAAGTTGATGTTCAATCGAACCGAGTCAAATGCTCTTTCGTAATGGAAATTTTACAATTTAATATTCGGGTCAAAACAGAACTAAGTTTTCAACCTTATTTTTATTCAAGTCTTTACATCTATCAATAAAGGATGGATGTCGAGAACAAAATTAATTCCGGTATTCTTTGTTTTAACGATTTTCCTTATTTATCTTTTTTTTTTAAATAAATAATCTTATGCAATTTGAATTTTCAATTTGTAATTATTCACGATAAAACAGTGAAATATGATAAACTTATATAAATAAAGAAACAAATACCAGCAATTCATTTTATTATTTCAAATATTGTGTATGTGAGAAACAATTAAAAATAAAATTCATGCAAAAAATTAAACAGTTGTTTAAAATTAAAAAATAAATGTGTATACATTAGAGTAAAAAAGACGCGACTGGTAATTAATTCCAAAAAAAAAAAAAAAAAAAACTAATTTCCTTGACAAACCAAACAAGTGCATATACGCAACAAAACAAAATCCACTTGCATCCATCGATGGCAAAGAAACAACAGCCGCATAAGAAGGATGATCCCTCGGGAATAAAAAAAAAAAAAAAAAAAAATAAATAAATAAATAAAGAAAGAAACAGGACTTTTTGCAGCCGCCTGCAGCGTTCATTTTTCGTGCCCCTGTAGTCGAGTGGCTCGTGTGCTACAAGAGAGAAAGAAAAAGGAAACATAAGGGACCGCTGCGCGAGTTGCCCCCGAGTCCGTAACAGGTGTCGGGACCGAAAGCCAACCTGTCGCGATCGTACACGTACGCACTCGTCACCTAAGCGTCACCTCTACACTCGTAAACCTAATGCATTTGTATGTGTACCTGTAATGCTTGTATATGTATATACGGCCCGTGCCATACGTCGACAAACACGCTCGCGGATCTATATATATATTATACGAAGAGAACGAGCTATCGTATAAGAAAGAAGAGAGGGAGAAGCAGCTGGTAGCCGGAGAAGAAAGCAGCCGGCGGTGCAGGTTTACGAGGAGAGAAAAAGAGAGAGAGAGAGAGAGAAAGACTCCTCCTGCACTGCAGTAGCGGCGCAGCTACTGCTGTATTTTTCATACGCCCAATTCCAGAGTGAGTGAGAGAGAGAGAGAGAGAGAACAGCCGGCGCCTATATACGTTTCAGCCGTTAAACATCGGGAAATCGAACGGCCGGAATGCTATGCTTTTAATGATCGGTTTTCCGTATTCATTTGACTTTTTCAAACCTCTCCTTACTCTCTGCCTCGCTCTCTTGAGTGTTAATGCCTGCAGCAGGTGAAAAGCTGCCAAGGGGATTTCGTCACGAATTCGAGGGCGCATCATCTGGATTTTACATACCGGAGGCTTGCTCGCGTTAAATTCTTCCGATCTTCTTTATGCTCGCAACTTGCTTCACACATATATATGTATATATATATACCAGACACGGTTTAATCTAAATATTGTTAGTTTTATTTTTGTCAAAAATTTAACCGCTTTTTAATAATTAATTTATCTTTTCGATTTTACAAGCTTAACAAACACAAAATATTTACTTTTAAAAATAAATATAATATAACAATAAATAATCTGTATTATATATTACTTATACTTGTAAGTAATGTATTTTATTTACATAACTTACAATTTATGTATATAATTATATCCAAGTGAATACTTTAGGTATTTAGAAAGTTTGTGAGTTCGAAACAATACCACGAATCGAATTAAAAAATAATATATGAAATACTTGTTGGTGTAAATAAAAAATGTAAACAATTACTCGATAAAAAGAACCAATATTTTTACTCGTCGCATAATTCATCGCTTGTATCGGGTGTTGAAAATAGTTATAAAGTAATCAAAGGTATATAAAAAGTCCACCGAAAACATATCTATTCTTCCGCTTCTCTGACCACGTCGACATCCTTTTCTACGGTCTCCCAGTCACTCGGTCGGCACGCGCTGTAAACGCGTTATTTTAAAATTACGGTCAGGTGCAGATCGCTCGGCAGTCGAGTCTATCTCTCTCTCTCTCTCTCTCTCTCTTTCTCTCTCTTACGAAACGCTTATTATACGACTATACCGCTTTAGCACGAACAATATATGATGCTTGCGTTGGACGAGTTTCCGTCGGAAAAACTGTACGTATTATAAAGAAAAGAAAAAGAGGCGATCGGATGCTCGGATAACACGTGTGCTGGGAGAAAAGGGAACGGGAGATTCGATTTTCCGAGAGGAGGCGCGTGACCGACTACCAGCATCGTTGTATTTCACAAAAGCGAGTAAGAGAGAAAGAGAGAAACAGAATCGAAGGGACCTGCTGCTGTAGCGACTAACACTCAGACTTGTCGTCGAGGGTCGATCCGCTCGGTGAGCATCTGCAAAGGAATGAAACTACACTACGTGCGCCCTTTTCCCCCTCTCTCTCTCTCTCTCTCTCACTCTCTCTCTCTCTCCCGTTTACCCTTTTTATCGGAGGGTATAAAACGAGAGGAGATGACATGATTTTGCGGACACGCGTGGCAGGATCATTAGGGTCGTTAGGTGTTCGTGTGTGCGTCGTATACGTTAAGCGCATGTATGTGCGACCTAACGCCTTTCCTTCTCTCTCTTTCTTTCTCTCTATCTTTTTCTCTTCGAACTGATTATCGTCGTGATTTATCACGGATACGAGCCGAAACGATTTGTGCTACTTTTCGCTTTTTTTTTTTTTTTTTTTTTTTCGTCCATCCACTTTGATTTCCCGCGGAATGCGTCTCGAGGGTTATTGGGTTTGTCGTACATCAAGAGGGCAGACTTATTTCGAACAAATAGTTTTGGAATTTAAAGAATGTCACTCCGAAACGAAGAGCTTTACAATTTAAAGATTCGAATGGTTTTTGAGTAATTTTCGAAGAATAAGCGAAAGGGTAATTAAGAATATCAGGTATAATTATAAGGTAACCTGAATTCAATTTTAATAAAAGAATTGACCTATTGATTTCGAGGTACAAATAATATACTTTTTAAATAACAATTTTTGCGATGCAATATTGGTGAATATTGTATCTTATATAGATACCATATATTTATTTTGTAAAGTAATTTTATCAATGAATTTAAAAAAAAAAAAAATGTTATAATAATTTAAATGCCAATCTTTAAGAAAAGATTCAAATTTCACTTTATTACAATCAATAATCTTTTAATATCTTTTATTTTATTCATGTTAATTGACTTAGGCATTTATGATTTTTCTAAAATTTCCAAAACTTAGAATTGTAAATTTGAAATATTATAATATGTAATTTAAAAAAACTAAGTTTAATACATTTTTTGGTTCTAAAAATAATAGCATAGCGAGAATAATAGCATAATAGGTCAACAAATTGTTATTTTTTCCAACTGAAAAAAATGCCTTGTATTTTTTGTTTATTTCAAAGAAATGTATAAAATTAATGTTTTAAAAATTTTTTACTAATGAAGTTGTTCATGTTCACAAAGAGTAATTTTGATAAATACAGAGATTTTATAGGCTAATAATTTTGAAGTTTGTTTAAAAGATTTCTAGTTTGAAAGAGATATGAATTGCTTTTTAGAATTAGCACAATTAGTATTAAAAGCATAACTTTACAGAAGTAAGTTGAATAGGAAATTGTACGTAATTGTATCGATTTTATGCTTGTTTCCTCCGATAAATTATTCTTTACAATGTGAAAGTATACAATGAAGTACATTCAATTTTCATATAATTAATAAAAATTTTCTTTTTCATAGTAAAATCCATATATGAATACTTTGAACTTTATAAAATAATTGGATTTTTGTGGTAAAATGATTTTATGGCATGCGTAGTAATAATTAACTATTTTATAATATATATAATCACGTTTATTAATAATTAAATTAAACATACTTAATTTATACTTTATAAAATTAACACATATTTGCTTTCACAAGTTTTACGATTAGAGATTTAATTAAAAAAAAAAAAAAAAAAATGTTTAATTAAAACCTATAAAAAAACATTATTGAAAAATAGCTTATGTTTTAACAATGTAAAATATAAAAAGTTTATTCTTACAAGGTACATGTAAAGAAGTATTTTTTAACAAAAATTTTTTATCTTCAGGAGACCTTGTATGAAAACTTATTTAAAATTTTACAATATTTATTAAAACATTATTCGATTAAAAATTGAATACGAAAATTTTATTTTTATGCAACAAAATTTCAGAATGATTTTTTATTTCATGAAAAATTATAAATAGTAATCATAGAAATAGAGTAACTTATCGTTAAACGAAATATAATAAATCTCTTTAGAATAAGGAAATAAAAAAATAATTGAATTTCATCTTGCTTAAATATTCATAAAGAATACATGTATTTTTATTTAAATATGATTCAAAAACGTTATTTTCAAGATTTAACGAACCTGCATATCAAAGGTACTAATTAAGACATTACTCGTAACAAAGACAAAAAAAAAGTAGCAGTGACAGTCGTTTATCCTTATGCATACGAGGAGTGAAATTTTCTAAAATTCTTTTATTCAACGATGCCCATAAGTTAACTCTCTATCGATTACTTACTATAAATGGATAAACAACGCGCCGTTAACGATAGAAAAACAAAAACAGATCGCGTTCAATTTCTCGCGGACGTTGACATATTTCGAATCGCATCCCTATCGTCGGTGGTTTATTCAGCGTCTTCGGTGGGCCATTCAGCGCGGAAAAGACACGCAGCTACGATGACGACGACGACGACGACGACGACGACGACGACGACGAAGGGCTGCTTTTCTTTCCGTCTCCTTGGATATGTATGTTCATCCCGAACCTACCTTACTATCTATACACCCGCGTCTAAGTGCCCTCATAAAAATTCCAAAAGTCCTGAAAACTCATTATCGAGCTCATTTAGCGAGAGTAAAGAGCGAGTCGCTTCCTGAAAAACGTTCGCGAGGCCCTTCTTTTTCTTGTTCGTCATGTTCTGAAAGGGGAACGACTCACACCCGACTCGCTCGTGCTTTTTCCCTTCCGCGCTTTCTCATATCGTTATTTTACATCGTCGCCGTCGTCGTCATAGTCATAGTCATCTTCTTTCTCTTCTTCTCACACGTCGTCGTCGTCATCGTCGTCGTCGTCGTAGTCTACGTCGTCTTCTTTGCGGGCAAGAGAGGAAAAGTTCTTTTTCCGACGTTTGCACGTGCCCCGAGGGCAGCGCAAACACATAGCGCGAGGACGTTTGCGGTTAGTCGAAAGAGAGTAGGAGAGACACCGGCATTACCGCCACCTTTACAAGCCATCCTCTTCGTCTCCTCCTCCTCCTCCTCCTCCCCTCGCTAGCGTCTGCGTTTGAGTATACGTGCACGCGTATAGTCTTACATAGCTGTCCGCGTACCTTTTCCTTTTTTCTTTCTTTCTGTCTTTCTCGCTGGGCTGCACACGCGCGAGAGCGAAAAAAAGCATGTTGGATGTCGTCGTCGTCGTCGTCGTCGTCGTCGCGCTCTGGCACGCGTTTCTTTTTTTTTTTAAATTTATATACGTATATACGTATACGTATGGCGCACGACTTTGCTACCGAGCTTTTTGGCGCTCTTTTTTATATTCGTAACGTTCGCCTTTACGCGTAACAGATATATACGCTTCTTCGACTTTTACTTCTTTTATTTTTTTTCTCTATTTCACATTTCGCCCTCGAGAATCGTAGAGCAAACTCGCGGAAAAAAGTTTTATGTATGCGTTATGTGAATTCCCCGTATGCATAAAATGTCGGGTCGACGAGTTGGACGAAACGTTGTTCGAGCCGAATGTGTGTATATATATATATATATATATATATATATATATATATATATATATATATGACGATACACTATATGCGACGTATCCACGACAGGTATTTTATGTATGTGCAAGCTTTATACACCAAGGAGTTTTATGGAATTTTGAGTTTCCTGCTAAATTTAATTTCAGCTGATACAAGTATACATCGTTACTTTTTATTCGAATTTGCGCAATTTTACATATTAATTTATAAGCGCGAGTGAGCTTTTAGACCAAAGTGAAATTTTTTTCACAACTTATGCAATGATCCGTAAATAGTTTTTTTAGCTGGCACACATAAAAATTAAAGATAGTGCATCGAGATGTTAACTATTTTTCTCGACAAACTACTGGTATAGTATCCGCTCGAGCGCAAGCGTTTGAAAATCATAAAAGTCATTTTATTTAAACGTGTAACAAAATGTTACACATAATTCACTTAAATGCCTTATATTTTCCAAATTCTCTCTTTATCATAAAATCGCGTTTTAAATTTTTTATTTTCTCTCCTTCATCTCTGGATTTTGAGATATAGTTTGTTTTATTGTTCGATATTTCTTTTATGTAGAGGTTAAAAGCTTTTTCATAAAATTGAATTGAATGATAAAAATACGAAAATCGAGTTGGATAAATTTTTGTTTGTCGACATTTTTTTTATTACATTTCGAAGTACACGAATATACTAAAATAATTCACGAGTATATTAAAAATAATATTAATACTCAAAATCCATTTTTAACAAATATTTTCACCAAATTATTTTGTGAAAATTTCTTTTTTTCTCATTACATAGGATATTGCGTATGCGATCAACGATTATTGATTATTAATTATCATATTAATAGATATTTATAAAAAACATTTCTTTCATTTTATTTTTTTTCTTTTGTAAATCTGTTTCTAGCAATAAAACTTTAATGGTTAATTATCAAAATTATAAAGAAGTAATCATTATTCTACTAAATCGTTTTTAACTGGAAAATTGTTACGTGGATAAACTCGGCTTTCACTTTATTCCAACTGAGCAATATTGATAAAGTATTATAATTATAAATGTAATTTCGAAGTAAAAAGAAGTTAATTCGAAATAAGTTTATACTGATAAAAAATTCCTTATTATTGTTTATTATTTATAACCTACCTTTACCAATGAAATTTAATTTTCTATTCAATCGATTCATATAGAAAGCTATTCTATTTCATGTATAATATAATATCAATAATTGCTGTATCGATGAAAAAAAAAACTTTTATTTTTAATTTTATATTAAAAATTGATAAAAAAAGTCTAAATAATTACTTACTATTCTTACAAATCCACAAATTATAACAATCATACTTTGTGTTTATTGTGCCTTATGTCCGACATGTCGACGTAATAAATCGTTTCAATCGATGAATTAATCAACTTCTCTCTTTCTCTTTCCCTTTCTCTCTCTCTCTCTTTCTCTCTGCCTTTCTCTCATCCATATTTTCTCTCCATCTCGCTGTCTTCCATTATCCATTCATTCATATAAAACGCCAGATTTGTAAATGAAGAACCGACAGATTTTCTATCCGCATCGTATCACTTCTCAACAATACAGCTGCATGGCCAATAAAGTTATTCTAACTCAAATTTTATCCATCTCTCTTACCCTTCGTATACACACATACTTCATTTTGCTTCTCTCTCTTTTTTTACCTTTCCCTTCTCTCTCTGTCTCTCTCTCTCCCTCTCTTTCTCTATCTATCTATATGTACGCGCGCAAGCACACGGACGAGTGGTACGTGTAACGCCGCGAGTAGAGAGATAGAGAGAAAGAGAGAGAGAGAGAGAGAGAGAGAGAGAGAGAAAGAGAAAGAGAAACCGATAGAGAATTAGAGGAAGAGAGATAGCTAGCGCACAACTCGGTACAGTGCATTTACTCGCGTGCACTGCACGCTACTATAGCGTATACATCAGTTAGAGGAGAGGGGAGAAGCGAAACTCCCTCTCTGTCGTACTTGCGCACAGAGACCTATCCCTCTCTTATTCCCTTCCCTTTCCTCATCAGCTCGAGGCAAAACAACGCGCGCGTGCACCGCACGAACAAACGACTCCCTCCTCTCTCACTCTGTCTCTCCCCTTTACGTTAAGGTAGTGGTGTATTCGCACTCTCTCTTTCTCTCACTGTCTCTCTCTGTCTCTCTGTGTGTGTGTGTCTCTCTCTCTCTCTCTGTCTCTCTGTGTGTGTCTCTCTCTGTCTCTTTCTCTTACTGTCTCTCTGTCTCTTTCTCTCTCTGTCTCTCTCTCTCTCTTTCCATCCGTCTGCGTTCTTCCCTCCTCGCTGATTCTCCCTCTCTCTCTCTCTCTGTCTCTATCGCGCGCTACTCTACGTGCGCGGTGCGCGCCTTTGCTCTCTAGAGGGGCCCGCCGTTGCTTCAGTCTATCGGCAACCTGCGTACCAGTCGCGTCGCAGTGTTCATATTTATTTCGAACACACTGGACACACAACACGACTCTCTCGCTCTCTACCTCCTAGACCCCCTTGACACACACTCACACGCACACTCATACACACTGGTTTTTTCTTTTCGTCACAAAGTGCAAATACACCACAACGACACGTATATGTAAATATATGTGTTCGGAGGTACGACAGGAAGGAGGCAGAGTTCTGTTATCGCATCGATACCGATCGCCGAGGACTTTTGTCAAGCTGCACCTGTGACTCGCCAAAGCGCATCTCGGTTCGTTCCTCCTGACTCCTTTCTGCGCGCAATCAAACGCCGCTAGTCAAGTTCAACGCTCGTACTTTCGCTCGAGGAATATCTATATATTATCCGCGCGCATCCCGGATACGCGCGCTCGAGTCGAGAATAAAGAAAAAAAGAGAAAGAGAAAGACAAGAGGGAGGAAGAAAGAAAGAGAGAGAGAGAGAAAGAGAGGGAGAGAAAAAGAGAAAGAGAAAGAAAGAGGAAGTGAAAGCGAGAAGAATAAGAGAGGGTAGCAGAAGTCGGTGTGTCGACTGTACGTTCACTTGCGCCTCTGTACAGCCAAGCTACTGCTACGTATGAGTGTCCTGCAACACCGGGAAGTTTCTACTGAACGGAGCGATAATTTGTCCATTCGCGCTTTCGATAGACGCGCTATAACCGATCGAGCGCGTAGCACGTTGTTCCTTTTCCTTGCCGGAACGAAAATCGACATAACGTCAAGGACGACGACGACGACGACGACGACGAAAAAGTCGAAAACGAGAGAGTACCGGTGCCGAGGCGACGGTTTTTAAGCGACGGCCACGAGCGAACGAAGGGAGGAAAAACTCGAGAAGAGAAAGAGGAGGAAAAGAAAGTCAACCAACGTCTACTCGATTGTACACATAGCGTACGTCAGTCAATTCATCTGTGACCAAATCGAAAATCCCTTATATTTATATAGATATACACACCGGATCGTTGTCCCTCTTTATCGGCTGTGTTAGTGTGTATGTGCAGCGGAAGCGTAAATGTGTCGCGCGAAAGCTAATCCAACGCAAGACTGACGGAAGAAGAGAGAGAGAGAGTTACAGCTGCTCGACGGTGCAAGAGACGGAGGGACAACCCCTTCGACTCCAAAACAGAGTGGGAAACGTAAGAAAGCGAAGAAGAAAAATCAGAAGCAAAAAGGAAAAGAAGTCTCGAGGGACGGTATCACCCGCAGTCTACCCGCACGCTAACAGCGCATTCACCGACGAGCGCAGAAGCACGAGGTCGCCTAGACAACGGGAATCGGCGCAGTTGCCGTAGTCGTCGTCGTCGTCGTCGTCGTCGCCGTCCTCTTTGACAGCGGTGGCGCGTGCGCTGCACCACTCCACGTACGCGCAGACGGCGCGCGGAGAAGCGAGGCGGAGAGGAAGGGTCGTCGTCGTCGTCGTCGTCGACACCACCGCCGCCGCCGCCGCCGCCACAGCCGCCACCGGCGCGCGCGCTCGAAAGGGGAGCGCAGGAGTACGTAGGCAGGCGAACGAGCAGGCAAGCAGCGGACGAACGGCTCCTCGCCGTCCTAGCACTCGCTCTCTCTCTCTCTCGGCGGCCGAGGGGCGCGCTCGCTCCTTCTCTCTTATCGATTGCTCGCGGAAATAGACGCGTGGGAACACACCTGGCTGGTGGGTTGCTCCGGCTCCCTCTCTCCCGTCGATCGAAGGCGCGCGCGCCGCCGTTTCGCGTGCCGTGCCGCTGGCTGGCTGCTGGTCGACAGGTGCGCGCGCGACACTCCGCATACGACACCGTCGCTCTCTCCCTCTCGCTCGCACTCTTCCCTCGCAGCGCGATAGAGGCGAGAGCGCGCGCGCGTCCAGCGCTAGCAGCAGCAACAGCAGCAGCAGCAGCAGCGAGCTCCGTACGAACACCCACGGGGACACGCGCGGGCCCGTTGTGGAGGAGGACGACGTCCAGCGAGCGCGGAAGGACAAGCGGCTGCGTGCGGCGCTCGGTGACATGCGCCCGCGGCAGTACCAGTAGATAAGGTACGCGCTACCGAAGGACGAGTCTGACGAGTATCGCCGGCGCGGCGGCAGCCTGCACGGCTAAGGCTGAGCTCTGGAGTTCGAGGAGCAGCGACGCCGCCAGGAGCAGCAGGAGCAGGCGCAACAGCAGCAACAGCTCCAGCAACGAGCAACCGCCCTGTACTCTAGAGTCAGACGTCAGTGGGGCTACGTCGACCAGGATACCTCTGCCTTCTTCGGTCACCTTCAGCAGCAGCAGCAACAACAACAACAACAGCAGCAGCATCAGCATCAGCTACAACAACAGCAGCAGCACCACCACCACTACCAACTCCAGCAGCAACAGCATCAGCAGCAGCAGCAGCTCCTGTGCTCGGCGGGGGTGGAGGCAGCGGCGGCGGCGGCGGCGGCTGGCGGGAGCGGCGCTAGCGCCGAGGAACTGGAGAGGAACGTGCAGCGTCTGACGGCCCGCTCGGTGCAAGCGGTGTTGGCGGCGGCGGCGGCTGCAGCGGCTGCGTCGGCTGGCCGTGCAGTCCTGGAGCCCGGCTCTAGCGTCAGTCTGCCAGCAGCAGCCCGGGGCGGTAGCTTCGCGGCCGGCGTGAGCTTCGCCGCGACGACCATAGCGACGACCATAGCGCCGCCGGCGCTAAAACGCCCGAGGAGGGACACGTCCCTGGACGAGGGCCCATCGCCGCCGCCCGCGTCGACGGCCGCCTGCACGAGCGGACCCACCGGCGGCACCGGCAGCGCCGTCCCCGGCATTATCGCCGCCGGCAGCGCCAGCGGCAACTGCACCCTCGCGCCCGCCAGCAACTGCGCGAGCGGCAGCGGCCCCCTCAGCACCGGCAGCGCGACGCTCAACTCCCAGACGAGCAGTAACGGTGCGGGTCCCGCGGCCCCCAGCGAGCAGCAGCAGCAGCAGCAACAGCAGCAGCTCGTCGTCGCCACGGCCGCCGGCTGCATCATGGACGCGCCGCTCTCGCAGAGCATGGACTCGGTCAACACCGTGGCCACCTGCGAGGACGAGGTCAGTGCCATCTTTCATTATATTTTACTTTTTCTTTTTCCCGCCCCGATCGAATTGTGCCAAACGCGTCATACGCGACAATCGCTATAATAATAAACAATTAATAAACACTCGTTTTTTACTTGGGTTTTAACGACTTTGAAAAGACCCATTAATTAGATTCGCTCGTTGTGCTTATTCTCGTTTCTTTTTTTATTTATTTATTTATTTATTTATTTATTTATTTATTTATTTATTTATTTTTTTATTTTATTTTGTAAAAGTGCTTGTGTAATACACCCGCGAAAGAACGATATTCCGTAATCACTCTTTATATAACACGACATAAACGTAACTCACCGATACAAATACTTTTTTATCTCAGTAAAATAACGAATAATTTCATATTCCAGTAGATTCTGGTCAGTTATTAAGGAAAAAAAAGAAAACATCTACCGAATGTAACTGTACATCATATTTTGAATTTTCATCGGAGTTATTTTAATACATTCGTTTTAAGACAATTAAACTTAGGTATATGTGTGTGTGTGTGTGTGTGTGTGTGCAAAACGAGTTTATTATTTAGACCCCCAAAATTCTTACGTAACGTGTTTTAGATGCGAATATAGAAAATTAAAGTGTGCTACTATCGTTACGTATACACGTATAGATTTGATGTTTTTTTTTTCTTTTTTAAATAAGTCAATCAACATGATTAAAATACTGGTCGTTATTCGCGTTTTGGCTTTTTATCGGTATCTAGCAGGCATCGCTCGAGCAACTAATGATCGATCAATCATTGCTTCCTTAGAAACGAACGCTTTAATCAATCGCGCGCTTCTTTATTCCGTACCTTTC
Source organism: Chalcis sispes (assembly GCA_949987625.1). Taxonomy (NCBI): domain Eukaryota; kingdom Metazoa; phylum Arthropoda; class Insecta; order Hymenoptera; family Chalcididae; genus Chalcis; species Chalcis sispes. The sequence continues at coordinate 21,427,715 of OX465096.1, forward strand.
ACGAAAGTATTCCGGCTAAGTTGTGTCGATAATTTTTCAAAGTTAAACATTTAAGATCTCAATTACATAAACATTAAATTTACGAGTAAATGGGTTAAAAGGATTCTAATGTGGAGCGCTTAAATTTAACGCTCGGCTCGCTTATACATCGCGGGTAACACATTTGAACAAATCGAATACGAGTATGTGTACTATGTGAAAACCTATTTTCGCGAGCTTCCATCGATCCACGTAGTCATGACGGCGTAAGCGTTGAGGCGCAATTTTTTTTATTTTATTCTTTATATAAATTGATCGCGCCTAATTTTTTAATTACGCTCTCTCTCTTTCTCTCTCTTTCTCTCTCTCTCTCTCTCTCTCTCTCTCCGATAATCATATATTGATTGATCTTGATAAAATATACGGATCGTTCTTTCACGGTATCGTTTATATATTATATTTTATTTATCGTAAAATCGCTCGCAATAAGCGATAATATGTAAATTATTCGATTTTAAATGAATTTTTTACTACATCTGAATATCACGCCGAGACGTTTAAAAATTTACCAAGGCGCGATTTTGATCTAAATACATATTTTTACATTATAATTTTTGCTGCTCGCGTAAATTTCAGCACCTATTTGAAGCTTTATCAAATGCGGTAATATTTTTCAAATGGATCAATATAAATTTGGCACAAATCGATCTCAATCCAGTTTTTCGTTGTTTGCCCCAGTTACCTCGGAATATCGACGAATTTCTTTTTTTACCGCTTTTTATATTATACGAAATTCATGAGCGTAAAAAAATCATACGCATTAAATGTCTACATTTTCCTTTGTGGATTTGTTCAAAGAAAATTTAATTACTAAGAATAAATCCAACGCATAGACGATCATCAGGAAAAATTTTATCGTGCTCTAGTTTGTACGAAGGTGCTACACGACTGCTTTGTTTTCAATTTAATTAACGATTTTACAATTTGCTGAAAATTTTTTGCCGGTTAAAAATTTACGAATAAATTAAAATGTTTCTGAAATTTAATGCACCTTTATGACGTAAATACTGAAAAATATTAATCGTTAAATATACGTAAAATAAAAAAAAAAAAAAAAAAAAAAAAAAAAAAATTAAAAAAATTAGCAGTCAATCATTTATTGTACGATAAATGTAAAAAAAGAATTTGTTTATATGATTTCAATGGATTTATACGATATATTTTTTTTTTTGGTTTCAAAAGTTTTACGTTATTGAAATTAATATCTGCATCGGGTCTACTATAGTTCAATTTGCAATCATAGAAACTTTGACCATTTGCTTAAGCTATTACGTCTGTCATTGGTTATTTCCTGTTAACGAATGGAAAATTATTATTTAATTTTTGAAGTTGTATACAAGCAAATAATTTAAAGATTTATGAAATGATGTAATAATTCGAGGTTTTTTTCTTAAAAATATTCATAACATTAATAATTTTAAGATATTAGTTATTTTAACATTATATTTTGAAAAACGTCAAAATGTTAAAATAAAATAATCGAGTTATGTCGAAACGATTTTGTTTGAAGCAAAAAAAAAAGATTTTTTTAAACTTAAAATCCCTTTTAAAAAATCAATAAGTGACCTGACGCTGTATTTAGTTTTAAATTATTTACGCTTTCGCTGCAGCTTATAATTTAACATCAATCATTTATTCGTTTTTTATTTTTATACGATATCATTTTAAAATGTCAAAACTGTTTTAGTAATTAACTTGTTTAAAAATAAATATTAAAAATTTCATTGCAGAGATTACTAGATGTTAATAAATAAAAATCGAGTATATATTCCTCGGTAAAAATTTAATATTTTATATATATTTTTTAACGTTCAAAGAGTGCTAATAAAACAAATATAAAAAGTTTAATTTCTTATATGCAAATAAGTATTAAACAGACAAAGTTTTATGGATAGGATTGTTGCCACGTGTTGATTACCGTCTGTGAAGTAAGCAGATAAACATGAATAGTTCGCGAAAACTTTTTGCATTTTCCATTAAAATGCTTCAATGAATTTTTAATAGTCGTCGCTTTCTCGTTTCCATAATAGTACAAACGTTTTATTATTTTAATTAAAGGCCGGAGAATGTCAGTTGTTGAACAACGTTTTTCAAATTCTCCAATTTAAAATTTGAGAATGTAGAAATAAACTTTTTTTTATACGTCAAATTTTGCAGAAAAATTAATTGTTTGTTTCGTTGAACTTCGTACATATTTCTTTGTAATAACAGCGTTACACGTTATAGCTTATATATAAATAATTTAAATAAGTTAGTACTTTTATTCCAATGTATATTATGCAAAAATTATAAAATAAGTGCTTTATACCAGACATATATGGCCTATTGTGTATTTTGTTGAAAAATATAAAAATGCGTCTATACTCGCGGAATAAAAACGATTCTATCGACGCTAACAAAAATTTTCGGCAAATTGCAAATACATTTTTCTTTTGTCAAGTACTAATTAATTTTTTTGGAATACAACGTACAATACAGACAATTTTTCGTATTATAGTTTTACAGTATTTATTCATACAATACAATAATTTATAATAAATACTTTAAAAAAATAAAAATTTTTGCAGTATTATATTGCACATTTATGTATTTTTTATTTAAACAATAAAAATAAGTTAAAATATCAATTTCATTTAATTGATGAAATTAATTTTTATTAATTAACGCGTATTTAATCATTGCAATTATCCGTCCAAAAAAGAAAAAGGTTAAAATTTTTTTGCTTCATCGAAACTGGTTAAAAAAATTGCCGTAAAAATATCGATCGCCGGATGCGTCATCGACTGAAAGGCTTAAACATTCTCAACTAATACAGCGTAATGAAAAGCAATTCGGTGAGAAAGAGTAGACACACACACACACACACACATGTACATACTCGAGACGTCGTCGTCAACGACGATCCATCGGACGAAATATGTATAAAGGGATACGAGAAAGTGCACGCAGTTGTAGCGGCGGTGGATAGCAATTGAAGCATATACGGCAACCGTACAAGTAGCTATATATGTATACGCGAACTGAAGAGAACAAGTGAAAGAAAGAGAGAGAGAGAGAGAGAGAGAGAGAGAGAGAGAGAAAAAAGAGAAGGAACGCGATCTCGCACGCTTATACATAAAAGACGACGGCACGTAGTCCGAAGCACGCGCGAGCGGTTTTACTCTTATGTGTACACGTATACACGGGGGTGCACGAAGCTCGGGCAAGAGGCGCGCGCCCGCGCGAATTGTAAGGGTGAATGCGCTCGTGGGAGGGAGGCTGCACGAGGACGCGTTACGAGTGTATATACGCGTATGTATACGAGGACGCAAGCGCAAGCGCTCAAATGGAGTATGTCACATTGTATAGGATATATAGTTCTCGGCTTTATTCTACTCATTATCTCAACGTTAATTTACGAGATTACGCGTTTGAGAGAGATCCTGCCTCGAGTGTAAAGAGAAAGAAAAATACAACAAAAATAAAGGAATAGTTAAAAAAAAAAAAAAAATTTAAAAAAAAAAAACAAATAAATATACGAGAGAGAGAGAGAGATTTAAGGGTATATTTGTTTTTCCGCACTTTTCCACCTATACGTCCTTTATAAATAAATAGGTGTGCATGTAATCTGTGAGGTACATACGCGCCCGCGCGACCGGTCTGTCCTTTGAGTCTAAACATACTTGGAGCTTTTCTACTGATTATGTATGCATATATGCCGAGATGTTGAAAGCGTACAATCTGTTAGTCCGTTTATGTTTTTTTTTGTTTTTTTTTTTTTTTTTTATCTTTTTTCGAGATTCTTTGCGTTGCGCTTTGAATTTTCTTCCGTTTTTTTTTTAATTTTTTTGAAAAATATTGTATAGCTTGTTCAACGATCACTGGGTAAATTGATATAATTATTAAAAATAATTAAACGCGCGCTGCCCAACGAAATTTTAATTAATACCAGTCCACTATATAATTAACGATAAATATTAATGTAATTAATATTTAAAATGATTGAAAAAGTATTTTAATCCAAAGCGCATGTATTTTAATTATAAGAAAATAAAAAATTACATATAAACGATCGAACTAAACTAAACGATAAATTAAAACGTAAAAACAACACGTACAATACATAAACCTTTATTGAGTCCCAAATAAATAATCGATAGCACAAGCTATCGCAGGTCTATACGTTTTCCATTAGTTCTTCGTGCACCAACTCATAAATTTCCAACCAAAGTGTATAGAGAGAGAGAGAGAGAGAGAGAGAGAGAGAGAAAGAGAGAGTACGTTCCAACCCCGAAGACGAAAGTCTATTCAGTGTCGGTAGAACGCGTGCGAGTTTAGTAAAAGTGCGTGGAGCTAAACGCGCGCCGTTTCTCCACGGTCGATACGTTGACGCTCTCGCGTACTTTTGCGGTGCGCTTATCGAGTCGCGTAAACTTGATTACGCGGGGTTTTATCGCGTAACACGCGAGACCGCGGAGTATTTATCAAAGTTTGGAAATGGCGTCGCCAGGTCGCTACGTTACATGTGCGCTGGCTAAACTTTTGACTATCTTCGAGCTAATTTTCATATTCGAAGTTTCGGAATTGTGATAGCTCTTTTGTAATTTTACGAAAACGATATATAAATTTTTCTCGATAATTTTTACGTCATAATCTGACGGAAAAAAAATGTTTCTTTCAACCTTAAACATTAATGATTGATAAAACGTATTTTATTTGTCGAATTTATAATTAAATTTTCGCTCCAATAAAGATAAATTTAATCACTCGGTAAAGTTTCTAAAAAAAGCAGCGAACCTTAAAATTGCATTTAGTCACTTTTACGTGCAGCGTTTCATCAAGAAAATACGGTTAGCTGCGCGTAGCTTTGGCCGTAGATAGAGAAAGAGAGTTGTTTACCATAAAATTTAATTAATCTGAATAAACATTTTTTCTGTATATATAATTAAAAAAACCGTTTATATTAAGACGTTTTGACAATCGTGAAATTAAATTTTCGATAAATTAAGAAAATCAAATCGATTAATGAGTAAAAAGCATAAATAAAATTTCCCGAAACGAAATATCCGCCCGAGAAAAATCCGAGAGACAGCCGTAAATCATGCGTCAGCAAAATTCAACATACAGCAGCATATTTACGAATAGACAAGCCGATGGGTATGTTACGTTTTCGCGCGTTCATGCCCGTATATATACACATACACACACGCGCGCGCGTATGCGCATATATACACATTCACCCGCCTCTCATCTTCGTGCCGAGGCACGCACACACGTCCACCGTACGTTTTCATGCACGCGCACGAACTTGACGCGCTTGTTCGTGCGCGCGCGACCTTATGGCCCTGCCCGTGCACTCGTGTATATATATATATATATATATATATATATATATATATATATATATATATATATATATATATATATATACACATATACACATACATATATGTATACGCGCTCTCGGCGTTAGTTCGGGGGCGGGCATCCCTCGCTTGCGAATTCGATCGCGCGTACACACACGTATGTGCACACAAACGTAAGTATATACGTACAGCGAAGGAGGGAAGAAGAGAGGCGGCATGATGCAGGTAACATAGAAGCGCGCGAGCGAGCGAGACGGAAGGAACCCGCTCGAGTCTCGCCCTCTAGTATATTTCTTCGCTTTCCCTCTCTCTCTCTCTCTCTCTCTCTCTCTCTCTCTCGAGCTGCCTCACTCGAGAGCGGCACCTCGTGCCTGCCTGAGCTACCTGAGCGCGCGACTGAGAGAGAGAGAGAGAGAGAGAAAGAGAGAGAGGGAGAAGAGTTGTTCCAACGCTGACGCGTCGCGCTGCTGCCGGCCAGCACCATGCTTCGTTATTGATTTTTCTCGGTGCGCGCGGTGTACGAGCGAGCGAGCGAGCAATCGAGCGAGCGAGAGAGAGAGAGAGAAGTAAAACGAGCGAGCGAGACAGACAAGGTAGGTTCGGAGGGGCCAGACCGCTGCGTGTACGTATATACGTATATACAAGTATATGTATGCCGTCGCTGTGTCACATCATATGGAGAGACTACGACAGATTATAAGCCCCGACGAGACACACATGCGCGCACAGAGCTGAGTCTCCACGGTTGGCCCTTGGTTGCCCTCTCGGGTATTCTCGCCCCTCTTTCCCCTTCCCCTTCGTACGGCTACAGAAACGCACAAGCTTTCTCTCTCTCTCTCTCTCTCTCTCTTTCTCTCTATCCACCTATGTACGAGAGCTTCTCATACTCGCCTCGTGAGCCATCCATCCTTCATTTCTTTCTTATATTCTTCTCTTCGGCGCTACCGGTCTCTCGATCGTTTCCTCGCTCGCTGGCTACTTAGTTATTTATGTATTTGTAAGCGGGAGGGGTGGTAGAAATTATCGAAGGCGAGACCCTTATATAGCTATCGGGGATTGCTGGACTATGGGGGGTGATGTTTCCTTTGCAGCTAGAGCTCAATTATTCTTTTCCCGCTTAGTCCGATGAATTTTTTACTATACGGTAATGCACGTGCATTTTTTTTTCCTCTTCTATTTTCCCCTTGATATCAAAATGGTGAGGCAATTGTGAATTTGTTATCGATTTAACTTAGGTTTGGACGGTGGTCGCGCGATGTTGTTAGTCGTTATCTAACGTACAAGAGAAGTTTCCATGAAAAAAAATTAATTACATAGAAGATTGGATTTAACGTAGTTAGCATGCTTTTGATTTTCAAGTGACCGGAATTTTTATTTTAAAATTGCATCATAAATTATTATCCATAACTTTTTTTAAAGTTACATTTCTTTGAAATAAACTATGAATTTATTAGATTATTTTTTTTTATTTTTCTTATCTCTGACCGCTACTTTCAAATATCATACCCATTGTCTGTGAATATATTTCCTGATAAATCTAAATTAATCATATAATTGCCAATGATCGAACTTTATCAGAATTCTCAACGTGAAATTTACAAATAGTATTATCGAAATTTGTCAATGAAACGTTTATCCGAGAGAAAATATCCGTGAATTTTGATTTTACTTCACTTTTAACGAAAATAATAATCTTATTTCTTTTTTTATGGTAAAGAATCATTTGCATTAATGATACATGTGATACTTAAGTTAATTAATTACTAAATATTGGGTTTTACTTTTTTATTATTTCATCATTCAAACTTGTAATCATATATTTATAGCGTTATCATTTATAAAAAAAATTGATGAGATTGATGAATTGATGATTGGGATTTTTTTTCATTTGAAAATTGCAGGCAAGCGATAAAATTTAAATTTTTCTTCGTAGCCCGCTAGATAAGCGACGATATTTTTTTGATATCCGGCCTTTTTCGTTGCTTAAAATTAACTCTCGCAAAGTAGGATTTAAGTAAAACTCGTCGACGCTTTAAAGGAAAAACTTTCCTTTCCGAGCAAAAATGTATTCTTTCACCTAATAACGAAGATAATGTCTCCTTAGCTTTAAGGTAAATATAACCGTAAAGTGAAAGCCCTGATTTAATAGTTTTGCTTGTCAAAGTAATTGTTTTGATAGTTCCGTTAACTTCTCGGGTAAAAATAAATCAACGTTGATTACTCATCCGTCGAGCGACGAGACGACAATATTTCCTCGTCGCGCGTATATATTCACTGCGTGCTTTATCACCCACGCAATAATCCGCTCCACATTGGCGCAACGCGACGTTAGTTATCGAATTCCATCTCTCTCTCTCTCTCTTTCTCCCTCTCTCTCTCTCTCTCTCTCTCTTTGAGTCTGACTTACCGGTCTGGCGCGAATAGTTTTCTGTTTCTCCTTCTCTCTCAACGTCTGTCAACCCTTCTTCCATCAAACGATACATCCAACACGTAAAAGAACTCGAGAAGAAGCTATACTATACTCGAGGAGATAGATGTCGCGCGTTCACATCTACGTGTTGTATATGTGCGTATGTAGATGCAGCGCACACACGTAAATCGTTCGTGCGAAGCATAGGGGAAGGCGCGAGAAAGGGGAAATATAAACGGCTTAAAGAGCTCTCCTGCGACTTTTTCTTTTCGTTCGTCTCTTGCTCGCGTACCGATCAATTCTCAAACTTGTACGCGGTCTGCGGCGCACACGCGCGTTTTATGGTTTCATGGCTACTCGCGTCGGATTATTTCTTCTCCGACTGCTAAGGGAAGAAAGAAAGAGAGAGAGAGAGAGAGTGAGTTAGAGAGAGAGAGAGAGAGAGTGAGTTAGAGAGAGAGAGAAAAGTAGCGATTGCTTTATTTTCTTTTTTTATTTTTATTTTTATTTTCCGGTTTGTTTTTTTTTTTTTTTTTTTATTTTTTCTATAAAAGGGGATACTTCATAAATGATTATTACGCGTACAAAAGGGATGAAAGGATAAAGTTTTTTTCGCATGAGTAATGAGGAGGAAACAAAACGTTAAAACATGTAATAAAAAAAGGCGGATGATAAAGAGCGAAGTATTAGTTGTTCGCTCATACGTGATCGTATTTGTTAATTTATCTAAAAGGTGGAAACTCTCTCTTGGAAAAATTGTTTACAATAAATCGACGAATAATAATTCCCGATGAAAAAATCGCGTATACGTGACCGAGTAATAAAAATAATTCGAATTTCAAGCACCAAAACGAATAAAACTCCCGTACGAAAATAAATACACCGCGGAAATTATTGATCACGGAAGACTGATTATATACCTTTCATTTGTTGATTGAAAGGCGGGTCAAATGACTCATTGATAATACCACGGGAGACATTTTAAATGGTGTTAGGAAAGTTGAACGCATATATAAATGGCGATTGGAAAAGTTTTTACGGATATTTGAGAAATTAAAGACTATACGGTATTTCGGCTTCATTATTTACGGAGATGTTTTTAAAAATTTTATTTGAATTTCTCAAAAGTGTAGAAGCTGCTTAAAATATTGTAAATTTTTTAAATAATTACGCAATTTAAGCTAATTGGGAAAAATTATGAATGATTTCAGTACATTGATTTTTATTTGTCAATGTTTACATAAATTCTTTTTTGTGGTATTTTATTAAATTAAATGTAAAAGTTTATAAATTTTGCTTTTTTTTTCTTCTCTAGTAATGTCAGAACATTCGACCTTCGGTCTTTAAAGTGTTTTTAACGTAAAAGACGTTTTCATAAAAAAAAAAAAAAAAAATTTGAATATCCTTTGAAATAAATTGAATAAACATTTTATTTAATAATCATTGAATATTGAAATCTTTTTTTAGATGAAACTATAATTCGGGTTTCAATTAAAACAAGTTTTATTATACTTGAATTTTTACGTAATTTAAAAATTTACATTTTATTTTGCTAGAAGACTGAATTTACATTTTAGAGATTGTTTTAAGCGATTTTATGAATTACAAATCTCTAAAGTTAAAACTATTTACTATTACTGTAATCAAATGTATGAATATGTACAAACTACTAGTATTTGTAAAAACTTAGTACTTTAAAAGAACAAGAAAACTAAAATAAAGATAATAAAGCCAATTGAAACACTACGGCTAATAAAGCTCGAGGTATCGCGCCTAAAAAGTTTCTTACACGTGTGAGATTCTGTTGCGCACCGGAAATTAGTAAAGCAGGTAGTCATATTGAACGTGCTTAAGCGTAATCACAATTTATTCACCGTTTTATACGCGAAGCCCCGCAAAAGCGCGTGCGCGCGCGCGAGACGTCTCATTAACTAACAAACGCTTTTTCGCTTGTGTATTGCAATGCGCATTAATTAAATCTCCCCTCCCCCCAAAGTACATTGGGAATTTTGTACGACGATAAAAATTAAAATGTAACTTAATCTTTTTTCTTTTCTTTTGTTTTATTTTCGTTCTTTTAAGTAACGTATTGTACGTTTAAAAATGTCAGATGGTCGCTTCTTTTAACAAAGTTAAAATGCTTCAGTTTTCGATGACAATTTGCGAAAAGTACACAATGCTGATAATTTTTTGTGAATTTATAATTTGCGTCGTTGGGTTATGTTAACGAATCGGAAGTAGTAGTCGGCGATTGAAATTAATTGAAACATGTTAAGTTTCGTTTCACTTGTAAATTACTCAAACTTTTGCAATATAATCAGCACAAAATTATAATTATGAATAAAATAAAGTTATTACAAGTTTAAAAAATTTGTTAAATAGTTCTCTAAGTATTACCTTTGAAAAATTAAATAAGAAGTCCCGTGTCAGCTTAATATGATGAAAAACGCTAAACTTTCATGATTTTCACTGGTTAAAAACTGGTTAGTTGAACGAAATAAATGTTTAGAAACAAGCCGATAATCCCATAATTATTTTTTCTTTCACGAAAGTGATTGTCGCCATGAGAATATAAAAGAGACAAACAAAAAAAAAAAAAAGTAAAAAAAAAAAAGAATGAATGAATGAAAGAAAAATATAAACCAGGCCGAAAGAAAGATAGAAAAGAAAGAGCGAGAAAAAGGGAAAGAAAAGGAAGTGAAGAAAAAGAGAAAAGAATCTCGTCACTGCGTCAGTTGTGTGTATCCACATTGTGCTCGCTCGGATTGTCGTGTGTACCTTCGGAACGAGCATGTCACGATAAGTATATATATATATAGTAAGTACCGGTGAGCAGCAAACGTAGATATACACACTCGAGTATTTCTTCCTTTAAGTTACGGCCGCAGGTGAAATTCGCGCTGTTACTCTGTATGCTTGATTGCTTCTTTGAATGATTGGAATTTGAAGAACGATGCATTGTAATGCTTATTCTGCTTGTGTGTGAATTTAACAGGTTTCAACGTGATTACAATTGCCAGTCTAACTTTACAATAATAATTTGAAAAGTTGTTTACAGTTTTTGTTATTATTAACTCTATTGTTATATTTTCTATATGTTATACATTCCATAAAATTTTATAACAAAATAAGCGATCGATAATTTCGTATAATTTCATTGATTATCAAAACATTTTTATGTATCGGAGAACAAATATATTTACAGACCTACGGAAATAAAATCCGCGAACAAGGTTAATCCCATTGGTGGTACTTTCACATCAGGTAATTCAAACTATTCGAGTGGAAATCCGCCCTTCGGTATATATAAATACGAGCGCGGAAAATTCACTCGAAAAAAATTAGTTGTGTGCTCTCTCTCTCTCTCTCTCTCTCTTTCTCCTCCTTTCTATATTTGTCCATTTTATCATCGTTAAGAGGTATTTTTTATTTGCACAGCGCTTATTATTTTCGGGCCGCGCTTCGTCGAAAAAATCGCATTAATTCGGATCCCCTTGTACAATAAAAAAAATCATTTTCGTCGATTATTCTCTTTCAATTCTTCTTTATTCATTACGCATCGGTACTCTCTCTCGGCGAATAAAATAAAATAAAACGAGTATCTTCGTCCAATTTTCCTAGAGACGCTTCGCGCATACGTCTTTCTCATTAACAATTATTAGTATCATAGCGCGCATACGTATATCGTGTAACTATTTACATCATACGCGGTCAAACGCGACTGTACTTACATACTCGTAAAGTATAGACTTTCTAAGGTTTTCGCGAAGGTTACTACGCGCTTTTGCGAGAAAATAAAAATTTGAGAATTGTTTATTTAAAAAATTACATCACGACAAACGAATGACGTTTTTTATATAAATTTTGTTTGTTGAAAAACTTTTTGAATATTATATCAAATTTGTCCTTTATAGATTTTGAATAAAATTCACTCCTATAATTAATTAACTCCGAGTAAATTAAAGTTAATCGTTACGCTGTATTAACGATTTAATCGCGAAAATTTGTTGTTTCAGATAATAGAATACAACTTGCTATAAAATAATTTAAACATAATTATCAAACTCAAACTTTAAATTATTCGGTATTTAATGCGCACGAAAATATTAACTTATCAAACTTGAATTAGCTATACTTATGTACGAAAATATTCATATAATATTCGAGTCACCTTTACGAAACTTTAACCATTATTGCAAAATATAATCTTACATAATGAAATTTAGTAAAATAAAACATTATCGACTTGGAAAAAATTATAATATTTTAATAAATTATTTTAAATAATATTGTTATCTTGAAAAATAAAAGTTGTATGCCTCGCTGATGTAATTGATTTTTAGTTCAGATATTATTCAACTAACCTGTATTAACCATATCAGGTTTTAACATACGTGATTCTATTAACATTTTTAACGATATTCTACCTTTCTGTAGAAAATTAACTATGAGATTTAATATTAAATCTTTTATCTACGGGATGTGTATCTTCTTTTTTTATGTTTATTAATATTATTAACATCGAAATTATTAATAATAAATTGTTAATTTAAAATTATAATAATTAAATAAAAATCGTTTCTTTGCATATATCATTAATATGCATGTTTTTTTACCTCAATTAAAATATTCTTATACGTATTAACAGCGACTCGATAAAGTTTTCGATAAAATCGATAAACTCATCGTATGCGTGTATCTCGATATACTTCCAAGCGAGTGCTTAACCATCGAATTAGATAAGACATGTAGCTCTTCTCGTAAAAGTATAGTGCGCGCGTAAACTTTTATACGCATCAAGAAATCGTTTTCGAGAAGAAACTCGCAGGGAGCTCAACGACTCTCGTCAAAGGTTGCAGAATCGTGCCTCGGTCACTACCGGTAAATTAACCACTCAACATTTATATATACATATATATATATACATATATGTATAAAGTAAAATCATCGCAAGAACCTTTGGCTATTCTCTTTTTTTTCTCGCGGCGTAGCTCGTCTCCGATATCACACACGTTTTACATATACGAGTATAATGGAGCCTCGCGGGAGCAACCACTGGATCTTTAAAAATGATTTGTCCGCGTCTCCGTCTATGGTACATTTTCTATGCTGTTACACCGAGAGAAAGACAAAGAGAGATAGAGAGAGAGAGAGAGAGAGAAAAAGAGAGAGAGAAGGAGAACTGAAAGAGACAGACGAGAGCTTGGGTTACTTACTCGCCGCGAGGAAGATTGAAACTTGATTCTAGAACAGCGCGCTCGCGACGACCGCGAAAGCCGCACGCACTCGTACACATACACGCAAACACACACACACACACACAGATACACACACACGCGTATGGGTTGACGTCGCTGTTCCGCAAAGTGCGCCTTGGTTTTTAGACCCGTGAATTGACCTGAACGAGAGAAAAAGAGAGAGAGAGAGAGATAGACAGAGAGCGCGCGTATTATATAGCGCACTCTCCAATGGCTCGCCCAACTCGTTTTCGCGGTTTTCGCGCGCTCTCGCAGCCGTGTAAGCGTACCTTTACCATATCTATGTGTACATAACGCGACTGCGGGAAAATTGAATTTTTTTCATGCCCCTCCTCCCCTAACTCCTGACGGAGTAAGGAAAACGCGGACTATGTTCGCGGTTTGGGTTCACCGATTTGAATGTACCTTTGAAAGCGCTCCTGTCGGTTTTTTTTTTTATTTATTTTTTGTTTTTTTTTTTAACTCTCGCGGTATACCAATTAAAACGGCCATTCTATTGGGTTTATGTGAGAAATGGAGATTTTATAAAGGACTTTACTTTAGATTAATTGAAAAGGGATGGAAATAATGTGTAGATAAAAATAACTGTAAAAAAATGTGTTCAGCCGAATAATAAAGAAGATAGATTAATTAGAGGTTATTAGACATAACGACGTGTTTTAAAATAGTTTTATATTGCGCGTATATTATTCGTGTTAATCTATTCCATATTTCTATTCATTATTATTGACGGAAAAATTCGTTTATTTCAAATCTTTCAAAATAATCATCCTTCCGTAATAAAAATTCAGATTCGAGAAATTCTTATTCGAGAGAGAAAACAAGCTACAGAGAGATAAACTTTCCAAACCGTATAAATATTAAAATATTTTCTGCGCTACAGGACCACTCCAATTTTGCAAGAATTTTGCATAAAAATTTCCGGAAGCTTTTAATGTTATTTCTTCATCTTTATTTCTCTTATTTTAAAAAGAATTCAGCAATTCACAAAGAGATTGCTTGTTTTTGCAATTCCATGGCAAGATCGACTATATAATAAAGCGCGAGAGCGTAAAATACGTCTCTCTCTCTCTCTCTCTATTTCGCTCTTTACTCTCAACTCGAGTCCGCTTTCATCCAAGGCCCACTGTTGGAATAAACGACCAAATACTTTTCCCACAATTGTTCGCGTGACTTACGAAGTAAAAAGAGGAAATAAAGAAAGAAATTTAGAGAGAAAATAGGCAAAAAAAAAAAAAAAAAAAAAAAAAAAACGAACGAAAAACAGAACTAGAAAGAGAGCGAAGGATGAACAAGAGTTGAAATTCTTTTGTCTTTCATTGACGTTCCGCATGAATTAAGCTTCATCGAGCGTCGAACGAACGATAATTATAATTTCGTTATGGACGTCGCGCAGATAGCGTCTCCTCGCTGCGGCCGCTAGTTTTGACAGCCATGTAATCGAATCGACCGAGCTCTTGAATTTTTCCATACCTATATGCATACGTATTAAGTCCGCTATGCGCCGCCAGCTGCGAAAGAGACGGAAAGATAAAGATTAGTGTGTAGTTACCCGATGCCTTACGCACTGTGAAAATATCGACTCGAAGACGTTCTTGATGGCACCGATCGCCGCGTTTATAAGTTATAATCTACATTTTCCTTGCTTCATTCACTCTGACAATAACGCGAGCAAACGAGAACTTTCTTGTTTTGCCTGTTTTCATTACAGCTTGTACTTGGTATCGCTGCTTTTTCCTTCCACTATAAAATATAAAATTTTCCGGTATTTAATATGAATATTCAAGTACTTGACCGATATATTATACATAAAAGTTCTATTAAGGAAGAGACTCGCGAGTTCTGTTTTTAAAACAAATTTTAAAATTCAATCGATAACGAATATATTATATCGTAACGTAATATCGGTCTCTTATAACATATATTAATTTATCAAAAATTTGCAAAAAATTGAACATATACATATTACTAACAGCGTATTTCCATATTGTAACGACAGGAGTTTCGCGTATAATTATTCCCTTTGTCATCGCGGTAATTTACAATCGAACAAGTATATAGGTCAAAGGTATACGTAGACAGGCATCGATATAATTACAATAGCACGAATAAACATGTCCCTTTATTGAGTGTCGCAAACCGACGTATTATTTACACAATAATCCTTTCAATCCTGTTACCAAAAGCATATTAAAAAAAAAAATAATAAATAAAAAAAAATAAAAAAAAACTAAATAAACAATAAATAAATACGTTTGTTTTTTTAAATGTTGTTTATAAACGCTTAAATATTATTATTGAATAAATAAAATTTACGGTTTGCTTTTAGTAATAAAATACTTTTGCTTTTGCAAATAATTTTTTAAAATGATTTATTTAAATTTACAATAATATAATCACGCAGTGCAAATGAATAAACATAATTAATATATTTCAACGCCGACAAAGATAATATAGAAATTAATAACACAAAGAATAAAGTTTAATAAAGTTCTTTATTTAATTAATTTAAATATTCAATTAAAAATAATGAAAGATCACACGGCTAAAGAGACAAAACTTTTCCCGTGAACTAAATACCTACATAAATAATCCTGTATAAGTAAGCACAAAGAGTGAAAGAGAGAGAGAGAGAGAGAGAGAGAGAGAGAGAGAGAGAGAGAGTCGGCGCGGTACACCCCAATAACATTTCCGATTTCGATGCCGTTCCCTCGTTGTCCTTTCTTCATTACGCAAACGTCGTTTTTCTTTTCGACTTCGATATACCTTTCTCGAGCTATATCTTTATCAGAAATAAGAGAGTTCCTAGTCGATTTGAGAAAGCACATTTAATAGATATGTATTCCTAAGTAAGGAGCGGTTTCAGCCCACGTATGTTTCTCTATTTATATGATTACCGGCAATTTTCGCGCTCGAAAGAGCGAAGCAAAAAAAAAAAAAAAAAAACAAAAACAAAAAGAAAAAAAATAACCGAAACAGAAATCGGAGCTGTGCGACCGGCTTATAATTCTCTAGAAATTTTTCGAGCGCTTTGAAATTTTGCGAATTTGAGTCTATACGAGAGAATTGCGATAAAAAAGTCAGGATATTAAAGATTTCTATGATCTAGAGAAAATTGTCTCGAGAGATATTTTATCATTTTTAACTTTTTTTTTCTAAACATCGATTTATCATTTTATTGCTCGATTATTTTCACTTTTCTGTTTATTCGTTTAAAAAAGAGACCTACTATCAACATTCTTCCAGCAGGTATATATCTATTTACAAAATATTTAATCGGCTTTAGCGTACAATGCAAACTCTTAACTTGTTTTAAACACATCCAAGATATATCGCCGCATACTATTTGCGTTATAAATCACAAGCGGTATTCATGTCCCGCTTGCTTCCGTTACAAATCTATTCTCTTCTTTTCTCACCAAACGTACAATTACGATTCGCACGGCTTCGCATCGAAAAGGCTCTTAACGCACGAAAATGAAAATTGCTTCGTCCGCTTCGTAATATCGTTGAAAATCGAGGGCGGATGGGAAAGAAAACACTTTTTTTTTCTTCAAAAGCTCGCTTTTATTCGATTGTAGATATAAACTCGTGCGCCTCGAGTTTTCGGGCGCGACGATGTTCTCTTTTTATTTGTTATTTTTTTTTTTTGTCATCGCTTTATGATATGAACGACATGAATATAGCACGTCGTTGGTTTATTTTGAACGCATTTACTCGTTCGGTTCTTTAACGGATTACCTCATTATTCAAAGTTTAACAATGGACGGGTTGACTGTTTTGTGTTAAAAATAGAAAAATTAAGTAAACAAACTATCCAATTTAAAATTCGAACAACTTTCGTTTATTCGGTATTCTCGTACACATAATACGATTTAACTCCGGTATAAATAAAAAAAGTTTCACCTTATGTAATAAAAGAATTTTTAATACTAAAGAGAGAATGCTATCGAAAGTAGGGGTTAACGTAATTCATGGCTTGAAAAATTAACCCCCAAGGATACCGCATATGTTGGCTATGTCATTAAAATGATAGCATATTCGAAAACTGCAGTTAAACGAATAACTGAATTGATTTGAGTCATACTTTGCCGTATGTTTGTCGAAATGAATTTTATTTCAAAAAAAAAAAAAAAAAAAAAAAAAAATAAAAAAGGAAAGAAAAAAAATGAAATTAGAATCGAAATGAAATTTTTAAGGATATAATTACTGGTATTTATTAAATATATACGAATTATGAAAGGATTATGATAATAGTGTTAAGGCACGATGATTTTTCATACCTTAATTAACGTTAATGAAGAAACATTTCGACGATGCGTGAACGCGATGAATCATTCCCCGACGTTTCCTGGAACGACGCAATGATGCAAGTTGCAACTATAATAAGCCAACTTCATAACAACGTTCAAGTACACATTATATACAGTGTGTGGAAATTTTGTATTTCCACCACTATGCCAACGTTATTTTCTTCTATTTTCGAAATTATTGAGTAAGCGATGGTTCAAAGTTTCGTTCGTATTTCTATAAATGTTTCTTCATTAGAAACTTTTTGGTTGCATACACGGATTTATTGTATTTTGTAAGTTGGTTAAATTCACGACTTTCCATAATGAATTATTATTATTAATGGCGATATTGTATTTAATAATTTATGTGCTTTTGAAATAATTCGAAAATTATATATAAAAAAAGAATAATCAATTTGTTAAATGCGTAGAAAAGAATATTTCAGTAAAATAAAACGTTACGTAATAAATATAAAACGTTTTAAATTTTTTCAATCGCCAAATTTATCGAAGCACAATAGAATTATATATTGTTGTATATCACGAATACATTAATAATGCATTAACAATGGGAATTAAATTTATCTTGTTTATACGTACTTTAGGAACCAACAAAAATATTTATCGATTTGTTTATTCGTTTCACGGGTAATAAAATATACCTTTTATTGCTTACTGCACTTCAAATTTACCGAACGACCATATAGATTTTCAGAACCACTGATTTCAATTTGTTGGTCACATTCGAGAGTACATATCTAACCGCAGCGTCAAAATTAGCGGTTTCGAAAACCGGAATATTATATTTATATATTAATATCGTAACAAATATCAATAGCTTGATATAAAATATAAAATATAAAATCTATAACATTTGATACTTTCCATACGTAAAATTTATAATGTTTTTAATTTTTACTGGAATATGTAAACATTTTTGAGGCAAAAGAATACTTTTTGAGTTATCAGCCATAACGTAAACTTTATTATTAACTAGATAAAATAAACTTACTTTGAAATATATCAGAAGCGCATTATAATTTATTTTTAGCAATTCGAAAATATAATCTTCATAGCGATAAAAAATAAACGGTACGTTGAACGATACACTAAAATTTTGTATAAACCGAGGATACATTAAATTCAGTCGTTCGGTTACATCTTTATTCGCGTAGATTGTAGAAGTTATAAGCGTTCTTCGTGTTCACACGCGTGGGCCTCAAAGCGGCCTAGCGACGGAATACATACGATGCGCGCAAGGCCAAACAAATTATACTATCTCTCTCTCTCTCTCTCTCTCTCTCTGTCTCTTTCCGATGCAATATTACACACTGTCGCGTGTGCGCGTACGTACCTTGTACGTACAACAACACATCCGTAGTAATGACAATTGCCGGGGCGTAGGTCGGCGTACTTCGTTGCAAGCCACGACGATACATACCAAAAGAGAGACACCTAATATACATTCCTCTCTCTCTCTCTCTCTCTCTATCTCTCTCTCCTTCTCTCTCTCTCTCGTGTTGGTTATGCGTGCGGTTTTGCAAGGGCTCAAAGCTCGCCGATGAAAATTTCGTGTTTCGCGTTAATTGAGAGGGAGAGAGAGACGGAGGGAAAGAAGGAAGAAGGGAGAAGAGAACTGTGTGAATTACACGCGTGCGAACGCGATGATGCTTGCTCGTTTTGTTACGCTAATTCCGCGCGATGATTATTTGGCTCGTGTGCGTAACGACGTATAAAGTTCTCGAATAAATTTTCCAAGTTCGATATTCGCGTTTTTGGTGTATAGATTTAATACTATATATAATTGCGCAATAATTTTTTTCTATATTCGCTGATATGTATATGCAGAATTTTATAAAAAATTTTTATCGAGTATTAGTTCATTTAAATAACGTGTACATTTTAATTAACATTTTTTTTTATCAAACTTTATCAAACCAATTATCAAATCCACCATTAATTGCGTTTAAAACAAGTTAATGATAATCTTGAAATTTTATATCTAACGTTATTTATCTTTTTAAGTAAAACTCTTATTAAGCAAGTTTGTTTTTTCGTTCGATTCTAAAATCTAAATCTACAAACAACGATCAAATTAATAAATTACACGCGTTCATGAACTGAATAAAAAGCCAGATAATATAATTGGCTAAATTCGCTTACTCGTAAATCCTCGATGCTTTGTCCCGCTATTTCCGGATCTTTAAGATCGTACCGATATTCGCGCCGGCGGCCCTTTTCAGCGCTTCCCCGATGACGAATCTCGATTACCGTCCGTTAACCCGACTTGTGCGGCGTAAGAAAAAAAAAAGACAAAAGAGAAAAAAAGAAAAAAAGAAAACAAATAAAAAAAAAGAAAGAAAAAGAAGCTGTGCATCAAAGAGCAGGAAAAGGGGCAGAAAATGTAAAAAGAGATCGGATTTTTCCCTTGAAAATACAAGGGAGATAGACGCGATTCTGTCTTTGCGCTCGAGTGCGTCGCGCGCCCGAGATTTCGCGCATACGAGGCCGTAATTACGACGTGGATACGAGGTGCGCGCGCGTGCATAAGAGAAAGAGAGAGAAAAAGAGAGAGAGCAAGAGAGAGTCTAGCGCGCCTCGACGCAGCGCAACTCTTTCTACTGAAAAGTCCGTGAGGAGAAAGAGAGAGAGAGAGAGAGAGAGAGAGAGACAAGCGCGAGCCGTTTTTTCTCTCCCTACGACTGAGCCGCTAGTTGCGCGAGTCGAGAGATTTTTGCTTTGGGATATCTCGCGCGCGTACTTCACAACTTTCGTGCCCCTGCGTGTCCGCAATTTTTACACGAGGAAGGCAAAGTATATATATCGTTCAAAGGAGAAAAGTAACAAAAATATATTGCGCTCAACTTATGTTGTTTTAATTTTAGTTACTATTTCATTAAAAGAAAAGAAAAAATCTTTTATTAATTCGTTAGAATTTTTTCTCTCTGTTTAGTTTCATAGTTTTTAGAGCTTCATTAAATAAAAAAGTCATGACTACATTTTCAACGATAAACTTAAACGAGCACATTAAACGACCTCGCTAAGTTTACTCAAATTTACAATTTTTTTTTTTTTTAGTTATTAAAATGAAAAGCAGCAATTGGAGGTAAAATTTTGAATTGCATAACCTTTGACTAATTATATGTTTTTTTCCAGTTAACAGTTGATTATCGTTTCAAAAGGTCGCTATAAATTTTGAGTAAAAAAAAAACCGTATGCTCGGTTAATGTTAAATGTACGATGCTTGTAAAACAGATGTAATTAATGCCATATAAGTGCATCGTTTATGCACTGAAATATATTATTAAAATACGAAGACACACACATATATACACATGTATATACGTGTAAAAGTCTTAGATTGTATATTCGCGGTGCTTTCTAAGCATCGTATATCTCAAAGGAAAACTTGGAAACAAAGCAATAATAATCTTACAATCGGCATAAAAATGCAAAATGCGAAGCACGAAGAAGAAAAATCGATGCTCAGCAACAGGCGGCTCTAACACCGAGGCTGCATTATGCGCGTCGTCCAGCGGACAAAGAAAATAGATCGCGTTATACATATACACATATACATTCATATATATGTATATATACGCGTATCGTATCATCTTTTTTGCACGAAAAACAAATACCTTTGTCGCACTCACCTCACTGCCGCACAGCCAACTTGCTATAGCACTCTTTCTTTATTTCTTTCTCTCTCTCTCTCTCTCTCTCTCTCTCTGTCTCTCTCTCTCTCTCTCGGCGCACGTTTACGGTTTGCTGCTCCCGTCGTTCCTCTTGGCTGGCTAACCGTTATACAACATCCGCTCGCCATGTTGTTGCCTCCCGCCAGTGATACTATACCGTCGCCGTCATCGTCGTCGTCCTCCTCCGGCTCGACGCGTCGTCGAGTTTAAGAGAAAGACGAACGTACATTTACACACCGAGCGACTCGTCCTATTCCATTGTTCTACGGCTCGTTATGTAATCCTCGAATACAAATGCACATAAGCGTTTTAACCCTTCCCCTCTCCCTTCTACCTATCCTAGCTTTTCACATTTCGCTACGATGTTTTCTTTATACGAAGGCGCGCGCTAGCATACGGCGATAATATCGAGGGCAAGCCGATAAAATTATATTTATATTTAGGGAGCAGCCTCGGCTGCCTTTTCATTTTGGTTGGTGCGCGCTGCACTCGATATCGAGGGTGCGGACTCGGCACCGTGTTGCACTCGGCTTATGTGTGTGTGTGTATGTGCGTGCGTGCGCGCTATGCTCATCAAGCCCATATAATGGACAGGATGTTTCTCAGGAATTTTATGAAAGAACGGAAGAAATTAGGGAAAGGGCGTGATTCGAGCGATGGTATGGATATTATCATCTATTTATTTCGGCGGTATGTCAAATTAACTAGGATTTAATGCACTCTAAATGAACTCGCTCGATTAATCTAATTATTGACTGGTCCTATCTACGACTTTTTATGTTATCTTTAAGTTTTATTAATTTTTATTGATTTAAAAAAAAAAAAAATAATAATAATAATAATAATAAATATGAATATATATTTGTAATGTCATGGACTGTTGAATATTGTTTTATTTTTTTAATAATTTGTAAATTTAAAATAAAAAATTTTCAACCGAGGCGATGAATTATTTAGAAAGTACATTTTCGTCTATATACTTAAACTCGTAGGTAACAAACAATATAATTTTAACCTTAAATATACGATAGTTTTAGAATCATTTTTCTATTTATAGTAGTATTGAAGTAAAAAAAAATATTCGTGCAGTTTATAATTTTTTCTTTACAAAATTATAGTTCACATATATATGCGATTGAAAGCATATACAGTAAGAGTCATTATATTTTATCATATTTTTTCTAGCATTCCATATTTTTTTTTTTTTAAATTATCATTTTTCATAGATGCAACATTTTTATTTTATATAAAAACGCAAAATTTTCATTTGAATTATTAGTAACTACCAATTAATTCCATTAAGTGCATTTAACGTTATTCAAATATTCATATTTATCAGAGTTTTTATTCCCCTGTCATAAAAGTAGTAGAATACTCGATTACAGGGCACTCTATACATGAGTTGTCAGTTTGTGACGTCAAGAAGAGGGACTGTATATTCATTTGCACAAGTAGAGCTGTGTATAGTATTAAAAGTGTCGCGTACTTTTAACCTATTTAATAATATAAATAAAAATTTCCAGGGTAATATTAATAAGTATTAAGCCAACGAATACTTTTTATAATGTGTACTCAAAATCGATAGTATCGATCGGTTATAATAAATGTTTGAAAAAAATATTTTAAATTTACAATTCTACCTTTCGTTTATATAAAATTTACTTTGATTGAATAATTAATTAAATGTAATATATTTAAAGATTTCTGAATATATAAATCGCTTATTCGTCAATTATATTCCAAATCAATACATCCTACGAATAAAAGATTTTATATTTTTAACTCAATTAAATATCAATCAATTGATTTATATGAATGCATACTCGTATAATATATTTAAAAATAAATGCTTTCGATAAAAAAAAGAAAATTAATAACTTCGTTAAAACACAAAAATAAAACCAACTTTACCGAGGTTACCAAAGCGACAATTAATATTCCAAGCTAAGCACACACGCGCGCGCGTAGAAAAGTTTTATCAACTAAAAGTCACGACTTTAACCACCTGCCAGTGTATAAAGAGCGCTTCCTACATAAATTATCGGAGTGAATAAAAAGAGGAAAAAAAGAAGAAACTGGAACTCATCGACAAGCCAACAATAGCCATCGATTAAGAAAAGAAAAGAAGAAAAAAAAAATACTTTCCTTCGAGCACGTGTATTATGTATACGAATGGTAAAACGTTTAATTTTTCGCTGCAACGACATCAATACGGTAAAAAGGTATAAGCCAAGCGTCGTGAGCTAGCATCGGTCGCGTGCACACGCGCGACGCGCAGGTTAAACTAGGGAGAGAGGATGGGGGAAGGGTGGAGGAGGCCGGGGGGGTATGGGAGGGGAGTGAGCGAGGAAGCAGAGCCCGGGCCTGCGTGTTTTCTACCTGGCGGCAGCCGCGGAAGGTGTGCGCGACCTGCCTCCTTTTTCTGTATATATATACATACGTACGTATGTACATGTACGTACAAATACGGACGACGCCGTTGGCGAACTTTCTTTCTTTCCTTATCGATCCCCTTTTCGCAGCTTACCTGCCCTCGCAGAGCTCCCGTAAGTGTATATGCACCTTATGCCTTTTCCTTTTCTCTCTCTCTCTCTCTCTCTCTCTCTTTCATTTTTACATCTACTCTTCCTTCTCTTTTTTCTTCCGGTAGACACGCGCGAGCTCGTGCACGCGCCAGATTGTTTTTTGGTTTATAGCCCAGCTCATAATAGTTCGTTCTCGTAATGGACTCCGAGGCAGCCACTGGGATTTAATATGGCTGAACGAACCGAGCTATAACGCCACCGCCTCTCGCTGTCTTTCAGCTTTATTTTCGAGGCGAGCAGCAAGCTCGCAAGCTCTCTTGGAATGGTAATCTTGAATTTTCGCTTTTCTTAATTTATAAGTACTTTGCTCATTTGTTAAATAGTACACATGGCGTTTATTTAAAATTTTGTATTGGTTTGCGCGCGAAAGTTAACAGTCGAGGGCAAATTTATTTCTTTCTCTTTCTCAATTATTAGCGAATTCGATGAAGAAAGCTCTTATGGAATAAAGTTTATTCGAAAATTAATCTTTGAATTATTTTTACTTGGGGTCTTTTCTGCAATGGTATACTTTATACCTTTGACAAGAAAGAGAGAGAGAGAAAGTCGGATCATCAAATTAAATTTTCTGATCTGATTTTCAATAGTCGCGCTTCACTAAGAAAAATTGAAACCCGAGATCGCATTTGCATGAATTTAAGGTTTAATAAAAAAAAAAAAGAAAAAAAATTGAGAATTAATTTAATACTCTCTATTAATATTAAAAAATTAAAATTTTGTAAATTCTCCTACGACACTGAAATAAAAATTGCCACGAGTTTACCGTTAGATTATCATTTATTCAAAAACATATTTATATTACGGTGTTTTTTTTGTTGAGATTTTATATAAAAGTTTTATAAAGCGCTTTGTGTGCTTTAAAAGTTGTTGAAGCTATAAAGAATATAGGGAGAAACATTTGCTTTCAGATAAAATTTTAAGCAAAATAAAACTCTTCAATATACCGTTTCAATCTTTTTTTCTGCAAATATTTTTTTCATTTTCTCTTTTAACTTCCTTAAGTAATTTTTAAAATACATTTAATATTAAATTATAATTATTATATAAATAAAGAATTTTATTTTTTATAAAATTTTAATAATTTTACATTTTCACCTTAGAAAAAACACATTTTCATTTATAAAGGTTATAATAATTTTCATGCAAATTAATGCCAATTATACAGTTATTTCAAAATGAAATAATTCCAGAAAAAGATTATAAAATTTATAACAACACATTTATAAAAATATTATCGATATAACTAAAATTAAATCCAAAAATATCCGAATTAAAATTAGATGGACCCGCGCAATCGCGTTTAAATAATTTGATACAAAGAAAAACTGAATTGGATACAATAAACGGTTTCGTACCGCCTGACCTTTTTTCTAAAACGAGAGATATTGATCTAATTGTGCTTTCAAGCTATTTACTGGGTCATAAAATGATTCCGCGGAAGATAAAAAAAAAAAAAAAAAACCCACGCACGGAAAATAATCAAACAACAGCCGTTCGCTTACCTACTTTTCTCCTTGCTAAAAGAATATTACGAAAAAGTAAGTTAAAAAGAAAGAGAGAGAGAGATAAAGAGAGAAAAAGCTAAAGAGAGAAAAAGCGAGAGAGATAGAGAGAGAGAGAAGGATAAGAAAAAGAAAGGAGAGAAGGGACGTGGGACAATTTAAAAATTTTCTGCGACATTGTCCGTGCATTACCGACAAATGGAACTCCTTATCTCAGGTGCTCCCGTGTGTTACGCGCACTTTTCCAGCAATTCGAGATGCTATAGTAGAGCCATTCGCGCGCCACGGCGCCTCAACTTTTGGCACTTTTCTCGCAAGCTCTCTTTCTCTCTCTCTTTCTCTCTCTCTCTCTCTCTCTCTCTCTCTCTCTATCCCGACTTCGTTAAATAGAACAAAAGGAGAGAGGAGCCAGCGAAAAAAAAGAGAAAGGAAGAAAATGAGACAGAGAAAGGGAGAAAGAAGCGGAAAGAACGCGCGAGAAAACCGCACGATGTTTTTTCGCTCTTACCCTACAAGCTGCCGTTGCCGTCTTTTCCTCGTAATTGGAATTTTAGAGCTGCGCAAGTTCTCCTTGTTTATATATACACACATACAATTACGTATGGCTGCTTTATTAAAAGGCATTACGCGAAAAATAATTCCTCGCTTGTTTATAAATATTCAAGAAAGTTTAATTCCTTTTCTTAAATTCAAACCCATTGAAAATGCGTAATAAACGCTTTTCTTTTTATTTCTTACGTCATTATTTCTTGCCTACTTGTTTTATTGCGAGGAAATATAAATATAATAATAAGACGTATGGTTATTGTTGAAAAATTTTTAAATCGTATTTTTTCGATAATGTATACACTTTTCGAACGCGTAAACTAGTCGATTTGCTGCTTAAACAAAACATTAAATGCCGAAAATATTTTCCAACTCCGGTGCAGTTAAACTCGGGCGAACTTTTGGCAAACTTAAAAAACTCTGCGGTTTAAAGGAACTGTTCCCAGAAAAACCGTCGTTGGCATTTTTCCTAGCGCGTACGTCGATCGATAATTAGCATAATCGCGCGTTACACTTTCCCGTCGCGCGTTCGTTATACCCAGTAGCCACACAATTATACATTGACGTAAGTACGTGCACGCTCACAACAAATGAGGCAACGGGTGTATATGTATGTATTTATATCGGTCGGAAAAAGTTGCAGAAACGATTTTTATTAGGAAGGCGAGCGGGGACTTTTACGAGCGCGTTTCGGATCGTAAAGAATACCTCGGCGATTGTTGAATAATATTGCTTTCGCGTGAGCCATTGCTGTACTTGTACATATATTTACGTAAGAAAAAAAGCACACCTGCGATGTACACTTAATTTATTTCGCGACAAATGATCGAATCGAGTATATTTTTTGTCGTTATAGTAGTGTTTAAAATTTTGCATCAACGATTCCTTTTGTGCTTTTTTATGTAATATAATGTGGGCAAGATTATCCATACTTTGGTATTAAACGCTATTACACAATGGAAAATAATCATCGCTGGATTAAAAGAGTTTCAAATTTTCAATTTTTTGTTGTGGTAATGTTAAATATACGTATTCACCGAATTTTTTAAAAATAATATAATTTCAATGATAATAAAATAATTTGAAACGATCGGAGAAACAAATTCTAACCACTTTGTTATAAATTAAATTATAACGAAACAACACCGTAGTTGTAGCAGAGTAACATCTAAATTATTCGAATGTTTGTACACTAAGCCGATTGTTCTGCATTGAAATCTCCGAGTATGCACTATACAGATATACATATACACATACTTGTATGCGCATACGGTAGTCGAGTTGTTGAAGCTTACCACAAGTATACGAGAGAGAGAAAGGGCAAAATTGGAGAAAGTGCGGCCAGCAAACGCAACGAGCGTGTACATGCGTATATATTTGTTAATGTAGTCAAAGACAAACGCCCTATTCTTCCTTCTCATTTACGCTTTTGCTCACATACGCTCGAGTGGACATATATATCAATTTCGTTTTACAGCAAAAAAGAGAGCCTCGAGCGTACGACGTTATGACCGTCTTACATAAATGTTCTACCATTGGAAAACTGCGTATTCTCTCTCTCTCTCTATCTCTCTCTCTTGCTTTGTCTTTGTTCATGGTATAACGCATGCATTACTTGCTTAAAAAATTCTGTAGGATTTTCTATAAGCTTGGTTAATTTTGAGAGCGTTACAATTTTTCCTTCTTTTTTTCTTCTTTTTTTTTTTAACGCGTTGCTTCGTGGCAAGTAATGAAGTGGCGCGGTTAAGCCAAAGGAAGGCAAGCTGGCTAATTTTTCTCTTTTTTTTTCACTTAATTAGTTAGCCTACTTTTTATTATCTGATTTCTGTTTTAATTAATTTTCCCTGCATCTTTTTCGCGTAACCGTCCGAATTTTCGGGGTCGTAAAGAAAATTATAATATTTAATGTGCAAAGCGAAAAATGATAATTAAAAAAAAAAAAAAAAAAATGTTATTATTTTATAAAATACTTGTTTAAAATTTTTATCTCAATGTTTTATTTATTAAAATAAGTTTTGACAATCAATATCAATCATAATTCGTAATTAATTTAAAACGAATTCAATTTCGTTTTTCAAAAAATTACCCTTACCTAAAAAATGTCAAAGCTTTTATTTTTAACAATATTGAATGAAAAAAAAAAAGTAACAGATTGATTTTTCTATTTAAAAAAAAAAAAAAAAACATTTGCTTTTGTTGCAAAAGCTAAAAAAAAAATCTTTAGCATAAATAATTTACAAAACAATAACAGCTACGGATGATGTATCTGATTTTTATAATTTATTTATTTCTTTATCTAAGTTAGCAAGAAAACTGTTAATCATTATGAATGAGTTTTATGTTAGCTTATCGCGAGTTACACACACATTTACATAAATAAAGTTTATTCATTTTAAAATACCGTCTTTAAAAAGAAAATACCTTTTTTATTTATATAACATTTCGCAGGTTTACAGAGCGCAAAAATTCAAGTCGTTTTTATTCGTAATATTTAAGCCACCTCTTATTTTACATTCATATTTTCCGTTATTATACAGCGAAACTTTTTATCATGCCTTATCGCAATATCATTTTTATTTTCCTTGCGTTCCTATAATAGCATTCACATGAAGCGTCGTAAGGACTTTTTCTTTATATTTTCATCAGCATTTAATTAAAACCATTCTTTATTCTTGCTTTATTACGGCATATATGTGTGTTATAAGCACACACTGCTTTATAAATTCTGTATTCATATGCATGCATCATATGAAAAATGCATAATAAACTTTCTTAGCTGGTACTTGACGATGAAAAACTAATCCACAAAGTCGTAATCATTAATCAAAATTAAAATTCAACCTTTTACGAAGAGAATGAGCGTGAAATTTTTTATACCTGGCCATATTCTCGAAATCTGCTTCGCAATATTATGCCATCCTCTTTGCTTATATTTTTTCCAGACCGTTATCATTTACTTTAATTAAATAAAAAATAACAATAAAAATATTTTTGCATTATTTAAAAATTTAAGTATTTCATTGTCAAACTTTATAAATTACGAGAATAAGAAAAATCTTACATAAAATTTATCGCTTCGAGCTCTTGTATATCAATAGTCACTGCAAAAAGTCAGGATTACATTATTGTAAAAAAGGTAAAAAAATTATCACATCGTGCGCACAGCTGACCGACGTGTGCAGGTGACACTTAAACGCGAGAGCACAAAGCGCACATACATACACTCCCGAGCGAGCCAATCCGACGAATCGTAATTCTATTTTCGTCGACGGAAAATGCACGTTGCGGGCGTCGTTGTAGAGCAACGAAGTTACGATCCGATGCGCGCGCGCGTGCGTGTGTGTGTGTGTGTGTGTGTGTGGATCTCCGATCGAGCGACGTTTCCCAAAGAGTCGAAATAACTAATTGATCGAAATATCCTTTCGCCGTGTCGATACACATCGTACTAGCGAAAATCGAATTTAGAATTTCGAAGGCACGTATATACATGTATATTTATATATTTATGTGTAACTCCAATGATGCGTACGTGTCGAAAATGTCAGGAGCCACTTTACGTTAACTTCTCTCTCTCTCTGTTTCTATCTCCCATTTAGTTTTTCGTTTTTTTTTTTTTTTTTTTCTTTATTCTACTGCTTTTATCTGTCGAAACCGTTGCCGTTTGTTGTGCCGAATGGCGTTACATGAGATTTATTGATTTCTCGCTTTACACGCTTTACACGTATTGTATAGATATGCTCGTACGTGTACCATTACAATCGGAACGAAGGAAGTCTGCATTATTAAACAATATCTATTTTCGCTGGCAAAACTATAGCATTGTATTCTCTTTCTCTCTTGCTCTCTCTCTCTCTCTCTCTCTCTCTCTCTTTCTCGTGCACTCGCGCGTCAGTTGTCCGTAGTCATCGTTCAACCAACGCTGTTGTACCGCGCGAACTTTGCGGGTTAATGCGCGGACCTACTTTATTTTAGCGCGAGGTAAATGTAAGCGCGACGACGAATCCTTGTATAATTGAATACTTCGAGTCGCTTTCACGGAGAACCGCCGGCTCGCTTTCTTTTCTCGCTTTTCTCCTCTTTTGTTCTTTTCTTTATTTTCCCGCTACGTTTAACTCTTTTAAAAGTGGATATTTCTGTGACTTTTACCTAAAAGGAGAGAGAAAGAGAGAGAGAACGTATTTGTTTACAGGCTTTTTCAACAACTCGATAAACGTGCAATGCGAAAATTTTGCTCTCTTACAGTAAATTGTACAACGATTTATTTACAAAATTACTTTTGCCGTATACAAGTTATACATATTATCGATTAGGCAAAATGAATTTTCGTATTTCAACGAGTAAAGTTTGAAATTTCAATATTCAATTAAATGATTTATATAAACTTGGTATTTTCATTTGCTTATTAATAATCAATTTTTATTATAATTATTATTATTATTATTATTTGAGCAAATAATTTACTAAAAATTGAATTTTGCTTTTTATTCAGTATAGTTTAACATGAATATTAAACAATTTTAAAAATTTATTAAAATTTATCAAGCTATAGAAAAAGTTGAAAGCTATAGAAAACCCCAATTCATCTATTGTTCTGTGAATTCTATATCGAATAATGTAGCAACGCTTCATGCATAAGTCGTATCGACAATAGCATATAATCTCTCTATAGGCTGTTTTTACAGAACTTCAATACGAAATAACTAAATTTTACATAATCGGTTTTAATATTTATTAAAGTATAATTATTTGTCGCGTGTTCGTTGGTTATTTAGAAAAAAAGTTTGCAATACCAATCCGGTAAATTGTTTCAAAAGTTTCCACTAAAAAATTACAAAACTTCCTCGAATAATCATAGTTTGAACAATTATAATAATTGAGGCAATATATTAAAAATATTCAGATTGTACAATATACTCGTACGTTTTCCTTTCTGAAATATTTTACACGCAATTTGAGCACTACGTGTACAATCAGCTATTACATAATACCACTGTCGTAAAATTTTCGTTTTTTTTTTTTTTTCTTTTAACTTTTCTATATTTTAGCTCAGTAGCCTCATTATGCATCTCTGGACACAGTTAGAAAGTCATCGTAGGTGAGAAAATGCAATCTCTCAGTAATGCGACGTCGACTTGACGATTCTATTAATAGTAGTAATAACGCTTAATAAACACTTGGTAAGTACTAACGCAACGTCGGAGTGAAAGAATAATTTTCGGTGCTCGTAAAGCCTTTCTTATACTCCGCGTCGAATCATTATCGCAATCACTTTGGCAAACTCTTAAAGCACGACATGTGCGAATACCTCGGTTATTCAAATATTTCCACACAAACACGTGATATCGTGGACTGGCGAAATTTTGCGCGCAAACTATATGGCATTATTTCTATTTACGGCATAGTTCGCGAGGTAGTATTTACATAAAAAGTTCTGAGAAATGTATTAGGTTGGAAACTATGAAACGGGCGTTGAATGAAAATAAAAAACGAAAAGCACAATTTTTCACATTATTTATTATATTCAATTGAAATAATTTCCATTGGCATCTACGACTTTTTGCCAACGATTGGGCAAATTATATATGCCTTTTTGAAAAAAATCTTTATTTTTAGAGTTAATAAACAATTCAAAGTCTTTTACTAAACAAAAAACGCCCGTTTCATAGTTTCCAACCTAATACATATAACCGATAGCTACTATGCGTTCGAAATCGATTGAATTTTATAACTATTTTTTTGATTTTTTTTTCCTTTTTTCTCTCAACATTTATGTAATGATGCTGGCAATAAATGTTCGAATGAAAAACACTGGGTTATATTTTATTGAATATAAAAAATAAATTGCGTAACAAAAAAGAAAAAATCTAGTTAACGTTACAAAACAGAGATAAAATTACTGTATCTTGAGCAGCCACAAGATTGCAGCTTAATATTTTTCGATACTACAATCATTTTATACTAAAATCACTAGTTGCAACCGTAAAACTAATAATATTGATTTTATGTCGCAAATTTTAACCGTTGAAGCAACTACCCTTACCTTTTGTAGATTTATAATCTTCAACCACAATTTTATTACATTGACTTGAATTTGAATTTTTATTTTTAATAAAGCAAAAAATATAAAATAATGAGTTAAAAAAAAAAGAAATTTAAAGCTTTCTGCATACTAACGAGAAAATTTTTTAAAGTTTATCAATATAAATTATGGATATTACATGTATCCATATGAGCGTAAAAGGTGTAAAATTGTATTATCGGATGATTGAGAAAGAGCGAATCAGACACATCAAAGTTTAATTTTGTAAACAGGGTGGGATATATGTTATAACGTATATAGGAGAAAGTCTCGCGTCTCTCTCTCTTACTTTATCGCTCGCGTCGGCTCGTCAACGGGATTATCGCCTTCCCTCGCTCATCGCGCATTTCCCGTACAAACGCGCAATGAATCTTTATGACGCAACAGCTTGAATTATCCAGAACAATTTCGGGTAATACAATCATCCTTTAAACGCGCGCGCGTCGTTCGCGCCGGGGGGATTTAACCGCGGCGGAGACACCGGGCGCGCGCGCGCGCGCGATGGGGAAATTGCTCCGGGCTACGGACGTTGTCCCTTACTTTTGTGTGTAAAGTTTTATATATATATATACAAGTGTATGTCTACATAACGTACATGTGTACTTTGAAAGGGAATTAACAAGGGCTCGCATTTGCAATGCGACGACGGGCTTTTACTTCGTTGTCCAATCGCGACGAAGTCTCTCGGCGCTGTAATGGATCGATCTTTTGTTTGCTCGGCCTCGCTAGACAACTCTCTCTCTCTCTCTCTCTCTCTCTTTCAACGTGATTTTATCAGATTGTGTAAATTGACATTTTCCTGCATTCAAATTAAACTTTATTTTGATTTTCATTAATATTTAACTATTTTAATCTGCACTTATCCGATTAAACCGTTACCGATGATATTACCGACTTATTATATTACATATTCTATCTGTATAGAGCCATTTTATTTGCATTATGTGCTTTTTAATGTGCTATCGTTAGTTTAATAATTGTTTTTCATCTTTAGCTCATTTTAAATCAATTTATCATCTAGGTATAATTTGTATAAGAATTTTTCAGAAAGAAAAATTCTCGTTTAATATTTCGCATAACAAGATACAGTGTTATTATTCGATTAAAATAAATATTTATTATTTATTTTTAATACACTGCAATAAATTTATTCTTTATTATTTAAAATATAAAGAACAGTTATTTTTGTAAAAGAATAACAAAAATATCTTCAACTTTTTGTTAAATAATTCTATCCGTTGAATAAGTCGGAAAAACTTGCGCTGGTTATGCCTTCATCGTCGAATTGACTCGACGGCGTAAATACTTTTACGACGGGATAATAAAGAACTTCAATGGCTTGTTAAGAAAATTAAATTTATTACATACCGAGATCGCTCGACAAACGTAATAAGTCGCTATTCGTCGATAATTACTTTAATTCGTCATAACCTTAGGGAAATTTTTCGTAAACCGATGGAAAATTTACGAGTACGTGAGCTCGTGAATATTTTCGTTCTTGGAAAATCGAACGAATTCAAGGTGTTGCAGGAGTTGCCCGTGTATTTTACAACAAAGTCGCCGAGAGAGATAGAGATGGAATGCAATTCACCTGGGATAGCTAGTGACTTGATGGTGTCCGGTAAATATTTTAGTCGATTCTACGAAGAGACTCTGTTAAAAAATTCAGCAACGTATTTCGTGCTTCTGCCAATCTAAGTTTTTTTGTCATCTAAACTTTTGCCAAGATTAATCAAAGGAGATCGAATGCCTTTCGTACGACTTTATATTAAAATATTACTAATTGTTTATGATAGTGCAAAATATCGAAAAAGTGTCTTACAGTACTTTTATGAAACAGTTGCAGTTTTTATGTGCTTGCAACATTTGTACAAAGAAATATACCGTCTAAAAGAAATTAAATACTGTTATGATTGTACGTCCGTTTTTTGCAATGCAATTTTATAAATATTCCAACTTTGCTGTATTTATGGATTTACATTTTTATCGCTAATAATTTCACAAGTTGCTGCCGTTTTTATTATCATCTAATTTTATATTTAATCATATAAAAAAATTTGTCGACAAAACCTAGATAAAGTTTTTAAGTATTTTTTCCAGTTATTTTTGAAAAAATAAGTTTTTTATGAAAAACTAAAAATTTGAATACATATATATATATCGATGGTAAAATTCTAGAACATAAAACGATTAGCTCTAATTAGATTTTATGCGGATAAAAAGCATTGACGGCAAAGTGAATCTAGATCATAAGACTAACAAATAACTATCTGGTATCAATAAAAAAAAAGAAAAAAGTCAGCCCATTGCTTCAAAATGTGCGATCGTTTAAGCATTGAAATTAAAACGAGAAAAATGCAATATTTATACGTTAATCATAACATTACACGCAACGGATACAAACGTAACTATAAGTCACAAAAAATAATCGACAATAAAAATAGTCGAGAATACATATACGGAAAGAATTGTTAGGAAGAGAAAGAGAGAAAAAAAACTTTGCCAAAGCACGAGGAGAAAAAGCGAGAGACGATAACGTGTCACGCGCTAATTTCATCGGTACACAAGGAGACAAACGAGCAGGCGCGCGCGAGCCGCACATTGAAAAAGGGAGACGAGGAGGAGACACGAAAAAGAACGAACGGTCGAATGGTCGAGGCGCGTATTGTTTCAGCGGTTATCGCAAGTACGAAAGGCAGGTCGAGGCAATTTCGAAAGTGACTCATCTGCGTCACTTAGAGCATGAAAGAGAAAGAGTAAGAGAGAAGCGAAGAAGAGAAGAAGAAGCGGTTCGAAGCTGCTAGCGGCTCTTTAGATGAGTTCGATGACCCTGAACTACCTTCTCTCTCTCTCTCTCTCTCTCTCTCTCTCTTTCTCACTCACTCACTCGCTCTCTTTATCCCTCGAGCGTTTGCTACCTTTTACTCGACCATTATATATACATATAAATATACGCGGTGCACTTGTGTGTGCGTCATTTATAACGCATGCATGCATACGCGTACATACATACATACCTATACTCGCGCAAGAAACCGACGAGCGAAGTAAGGATCATTGGTTCTCTTCAGCACACACACACGCATATATATATATATATATATACTTACGGTCGACTATGATCATTAGGCGCATCCTTATGCTGTGCGTTGAAAGGGAATGGAGCGAGGAGCAGGAAAGGAATTAGCTGGAAGTTAGCTGTACTTCTCTCCCCCGGTCTTGAGCTATTTTGAATTATCGAGCATTTCATGGATAAAAAGGCTCTTTCAGCTAAGGCTAATTGAATTTTTTTGACGCACTGTTTCGAAAAGCTTAAAACCAATATATATATATATATATATATATATATATATATATATATATATATATATATATATATATATATATATATATATATATATATATAATCTGATATATATATATATATATATATATAATCTGATATATATATATATATATATATAATCTGATATAATTTAATTTTTATTAAATTATTCTTAAATGATTTGTGTTAATTTTTCTAAAATATCAAAGAAAATTTATTTCTGTAATATAGAACGCAATCGTTATGTTTTTCTTTTTATTTTACGCAATTATAACAACCGTTGTATCATGAAATGATTGGAATTCAATCCAGTTATTTACATTCCAAGTCCGACAATGTAATTGAGTAGTCGTGAAATAATTGACATTGAAGGAGGTGATCTAACTAGATTATATATAGAAGTACAAGGAATAATTTTTACTAAAAATTTATTATTATTATACGGTGTTACAATGATATTTTCTTTAGTACAAAAAATAAATATTCAATTATAAAAATTTGATACTTGATACATTTCCTGATTAGATTTAGCTGTATAATGCATAGTATTACATATGATAACTGCGTAATATTATTAGATTTTTTCTATCTGCACAAAATATTGAATGGAAATAAATAATTGAAACGAATATCAATGTTTCTTTCTCTCTGCACGCGTGAAGTAATAAAGTAAACAACGTTATTAATCGACTTGTAAAATCTTGGAAAACTCAACTTAAAAATGAAGAATTAAGTAAAATCGTCTGAAACTTGGAGAAGATATACCTCAGCGAAATGCTCAATTTGCCAAACTTTGAGAAATCCGATTCCCTCGAGTCTTTGAAGGCGTAGACTCTATCTTTTAACCGAGGCTCGCTCGCAATGCGATTTTCGCGGATATCGCTCAAAGAGTTCAGCTACACTGGTTAAAGATGGAGAGCGAACGAAAGAAAGAGAGAGAAGAGAGAAGAGAGAGAGAGAGAGAGAGAGAGCGAGGAGGAAAAAAGGCAAATGCACTCTCTCCCTCTCTCTCTTTCCTTCGCAGGCTTGTTTCATTGCATCTTAAAGTCCGAGTGGTATCAGTACAGGGCGTGCCTCGGCGCTTCCGCGGTTAAAGAGCGACGGAGAGGCGTAGAGTAAGATCGAGCGCGAAGGAAAAATAGAGCTCGGCAAAGCCGCTGCTTACGTGTATATATATATATTGTATACTTTTACGCAGACGAAAAGAAAATCCAAGTAAGCGTAACTAGCCTCGCGAAGTGGTACACGTCGCGCTCTGTGTGAGTGTGTGTGTGTGTGTGTGTGTGTGTGTGTGCGTATACTTGCATACGTATATATACATTACAGCGAGTACGCGGGCGAACGCGTGCGGAGAAAAAGGGGAAACTTTTGAAAAGGCGCGCGAGAGCGAAGTACATGTTTGCGCGCATGTATACATACATACACGCGAGCATTTGTTACGCACAATGGCGTGAGAAGTATTGACGGGGCCGCGCCGTTGTACACATATACACGCGTTTCGTTCTTTTGCCTTATATTATATACACAAACAGACACACGCACTCTTTCTCTTTTTCTCTGTACGCGCGCACGCGAACATTCGTGCACTGGAAGATTTTTCGTGGCTCGTTTGCTTTGGATCTCATTTTTTTTCTTTGCCTTTGAGGCTTTCCTTAACTGCTTCCTCCCCCCCCCCCCCCCCCACCATCTTTTTTTATTACAACGTACTTTCCGCCGTATTATAAAGTCGCACGCGGCGATCTTGTAATTATAACGAATGCGCATACGATTCTGTTTTTTTTTAATATTTGTTTAATCAAATTGGTGCACTCTTTCAGCCTTTTTAGTTATATTATTAGATTTTTATTTTAATGGCGTCTTTTTTTTAAATGTAAAAAAATCGCGAACTTAAAATCGTAATTTTTAAAGACGTTTAAATTTCAAAAGGTAGATTTTTAAAAAAAATTTTCAATGATACATTATATACTTACAAGTTAATTATAATTAATCATCGTTTTATCTCGAAAAAAAAACAATTGTTTATAAAAATTTTTATACCGCATATAATTAAAGCAATAGTTATATATTACGCTAGACTTATTCATAAAATTAAAAATATCTATCTTCTAATGTACAAAATTAACCTATAAAATTTAATTGATATTGATGAATGTTTAGCTCAATATTATTTTTATTTGCATTCTTTTTTTACACATCTAATTTTTTTCGCGCTGTTGACGATATAACAGTTTTTCTTAATTTTTATCATTTATATTATTATCGTGAAATTAAATTTCTAATTATTCGTATATAATTCAATATTCGGTCCCAACATTTTGTTATAAAGCTCTGAACGTTTTAAAGCAGAGACATAACTAACATAATTCACTCTTAAAGAAACTTTCTTTAAGAAATGTATAAACTACGTATTTCTTTAGATTTTAATGAGCACTTTTTGAGGTAACTTTTCAAACAAACATTAATTATAGAAATAATTTTATTTAAAAAAATGATACATATAGAAATGTGCATTAAGCATGTGTGAAATTAAATATTACAGATTTTAAAGTAAAAAAAAAATGTTAGTTATAAACTAATGATCATTAGTAGTAATAAATCATCATGAAATCGTAATTGTCACTCATTTTTATTGTTAAAATAATTTAGTTCACTTTTAAAATAAATCTACTATCGTAATAATATCAACTATTAACAATTATTTACGTTATTTATATATACAAATGTAATGGCATCATAATTTTATGATTTATTATTTGATTTGCTCGTTTTTTTCCAGGCGTTGAATAAAATTAAAAAAAAAATCACATTCTTGCGTGGCTACATCAAAGATCACAATTATTCATCTTCTAAAAACAATCAACAACTCGTGAAAATAATAAAGATGACAACGTTACGTAAATTTATAAAATGAACATAATTTTGCAAGTACAGTATCCCATTAGCTTACGTAGACAACCATACCATTTATGGTTTCCGCGAACAGTCGCGTCGTATTCGGAACACCTAGCGCTTACTTTTTTGTTCCCCTTGTCCCTTTTTTCTTACGCGCAGCTTATTCGTTATTTCGAGAACCGTTAAAATTTCGACACGCTCGCCGCGACAAGTGGGTGGAAGTAAGAAGGAAAGACAGAAAAAGAAAAAAGTTCCTTGAGCTCGCGTCAGTAGCTTCAATCGATAAATATAGAAAAAAAATCCAAGCGGCGTCAAAAAGAAAAAAGTGGCCTCGATGTATAACACAAGTCGAGAGAGAGAGAGAGAGAGAGAGAGAGAGAGAGAGAGAGAGAAAGCAAAGCGAATAAATAGCGAGTCAAACTTTCCATTTAAATACTCCCGCGCGATATATATCTTCCGCGCAGCATTATACTTAGCCACGCGCCCGAGGCCATAAAACGCTGACTCGTTGCACATGGAAGCAGATAGAGCAGAAGGCGCTTGTCTCTCCGCACAAGCTTACAAGAGCTTCTCTCATTTATACTCAGCGTGCGCCGCAGTTTTTCTCTCTTCCCCTCCCCCCCCCCTCCTTCTCCCACCCCTTCTCATCCTTGTCTCTATCTTTCTTTTTTCTCTTTCCCGCGGAGAAAAGTATAACACTCGCGTACGTTATATATCGGTATGTAT
Organism: Chalcis sispes; assembly: GCA_949987625.1. Lineage (NCBI taxonomy): Eukaryota > Metazoa > Arthropoda > Insecta > Hymenoptera > Chalcididae > Chalcis > Chalcis sispes. Next base: position 21,466,409 of record OX465096.1, read on the forward strand.
AAACACAAGAGCTCAACTTCGAGCAAGACCTTATATGCGTATGCGTGCACGTGAGATGCGTCGTTATTTTTACCGGTGGGAAATAGAGAAATAGGGGGAGAATAGAAGGGAAAGAGAATAGTATCTAGAAAGTAAGAGATAACAAGACCGGGAACGCGGGCGGGGGGAGAAAGCGAAAGGGCATCGCGATGGATTTAGGGAGTCTAGGTGGAGGGACGCGTAGTAAAGCCCCACTCCACCTCCTCCTCTCCACGCCCTTTCCGTATTATTGGTGGCTATAAGCTTTTTCCAGCTTTTCTCTTTCGAATGTATATAGGGCTGCTCTGCGGCATTTGTTTCTAAACATTTTCGATAACGCGTTTACGATCAAGGTAAAATATTTCCTGCCTTTTGAGGGTACATTTATTATTTTCAAAATTCGAATACCGCCAAAAAATATTATTCAAGCGTACGACTAGTGTTGATCGAGAGTTTTATACACAAGAAAATACTTTTCCGTAATATAATATCTGCTCGTTGAATTTTTATAAATTAATGTGACGAAAAATACAATTATTTTAACATTTGACGATAAAGAAAGTAAACCAAAAAATGTTTTACGTTACAATCGTATAATCATATTGACGTTCCATCTAATTTTTACGACAAGAATTTTTAACTTAAACTTTAGCCTTCAATACTTTCAAAAGTAAATCATCATAAAGAAAAGTCCAATTGGCTTCATTATTATTTTTTACAACGTTAATGTATTTCATTGAATAATAATTTTAATCGTGTTATTCGAATAAATTTAATAGCATCGATATAATAAAAAAGAAAAGGATAGACGTGTAATGTACGTAAAGGCATCGATATTCCTTAAAATTTCAAGAATGACGTGTTCGCCCTGCCAATGAATGACAATCAAGTTATTCGGTTCAAAGTGCATTTCAAATTCTGCAAAGTAGTACTGAGAGCTCATTTTATAATAATAGAACGTATAATTTACTTTGAGTTCTTGAGTGACTAACGGCTTGAGGTTACATCTTCAAATAAGCGGATTTCATTCAAACGGTTTGATTGCTTTTCTTAGTTTTCAAAGGCTTATCTAACCGAAGAAGAATTCCGATTCATTTGTTAAATTTACACGAAATACTTATATATATATATATATATTTATTTATTTATTACTTAAAATTTTGTAAATTTCGTACATTTATTTTACATCGATGAAAAAAAAAAAAAAAAAAATGAAAAACAAATTTCCAACGACTACGTTGCCAACTGAATCGAGTGATACTCGAAAAGGAATTTGATTACAAAGCAATAAAGCTAAAATTTAATCGTATAAACTCACGCTCCATCGTTATATTTTTGATCTTGAGATCGATGCTGGTAGAAGAACACACGGATCCGATAAACGAATTTTCCTCAAGAATTTTCGCTCGTTATTAAACCGAAATCCGGCATTAAAAAATTTACAGAGCCGCAATATATAGAACGAAAACGTTACAAAGAAAGGACGTATCTTATAGAACAAAGGAGAGCAATAGGGAGCAAAGGAGAGCGAATTTAGAAAGAGTTACGGTAGGGAAAACGCAAAGAAAGAAGAGAAAGAAAAGGTGGAAGGCCGGAGTCATTTCTCGAGCCATGAATAAGTGATCGGTGTGCCGTAAGCTCTCGGTTATATACCTATATGTAAGTATATATACATATACTATACGCCTCGTAACCGTTGCCGGGGCAGACTTACCGTCGCCAGTGACAGGCCGCGTGCACACCCAACCTTTTCTATGTCTCTCTCTCTCTCTCTTTCTATTCCGCCACCGCCGTCTTTAACCTCGCGAAGTCGCGCCACAACGACGCCGATGACGACGATCACTTTGACCTCACCGCGTGCACCTCTCCTCCTTCGTGCGGCTTTCCGAGGCTCTTATACTCTCGTTTATTTGCGTGCCGAGTGTAAGGGCACTTATTACCGAGCGCTGCACCATTTCTTCCCTCTCTTCTTCATTCTCTTTCGACGAACATTTGTTTTTCAGAAAGTTTGAGGAGACGAACGTGAGAAAAAGCGAGAGAAAGAGAGAGAAAGAGAGAGAAAGAGAGAGATAAATGCGTTATAAATGTGGATGGTTATAACTTGGTAAATAAATAAATGAATAAAACAAACGGAAAAATAAAACAAGCAAAAATAAAAACGTTGAAAAATGGGAGTTTAGAAGTTTTCTAATATTTTAGCGGCACGGGTTGCTATGCAAACGGTTTTTTCTCTGTGCCGTGATAAAAATGTCACATTTTTCCCTTAATCTCCATAAAAGATAGACGTCAAAAATTCATTTTGAAATTGCGCACCTTTACATTAATTTATGCAATGACATTTATATTTATAGTCATCAATTTTATAACTGACAATATATGTGTGTGTATACATATGTATATATTTATATATGCTACCAATTTTATCAATAAATGAAGCGACATAAGCTTTTCAAGCACATTTGCGGCGTTAAAAAATTTATAAAAATATTTATTCGATTGCTGGAAATGGAATAATCTATTTTTGTATCCAATCGATAGATTATTTTTTATCGAGTCGCCATTTCATAATATTGTTTAATATTTTTTCTTAACAAAGCAATAAAGTTTAATTAAACGATAAGTTTTTCGTTGCAAAAAATTTGTTCACATAGAACTAATAGTATACACATAAACTATATATATATTATATATAGTTTATGTGTATACTATTAGTTTGAAAACCATATTATTCACATTAGGCATGTATAAACAGATACCTGAGTCGATACAATAAAGACTATACTCGAGCCAAATAAACAAAAAGATTTTATATATATATAACGTACACCTACACATATATGTTATCCATCCGCATTTCGGAAACTCAAAGTGAAGAAGGAGGGTCATTTTCATTGTTGGGGCGCACTCGTGTCCGTTTGTACGCGCGATATCGATTTAACGACTGCCGCTCGCTCCCTGCCACGAATGCACACACTGGCGTAAGTATATATGTATACATATACATATATACACACGGCAAGGTACGTAACTACGTTCCCTATATAGACCACACACACGTAGCGGGTATAACGTATCCGCGCACGCAGAGTTCGGACTTTTGTTTTTGCGTCGGCCGTTCGCGGCTTCTCAGCTCGCCTATGGCTTTCCGAAGTTGCTCGTGTTTGCGCTCGCGTATAAACGTGCACCTGAGCAACGCGTGCACACGTATACGCACACATTGCCGCGAGTGTAGAAGCTTCGGGGTTGCGTTATTGCAGCGCAGGGAGAAAGTTTAGCTGTATAATTTTGTAATAGGAAAAGGGGAGAGATACGTTAAAAGAGGGAGGCCAAAAAATTTGATTAGATAGAAGATTTTATTTGATTTATCGTTGCTGGTTCGATTTAGGCGAATAATTGGAGACTTTAATTAGTTAATAATGCTAAGCTTGATTAAATGGAATTAACGGTATACAATGAAATTTACACCGCAAAAAGTCTCATGTTCAGTAATCTATATGTATATTGCCGAATGATTGATTTGAAAATTGTGTAAAAAAAGTAAGATAAGAAACGTTGGTTCTTTCTTTTCTTCGTTAAATAATCGAAACGTTAATGGATTTTGTTTTATAAAACATATAGCCTACCAACCAATAATTCGTAAAAAAATGCGACAAAAAATATCGATGCAACTTAAAAATATTGAACGGTCTCTTGAGGATTATAAAAAAGTTTACTTTTTTATAAAGAAAAAGAAACGATGTCGCAAGAGAAATTTCAAAAGGGAGAAGAAAGTTTGAAAGGTAAAAGGCGTGAGTCCATGTTTCAACGGCGCGTAGCTGAAGGAGGTATTACCAAATCTTCCACTCCACCCTCATTGTGGCACATATACGGCGAAATGCATTCGTTATGCACTCGGCATTAAACACAGCGCAGCGTAGACAGAGAAAGAGAGAAAGAGAGAGAGAGAGAGATAGAGGGGGGGGGGGAAGGTATGCGTTGAATAGTATCCGAGCACGTAATTGTTCCAAGTGTTTTAATTAGCGGGAATGTACACGGGGCAGAGAGCAGCGTATGTAACGCGAAGGCGTATTTTATTCTCACTGGTCAAATGGTGATTCGAATAGAGAGAGAGAGAGAGAGAGAGAGCTCGGTAAGCCGTTATTTTCGCACATGTGGGGTGGAGAGATGAAGAGGCTCTCGCATTATATTCGTATATACGATGTGTTTATTGCTCGCGCGCCCGCTAACGAGTAAATAGATTCATTTTGTACTCGAGATACTTTGTTTTGTGTTTGACATTTGAATCGTTGGAGACACTTTACCATTCATCGCTGAATGGATATATTTCTTTTATAAATGTATTTATATTAACGATTAATTTTATTATAAATTTCAATTATATTGGTTCTAATTAAATTATAAAGGGGCCGATCGAATAATTTAATTATTTGAACAAAAAGTAGTGATTTGTTCGCTGCAAATGACTTTTGGCATTTTTTTCTTTTATTAATTTAATGATGATAAGGAAAAGATTTGAAATGATTTTTTATTTTATTTGAACTTGGATAAATTTATGCATCGTTACAATTTTAATAGTTTTAATTAAAAAATTTTTTATTTTATTTCAAACACGTAAACATTGTTTTAAAAATTTCAAATACATAATGTAACTTTTCACGAATGTATATCCGTATGATATCAAAATTATTCATGTAGATTTTTGAAATATGCGTTGTAATTTCACATGAAATATTTCCAATTTCTGATATTTTGAAATACAGTGAAGTTGAATTTCCGTTCGATAACATTTCAAAATAAATTTCTTGCAAAATAAAATACATTTTAATATTTATAATAATATCTAATAAGGAAAATGTAATTTTTTATCAAACTAATTGTTCGCTTTTGATTAAAACATTGCTAAACATTAAATCTACTCAAACACGCAACGTTTATTTACATTAGAGGAAAAAAATTATTAAAAAAATATTTATCATTCAATTAATGAATTTATATAGTATAAATATCTATTTTTTTTTCAAAAATTAGTAGAATTATATTCAATTACAATTATTATTATTAATTTTTTATCGTTAGATTTTTAAAACAAGAGTTTATAAATTTAAAAAATGCAATAAAAAGTAGTTACTAAAATATTGGAGAATATAATAGAATTTCAAAATATAGAATTCACCAATTATTAACAAGCAGTATATTTTTTTTAGAAGCGAATCCGACAAAAATATGATTGAAAATAAATTATAATATGCGGAAAGAAAATATTCTTCTTTGCAAAAAAAAAACACTTTAATTAATGAAGATATTTAAAATACAAAACTTTTTTAAATAATTTTTCTGCCACGTTACAATTTGCATACAATTATCGGTAAATTATAGTCTTATTGAATAAGGCAACTATTTGTTAAGATTATACGGTATGTCAATCATCATTTTTATTTTAATTCCGTTATCTCGTGACATTTACTCTCGTTACCTTTAATTGCTTTTTATTTTTTTTATTTTTATTTCTCGCGCAATGACTTAAATATTAAATTTCAAATTCTCATTTGCAAATTCAATCGGTTTGATTCTGTAAAAGAAGGAAGGAAATAAAAAGAGCGAAGAACGAAAAAAAAAAAATGAAAAGTACGATAAAGAAAATATAAAACAATTAAAAGTTTCAGATTTTGCAATCTAACAAACTATGGCGGAATCCGTTTATTTTGAATTTGCATAGTTACAAAGGCGGCTTCGCGCGTCGGTGCATCGACGCATCAAACCGTGGGGAGGAGCAGGAAAAGAGAAAGAGAGAGAGAGAGAGATAGGGGGGGGGGCACATCGCGAACCAAGTAACGCTTACAGCAGAAGCTCCGCGGCCGTTGTTGCCGAGTTATGTAGCGTTGCCATATACACATCGTATAATATGCACATACACCAACGAGATCGTGTGTATGTGTACGTATATACACACGCGAGTGCGAGGCTGCAGAGAGCTATAGGTATCAATAATAAAATCGCGCGAGGTCAAATCAATTGTAATGTACGTCGCGACCGCGCGACGACTCCTCCCTCTCTTATTGATGCGTCTATATTCGCATACATAAAGTATATCTTTCTGGTTCCCTTTTTCGCCACGCGACTCCTCGTACGTGTGTGCACGCGGTTCGATGAGCCGAGATACGCACACACGTACGCGCGAACGTGCGAGAGCACACGTATATGTATAATAAAAAACAAGTAGCTCCTTCGTCGTCGTCCTCGTCGTCGTCGTTGTCGCGTAAAGTGTCCACTCGAGAGACTCTAATTACTATTATATATATATATGTATTTATTATTTTTTTTTTTTTAACGCGCCGAAGAGAACGAAGGAGAACGAAGGAGAACGAAGGTAACGATGCTCTCGATGTATATGTACACCTCAAACACGATTTTCCTCCCTTGATTATATCCATCGTTCGTTTTGTATATAAAAATGTATACGCCGAGTGTATAGTAGATCGTCCTCGAAAAGTCTCCTCCGCGGCACTTAGTGATATTGCGCCCAATTAAAGACGCCAAAGAGAACGCGTACGGTGTAACGATGTCATGTGCATTTCGTTCGTTCTAAAAACCTAGACTTTTGCTATTTACGCCGGGGGCTTTATTAACTTTATTACATCGTAACTTAATTAAATCTTTCTCTCGTGTGCCTTTTTTTTCTTCTTTCTTTCTTTTCTTTATCCTTCAAACTCAGAAGTTACGAGAGTTTTCGTACTATACATACATAAGTATAAGATATAGTTTTGCTGCAAGTTACCGTATAGTTTAGCTTTTGCGATTAGTTTGTAATTTAGTGCTATTAAGCACAATTTATAGAGCACTGACTGCTTACTTCACGTCAGGGCGATGTTTTTTTTTTTTTTTTTTTTTTTTTTTCAACGTCGAAATTGATCGTACGCTGAGCCATATGCTCTATAAAAATTAGCTCTGTTATGACTGTAAAAAAAAAAAAAAAAAAAAAAACGATTTCAGCGGCTGTTTTCGTGAAAATATATTTTTCCTAAAATAAAAAATTACATAGCGTGAGATTATAAATAACCGTCAATTATTAGTGTAAAATTTTATGTATCAATTCGGTTTCGCATTAAACATACTTTTAGATTTAATCTAAATTGCAGCATTACTTTTTAGAATTTAAAATTATTTTGCAATTATTTTGTAATTTACATTAAAAAAATTATACTTTAATGATTAAAGTGTTTAAATATTAAAATTATTCATTCAAAACGTTCAAAGTATAATTTGTTTATATTTAAACATTTTTAAAATATTTTATTTACTTGGAAAATTAAATAAATAAAAACTCAATGTAATTAGATCAAAGTTACTCGTAAAATTAAGCATTTCATTATAATTTTTATTTTTAACTCAAATATATTAACATGCCTTTCGTGTGTTATTACAAATAATAATGTTAAAAGCAACAAGCGAGAAATAATTAAAGCATCGTTCGCGTGTTGAGAAACAAAGCGAGTACTTATTCAGCAAAATGCTTTATTTCAACTGAGGAGCTTCTCTAGATTGAACGCAGCTAGTTGCAAGAAAAAACAAACAAACCGAATGCACATAGGCACGAGTATAATATATTACAGATATAATAAAAGGTGTCTCCCCCAGTTTGCATCGCAATTTTCTTTCCTCGCGACGACAAGGTAATAAGATCGGAGCACAACGTGTCCCAACGAGGAACGATCATCGCATCCGAGAGAGCGAGAAAGAGTTCGCGGAAGGCTCGCCAGCTTGCGTTCGCTTTAGCTCTCGGGGCTTAGCTACTCCACGGACGCGTTAGGAATCAGCACGGCGCGCAACTTCCGCTCGGCCGCTATCCAAGAGCGTCGAGCGTGCTTCCGTCTTCTCGCTCTCTTTATCCCTTCTCTCCTCTGTCCTTCTCTCTTCTTCCTTGTTCCAGAGTGCGTGAAAAATAATGCGCCGGCTCCGGTGACCGGCAGCTCGGCAAGCTACTCCGGCGAGCTACTCGTTTTCGTCCGGCTTTAAAACTCCCAACGCGCCTTGTTTCGCGTATCCAAGAACATAATAAACCGGAAGCTTTATTGCGATCGCGTGGATTCTACCTCGTTCGTCTCTTTTTTTTGCTCTTCTAATTTTTTTTTGTTTTGTTTTTTTCGTGAGGCACTACAAAAAAAAAAAAAAAAAAAAAAAAAAAAAAATAATAAAGAAGAGGGAATGACGCAAGATATATACGTCATTTCCTCTTTGATGGAACTTATTTAAATGTCATTACGAAGTGATATTTTTTTTCTTTTGCGTCGCTTCGTGTTGCTATTGGGGGCGTTTAGAAACGCGGTAATTTTTTTGGCCTTCCTTTGTATTATTGTAAGGAGAATGTTGACCTATTTTAATATCGTTCCTCCTTGCACTGTATAGTCTCAATCTGCCTATTCATCGTCAGAGTCATGAGAAATATTAAAAACGATTAACAATAATTACTTTTATTTTAAAATTAAAAAAATTTTAAAAAAACTTTAAGATAATTTGAATTGAGTGCTCTTCGAGATTTTAAATCGATACTCGAAGAATAAAACAAAGATGTAAAATTTACAAAAATTCAAGCAAATAAAATGAATTTTTTTAAAAAATTTAAAATGATCATTTATTAGCTTATGTATACTTTAGAGATGATAAAACATCGTTGAAAAAATTTTCCCGAGTTAAAATTGCATTTTTCAGAGCAAACTGAACTTGTAACCAACTTACGCAGGAAGAATATTGGTAACTGTCTAATTGACGACTTTAAAATAGCTTCCCGTGCCTCGGGACTAAACTTCATTACGCAAATGAATTTACCGGTGTCGAGATGACAAAAAAAAAGAAAAAAAAAAAAAAAAAAAAAAGAAAGAAAGAAAGAAAAGAGAGAAAGACGGTTGGATGAATGAAAGACTGGTGGAGTAAGAGGAGGAGGAGGAGGAGAGAAATATCGCTTTTATTAATTACACAATCGGCTTCACCGTAGCGATTAAGGTGGTTTCTCCTTTTCTCCTCTTCTACGCTCGTTTCTTTAGCGTCCGGCAATTACTTTAATTAACCGAATTAACGCTTCTTCCTTCTTTTCTGCTTTCAGGTGCGCACCTTGTTCGTCAGTGGCTTGCCGATGGATGCCAAGCCGAGGGAGCTCTATCTTCTTTTCAGAGCGTACGAGGTTAGTCTCTCTCTCTCTTTCTCTCTCTAGATTTATCAACGTTCGACGTGAAAATAAAAAAAAATAATATAAAAAAAAAAAGGAAAGAGAAGCGGGAATACAGCTCGGTGCGCCAAACGCTTATTCCTCTTATCTTTTTATTTTCAATTGAGGCACGCAGATTTTAATACAAGTATTTTGAGTTGAAGCTCGTCGGTCTATTGATTACGTTATATATACCGATGGCATTTTCGGCTTGAATGAATTGCAAATTATAACATTTCTTTTTTCTTTTTTCCTTTTTAGCCGTTTTACTTAATTTATTTACGCGCTTATTTATCGATTTGCGAATTTTGCGAAGGATTACCATCAAATGAAAATACCGAATTTACTAAAACAAAATGGATATTGTGGATTCAAAGTTAGTTTGTACTTTATTTTAAAAATATCTATAAATATTTTACTATAAATAATGATTTTATTGCAATAAAATTTTATTTTAATTTTATTTAATATTTAATATATTTTTGATATCGTTTATTTTCGCGCTTTTATCGTTTTTTCTCTGCATACACAGTCGCATTTTAATATTAGTAATATTATAATCTTAGAAGAAAAAGACGAGAAGTATAATAAATGATCATCGCGTAGATAATAATGCTCGATAAAATTCTCTATTTCACAGGGCTACGAAGGCTCTCTGTTAAAAGTCACGAACAAAAATGGGAAAACAGCCTCGGTAAGTAAGCCAAAATAATTCCTTTTTCACTCTCATAATATTTCTGTCAAAATGGACATTTTTGATAAATTATTAAATTATTTTTTTTAATTGATAATCATATTTATTATTTTTATTGAAAAAGTTAGACTGTTTCAGATGAAAATTCTATTTTATTTATAAAAATTTGAAAAATGTTAAAAATTGAAAATTTATAGGCTGTAAAAGGTCATTTCAAATACAAAAAGTTCATAATGTAACATGTATAATTTATTACTCATAAATAACAAATAATTAAACGGATAGCGGTTTGTACTTCCAATTCGTTATTTATTCATTTAATCTATGTTCTTTGTTATACGGAATATCGATTAGTCGGCTTAACGACTTTTTCAGTCCATCAAAGAAACGTACATTGAGAACTCCGTTAAATTCATTGCGTTTATAGATAACCGTTGAGTTTTAATTTTACAAATGAAAAAAACAAAAAAAATAATAATAATACGCGTAAACGTTTGAGAACGGCAAAGGAACTAGAGGAACAAAACAAAAAACAAAAAAAAAAAAAAAAAACGAATAAATCTAAAAAACAAAATGCTCTTCCAGTTCGTCTATCCCATTCAAAGTAGAGAATTCCGCAGCAAAGCGAAACTAAAACTAAAAGCCGGTAAAGAAAACAAAATAGGCATTGGATTTTCTTTTTCTATTTTTTTCTTTCTTTCTCTCTTTGCCTTTTATTATTTCTTTTTTGTATAAATACGGACGCGGGCACGCGGGCCACAAGTAGCCACCGGCGATGAGAATACATATTTCTTTGCTTCCGTTTTTTTTCTTTTTTTTTTTTTTTTTTTTTCTTCATACCTTACTTTTTATTTCGAGGCTAAACTCGAGTCGACGGGCGAAGCCATTCGGCGCTTTATACCGGAGTCGGTACTGCTAGGTACGGCACTGTATGAATCGATACAAGCACAGGCGGCGGTGGCGGCAGCAGCGCCGGCGACGACGGCAGGTATAATCTGCCCCTGTCGCCGCGTGCGCCGCAGCGATTCGATCGCATTTTCCGGAATCACTTTCTGCTCTTCCTCTCTTTCTTCTTCTCTCTTTTACGCTCGCTCTCTTTCTCTATTTATCGGCTTGCACGCGATTATTCGAGCTTCGAAATTACAACATTAACCGTTTTGATTTTGCGAGATAAATTTTAAAAAATACGATGCTTTTTTTATCGTCGCAGCCTTTGACGTCTTCGTTGTTGTCGTCGTTTTTATTGTTGCTTCGTTTTGACCGCGCGAGCGCGTGCAAGTGTAATGTTTAGGATTGTATAAGTCGTGGGAAATTGATTTTCCACGTTTCCGTGCCGTACGAGGGACGAGTTTTTAAATATTCAGGAAGATTGAAAAACGAATGAGCGGAAAGGAAGTGTAATAATAGATTTTGTGAAATTCGCTTATCCGCTTTCTGCCTCTCTCTTTCTCTCTCTCTCTTTATCTCTCTCTTTCTCTCTCTCTCTCTTGTGAACTGAATTACGTTTTGACAAGAATTTAATTATTCAACATGTTATTTATTCGATGCAATGAAACGGAGAGATTGAAATTTTTTTTTATTTTAATTTTCTTTTCTCTCTTTATTTATTTATTTATTTATTTTTTTTTATTTTTTTTTTTTTTTTATTAAGCCATGAGGGTTTACTTCATATTTTATTTTCTTAATTAATTGCATTTAAATTAAATACCAATTATTTATTCTGCGCAGGTAAAAAATAAAAATTGGTTGGAAATGAGAGTATTCTCTATAAATAAAACAATATAAATTTAAAAGAAAATATTAACCAAAATCATTAATTTCGAAATTCTTTTTAAAACGTTAATAAGTAATAGGTATAGGCAAATATACGTATAAATTTAAAATGTTACATATTCCATACTTATCATAATAAATTATACATGTATAAATTATAAATTCATACGTTAAAATGTTGCATCTATAGGATTACAAATTCGTGACAAATAAAATTTAATTATTAAAATATTATGAATGAAATATATTGTTACATTATGATAAATTTTTAATAAATTTTGGATAAATAATTTAAGCCCTTTCCATGTACTAATAATTTAGTTCTATGACGAAGTCGTTACCATGATATTCAATTTTTTAATAAAAAGTAAAAAACTATTTATGATAGAAAATGAATGTGTCAATATTTAATAGGATTAAATGTTAGATTAGTTAACGATTAAATTAAAAAAAAAAAAAAAAAAAAATTCATTAAAATATTGATGAAACACGATGATCAACTGTATTAGATATGAAAAAAATAAAAAAAGAGAAAATCAAAAAATGAAGAACTCGCAACATTTTTTTTATTCTTGTCGTTTCAGCCGGTGGGCTTCGTGACTTTTCACACGAGGGCTGGCGCCGAGGCTGCGAAACAGGACTTACAGGTAAATCTTCGTTTTTGTCGCAAACGTATAAACGTACATATATATATGACCGACTTTTCAGTTCAGAAAATCGCAAATATACATCAACACACATTGCATTGATTGTATAGCGAATACTAAACTTTACGTATACATATGTATGTACATATATATGTATTAATATGTGTATATATATATATATATATACGTACTTATATATAATATACATAACGTCGGAATTGAACTTTTGTAGGAAAAAGTTATAAACAATAGAGAGAGAGAGTTTTCTTTCAAGTGTCTCTCTCTCTCTCTCTTTCGCGAGATAAAGCGCGTTCGACATATTCTGCACACGAAGCCGCGCGTTTCTTTCTTTCTTCTTTCTCACTTTCTTTCCCCCCAGCCCCTAACTCTTCTCATCTATGTAGTTTTTTCTTTAATCTCCTTTTTCTGAAACTTCTGTATGCTCACGTAACGGTTTCTTTTCATTTTGTTATTCTCTCTTCTCTCTTTTTTCCTACCCCTCGTAGTCCCGAGTCCCATCTAAAACCTTATTAACTATTTACTTGACTCTAGCTGGCACGGGTTAATGCTACACAACTATTTTTTGAAAATAATTTGCTCCCTCTTATCCTTTTACATGGTTTCTAACAAAGTATTTTTAACGCTATTGCAAGTTCTTCCTTGGATGCCGTTCGCAGTTTGCGAACTCAAAAAACTTTTCACGCGAGTTTTATCAATATTTTTCTCTTACAGATTTATCGCCTTTCGTAAAAATTCGTATTCTGAGCTGCTTAAAACAGTAATTGTTGAATTAATTATTTTATTTCGAACGAGGAATGGCTTGCAAATAATTTATAAAAATTTTTTACCTGCAGTATTGGCATTAACTTTGGTCGCACTAAATATATTTCAAGAGAGCTTGGAGAAAAATGAAATATTCATTCAAACTTATTAAAATATTATTTTAACCTACGTTTATTCATACCTACGTAATATTTTAAAATCAAAGTAAATGACGAGTAAAAATGTATGCATTATTTATGGATATACAAAAAGCATTTATTTTAACTTAGATGAATTTTCGAAGCTCGATTGAAAAAAGTAATATATCGATGCCTATCGAACGCAAGAGTGAATTCACGTTGTTTTGTATTTTATCTCCTTTATTTCACCAAGCAACTTACAAACCACGCAAATATTATGTGCAATATATATATATATATATATATATATATATATATATATATCTATAGATATATACATACTCCATCATAATTTTTCGTTTCATTTCCCTCTCTTGTATGATACCTGTAAATATTCACTCAAAATGAATGAACGAGTAATAAATGAACAAAACATTTCGATATTGGGAGTATCTATATATATATTACGGAAATATAAAATGCACGTGAAAGTATTTCGCAAAATTTGAAAGCTTGCTATATACATACATTTATATATATATATATATATATATATATATATATATATATATATATATATATATATATATATATATATATATATGTATATATACACCATGTGAACGACGAAACCCGTAGCAGATAAAAAGCAGATCTGACACACGAAGAATAAAACAAGTATGGGGGATTTGAAAAATAAAATGCCAAAATTGAAAGCGTAAAAAGAAAAAAAAAAAAAAAAAAAAAGAAAGAAAGAAAAATTCAGGCACACGTATTGACGAATCATACTACGTAATAAGTGGAATAATAAACAATTAAAAGAGAGAGAAAATTATGAAAATAAAAAGATTTTTATAAAGGAAGAAAAAAAAATCCCAAAAATTCCTTCAATCGCACCTCTCATCTAATATCAACGACACAGTGTGTGCGCGCGTCTCTCCTCGATAAAAGAAAGATAAAAAAGACAAAGAAAAAAGAATAGTATAAAAGGAGACAAAAGATCAAAAAACCCCGCCGTACCACAGCAGTTGCTCTCACCCCTGCCCCTCCCCCTCTTTCCCCCCCGCCATTTTACTAATTTAGGGCTCTCTTTGCAGCAGGGGGTTAGATTCGATCCTGATTCGCCACAAACCATACGTTTGGAATTTGCAAAAAGTAACACAAAGGTTAGCAAACCCAAGCAACCAGCCGCTGCAGCAGCCACCTCGCACCCCGCTCTGATGCACCCTCTAACTGGACGTAAGTATGCACCGCCACTCGTACACTCGCTGATAATTATACGTTTCTCTTTCTCTCTCTCTCTCTCTCTCTCTCTCTCTCTCTCTCTCTCTCTCTCTCTCTCTCTCTCTCTCTCTCTCTCTCTCTCTTTTATACTTTTACTTCTATTATTTTTCTTCCTACTCTCTCTTTACTGTCTTTCTTTCTCTCTCACTTTTTCACATTATTATTTTTTTTTCTTACTCTTATGCTCTTCTTTTTTTTCTTTTGTTCTTCTCTTATTCTCTCATCTGCTCTACTTTCCGTTTCTTCTTTGCTCTCTTCTACACCTGACTTCTTTAGTGTCCCTGCTCTACCCGTAATGCTATCGATCGAGACGGAGATTCATTTTTAATAACAAACCGCACGTGTTTGGAGTATTGAAACGCGACTGAATTGTTTGTTGAATTTATTTATATAAGACCGGATTAAATGAGAATTAAATCCCTTTTTTACGGAAGAATAAAACAATGTTGACAAAAACAAAAATAATATAAATGAGCTTTGAGAACGAGCCCGCTTCGACAAGACGAGTATAAATTTAATGCATTTTTGTATATCATTTAATTTATTAATAATTATCAAATATTTCTTCATAAATGTGCGTTAAATTAAAAATTTAATTCCAGTTGAAAGTATAAAAAAATAAATAAATAAATAAATAAATAAATAAATAAATAAAGGAAAATCATTAAATCCTCAAAAGAGTCGGAATAATTAATAAAGTTAATATTAACAAAAACGGAAAAGAACGTAAATGTTGACTTATAAGTACGTTCTTACAGCGCAGTTACGATGATAACGCAAAGTATTTTGTTTACCTCGATAATATAAAAGCCATTGTCCATGAAATGTTAAACCTCGTCTCGTGCGATGTTCGAGCGTAGCAAAAGTGGCACACACGTCTTTCCTCTCAATTTTTCTCTTTATTTATTTCTCTTCCATCGTTACATCTCATATTTCTCTGCGACTCTTTTTGTATCCTGCCGCTCCCCCGCTCACCTAGCCCCCCCCCAGTATATATACTTAATTATTTTTTTATTTTTCAATCATGTAGTTATCACACAATACCAAATATCTCTCACTTTCACGACACGAAGCATTCCGAGATCTTTCACGAGTTTTTTAATACCCATCCGTTTTAACGCCGCGTCGTCTTCCATTTTGCACGTCGACTGGATATAATGTAGTACATGATAAGCGCTTAACCGAGTCGATCGAATAACGATTACTTACTCAGGTGTGCGGCTTCTATTTTCAATTAGGTGGACAGTGCTGTTACATTACGACGAATGCTTGGATGAAATTAATATAAATTTACATACATATGTGCGATTTTTTATTTTTATTTTTTTTTTCTCATATCTTAAATTATTATGTGTGACATTTGCAATTGCATTTTTAGTTTAAGTTATTGATTATCAATTTAGTTATTTATAATTATTTTTTTTATAAATAAATTCCATAAATATAAAAATATCACAAAAATAAGCACATATTCGTTACAAAGGTATCAAAAGCAATCGAAAGTATAGAAAAAAAAAAAAAAATTTTAAAGTTAATATAAGTCGAAATATTTTAAAAATAAATATGCGATGACTTCATAAAAATGTACAACAATTAATCTTAATTAGTTCATCGAAAATGATTAATTATTTCATAGATCAAATCATATGTAATGGGATAATTAACTATTAACCATAAAGTAGAATAGCAAAGAATAATTTCATCAGACGCTAATATATGCAAATTTATGAATTTAATTATATCCGTGTTGCCTAAATTATCTAAGCTCAACCGTAGATCAATAACAACAAATTTACAATGCACAATATGCTACCACTTTTGAACAACGGAATAATTTTTAGATTTCATGCATAATTAAATTATTTTCCAACTATTTTATTTTGCGATACATCGTGACAATATTTGTAAAACAGTTCACAGATTTTATAAACGTAAATAACTGTTATTTTTAATAAGGTTTATATTATCTGTAATATAATATGCATAAATTTATTTGCATCAGTGGTAAATACACGTTTGACCTACGAACGTAATATTTGAAGATATATATTTTACAAAAGTTAAAATAAAAGAGAAATCGAGGTCCATCTCATTTATCTTGAACTACTGAAATTAATCTTGCGAATGTACACCAGTTCGTACTTGGATCGAGTTAGTGCACGCCTCCGCGGAATTATCGACATACAATACATATATATGTGTACCATGTATATCTATACATATATATAGTGTGTACTGTATATGTATGTAAAAGCGCGTATGTGTGCAAAGCTTTACACCGATGTTATAAGCTCAAAGTTATCTCCGGTTATGCTTAGCAACGCGAGTGCAAGCGACACACACACACACAAACACACACACACACTACTGATTTATCTTTATCCCTTCGCGCATAGAAAAATTAATAAGAAGCGAAAGAAAAGTACGGACGCGGATCGATATAAAGTTGAGGGGGATATAAACGTGGAGTAAACCGAGCTTTTCATATAAGAATTAAATTTATAAATAGCAAAGTTTAGAGAATTACTCGAGGATTTTCGTATCAAATTGCTTCAAATTCTAATTTGAATATATTTTAAATTATCATAATCGATTAAACTTTTATTCTGGCGCATTATAATTGAAGTTTAACAAACATTTTTATACAATAACGAATATGTATATCTTTTGGTCTATTTTATTTATTTATCGAATAACAATTTTGATATCCTAATAAAGTAAAATGAATTACGATTTC
>OX465096.1:21488662-21501162 GCA_949987625.1 Chalcis sispes
TTCAGCAGGCGCCAATGTCCCTGCCTCATCCGACGACGCTGACGTCGATTCACGCCTCGCTGCCGCACTTTTTACCCTCGCCGGCGCTGGCCTCGCCCGTCGGCTCATCGTCCTCGCAGCCGAGCATCGCCGTTAGCAACGCGCCCTGCTCCACCCTCTTCGTCGCCAACCTCGGACAGTTCGTATCCGAGCACGAGCTCAAGGAGATCTTCAACAGGTCGGTTAACAAAATTTTCTTCATTATTGTCGATGAAGCTTTTTACTCCGCGATTTCGATTACTTTTTATATGTGCGGTCGATTGTCAAACTCTGACTAAACGACCATAGCGACGTATGGATTATTTTTCTTCAGATTTCTCTATTCTTTCTTTTATTCTACCTTTTTTTTATTCTTTACGCGCGTACACGAATTCGTACACCGCTTTTTCTTTCTCTTTTGTTATCACTATAGCTACTAATAGCAAAGCTTGCTCGGGACCAGTTTTTGTAAATTTTTACTTTCCGTTAAAATAAAATTTTCTTTAAAAAGTTACGAGGATTCGTAATTTATGGTTAAAAATAGTTTAGGCAAATCCTCGGGGCTTAAATTTTTTTTTCATACAGTTTGGAGATTCAATTTCAAGTCCGTTTCTCAAACTTCCATTTTTTTTTTTTTTTTTTTTTTTTTTTTTTATCTACTCGCAAAACTTTGAGAGTTTTCTTTGCAATCTTCATCGTACTTTGCTTGTGCAAAAGTTATAGTTTTAAATTAGTATTGAGTACACGCGCAAGAGCATTTCCTGGTATTCTTTAAAAATATGGATCACTGCGTGTGGGAAAAGATTTTTTATTGTACGAATGCGACGAGTTTTCTTTTAAATATATATTCATAAATATTTGATCAATTGATATATCAAATTGCTTTATCAGCTTTAGTATGTCTATCATTGTAAATTACCAAACTTTCGCGAATAATTCCATAAGGCACCTTTAATGGAGTAATTTAAAATGGTGAAATAGATTCGTTTAAAATAAGAGGAAGTACTGGTTCTTGGCAAGTAAAACGCTCTGTACATGTATTCCACGAGTCGTAAGATTTGGAGAAATGGGTGGGAGTTGAGATTGCTTTGGGAGAGAAAGTTAACTTTAGTGAATGGTTACCGAGAATTTTCATTGATTTTCTTCGATCGTAAATTTTCAATGATGCACGTTACATTAGCTCTACAGCCTTATATATTACACGAGCTTTTCAAAATATTTCATTTCCTTACGAATTAATTTTATCGCAACCTTCTTTTGCTTCTCTGTATATACTGGGCTTTTAAAACTGCTGGTAAAAGTATAAATTGAAGAAGAAAAAACGATCAAGATTGTAAATTCTGTACAGTTAAGTATCAATGACGTTTAATAGAAAGCAAGTATTTTCCTAATGTATCATGTTACAATCGCATCTTTCAGCACTTGGAGTACAGTGAATGTATTTATAGCTTAAGTTGAAACTGGAGTATCGAGAATACTAAAGTCGAGCGTATGGGGATTTAAATTAATTTATTCGACATTATCAAGTCTCATCATTTCTGCAAAATAATATGGCAACGTTAAATTCCACATAATTGTGTTAAATAGTAAAAAATATAAAACATTATTTTCACAAATATGGATAAGCATGAATCTTGGGTAAGAATAAACATAAATATACCGTTGTAAAAAAATGTGGCTGTAATAAAAAGAGATACAACACACATACACACACTTGCTTCTTCTCATAAGCTACAATAATCGTGAGACTTTAGTAAAATGCAACTGTTAAAGTGCAATATTTGAAAATATTTTGCAGAGTAAATTGTAATAAAGTTTAAAATATCACATTTAGCAATGATATTTTTATATACATTTCATCAACTATCGTTTACCGATGAGTTAATGTATTTTCTACAAAGAGCGAAATAAAATATATTTCAATAATAAAAATAAAGTTAGTCATTGTTTAAGTAAATATAAATGACATCGAGTGATCAATAATCTCGAATATATTTATATCCATTTAAAAATGTCGCTTAGTATCATCCAGACAAACGTGACATTTTGGCCGATAGTCGTGCTAATTGCGAGTAGAAAGCGTTCGAGACTGTCACTTATTGAAACTTATTATTAGAGCAATTGCACAGGCAAATGTAATTGACGACTGGCTTGCACATTATAGTTACGGGTACTCGGACAAAATTATACGGAGTTGCGCACGTACGGCTTGATAGAATAAAAAAAAAAAAAAAAAAAAAAATGAAAACGCACACTCTAAACAAAAGACAGAGATCGCAGCAACAACGGCGGCGACATAAGCAAAGAGCAAAACACGAAATAATAAAAAAGAGAAAAAAATAACTCGACTATAGAGGAGCTGGAAAAATATTCCCGCGGCAAGGCAACGTGCGAATAAAAGACGCCATTTCTTTTTTCTATTTCTTTCGTTTTTCGCATTTGTTTACTTCTTTTTCATTTTCTTTTCTTCTTTCCTTTTTTTTTTTTTTTTTTTACCTGCTTGAAGCCGCACAGGCAAAACTCGTAATCGTGCGAGCAAACGAACGCATACGTTAGCGATAAGGCTAATCGTACTAAGCGCGCGCATGGCCCGTTTTGCGTGCGTCTTATACATATACATATATACATGTATACACCTATATATGTACGTACAATACCGCGTTTCGACGTACCTAGTTTCCTATACTTATACGTACGTATATATATGTACATATAAGCCGTCTTTTCCGCTTTCCCACGATATTGTGCGCAGGAGAGTTTGCTTGCTTGCTTACCTTGCGAATTCAAGAGAACTATACTGAGCCGCGGTAGAATCGAACGCATATATATATATATATATATATATATATATATATATATATATATATATATATATATATATATATATATATGCACACACATATACACACATATACGTAACCTCTTCGAGAGAAAATCACGCGGTATGTTCTCGTGATTTGTGAAAATTTTTGTTTTGCATCAAAGAAACGACGAGACGACCAATCGCAAGTCTCGTTGATTTTCTCTTTTTTTTTTCTTTTCGTCGTTTTTTTTTTTTTTTTTTTTCTTTTTCTTTAAATGAGAAAACTTTTCTTTTGATACAACTACAATTAACGCACATTTTATTATTTGAGAGAAAAGAATTTCTTTTTGTATACCAACAGTTTCATTCTTTTCTATAAACTGTTCTAGGAGCAATAGTGATATCTTTTAAAATAAATGTGTTTAAAAGATAATGTGTTTAATGAATTTCAAGTTTACATGTTGGTAGATAATATTGTACAATAATTTTTAAATTCATGTTAAAGTTAATAAAATTTTTCAATTTCTTCAAATAATAAAGTTAATTGTTTTATTACAAATTTCATATAAATGAAGTTTTTTTAATATAGTTTACCTTAGCTTTTGTAAAATTTTTACGTTATAGTTGAAAAAGAAAACGTGATTCATAAAAGTGATTTTATGAAATCCTTGGTTCGGAGGAGTGGGACTTGAATTTTTTTTAATGTCACAGCACCTTTTGAATTTTCTTAAAACTACTACATAATGCTTATCATTCATCATTAAAAATTCATAGCACAAATTTCATTTATTATTCCTTTTTTTTACATTGTTAAGGATTTTTTGAGCTTTTATTTTGCTTTCAACTTTGAACAAAATAACGATAAAACTGAAACTTATCGAGTAAAAAAACATTTTTCAAAGTTGTTTGAAACTTTGAGTTTTGTAAAAATAGAAAAATTTGTTAAACTTAATTTTTTAGGAAAAAAAAAAAAAAAAAAATAAAGACTAGTTTAATAATGTAACGAAAAATAAAATCAAAATACTGTCACATTTTTAAAATTATTATCGTAAAATTCATTGAATGACACTCTGTCAATATTTAAATTTCGTCATTAATCTAAACTATGGTAATAATAAATATTATATTATTGAAATTGATAATAATAAATTAAAAACCAATTATTAACAATTTGTGTAAGAATATTATTAAAATTTCGTTATTTAGACAATTAGTAAATTTTTAAAATTGTTTAAATTATTTCATAAACACTATTTAATAAAATAATAGCCATTATGTACGATTATAGAAATAAATAGATCGAAGATTGCGGAAAGTCTAACAAGTCAAGACTAACCTTTTGATATATATATATATATATATATATATATATATATATATATATATATATATATAAAAACCAGTGTACATATAGAGCTATGTATCTCGCGGTTCGTGCTTACTCATCGAAAATAAAAATGAATGCACGAATAAGAAAAAGAGAGCCGCGAGAAACAAAGAGCTATTGTAAAGTCACTCATTTTTTCATCTTATTACCGACATCGTAGCATCGTCTGCATAAAATCAAGCTATAACCCGTCCACAAACGTAGTTATACACTGCCGATAGCGAGGGACAAAGTTATTACATCCTAAGACATTCCATTCGCAATATTCTCGAATCATTTTGTAAATCACTGTTTTATCGCGTGTCTTTTTTTTTATGTTTCAATAATCATGGTTAATTTTTTAATAGTACCACACGCTTGTAATCTTGTTAAAGTCACCAGTATTTTAGAATATTGATTTTAATACAGGATTATTTTTAATTTCATTATATCATTAATGCCATTCAATAACGGCGTACAGTTCTGAATGCAAAATATGCTTTTTGATTTGTTAAATAATACAAAAGACATAAGGATATTAGTAAATTTAATGCATAAAACCATAAGATATATTTACAGATTTAAAAATATGAGCGGATCGTGTTTTATGATTTGAAATGATATTTCTAATTTAGATGAAATTAATGATATAGAAACCATCGTTACAATTTTTAAATGTTCTATCTGATGTTAAAATTGAGTTTTACCTGTTCGGAATTGAAATAAGCGAAAATTAAAAATCAAATAAAGACTGCTATCAAACCATTTGTTTCTATTAGACAATGTGTTTCTATTAGAAAATTCTATATAAAAAAAAAAATATTCTTTTAATTGATTTTACTGCCGTAAGCGGTAAATAATTTTTAATAAATAATCTTTTGTTTAAGCACCGAGAGAATATGAAACGAACCAGAATAACGAAACCATTGCTTTTCATTCTGATTAAATTAATTTTATATGCGTTTGTTCAATAATTAATTATTTTATAAAATTATTTATCATAGGATATCATTTCTTTTTGCCCATAAAATAACTTGCATTTTCAGAAAAATAAAAAAAGTATACTATGAAAATAATATAATTAGACAAGAACATATTAATATAGTCAACTAAATTTGTTCGTCAAAAGTGTATATTATATCACGTAATGAAAATGTAGACGACTACACAGATAAATTGCATGCAGAACTGTGCGCACTCGGTGCACGTGATGAAGAGAAAAAGTAAAGAAAAAAAAAAAGTGAAGCAGAGACGATAATCAAAAAGCCTCGTTCTGGACGAACCTTAAACAGCACCCATTATTGTACCGCTTGTGTCTGATTTGTGCACAGTTTTCCTGGTTTCTGTCGGCTTCGTATGCACAGTAAAGGCGGCTCGCCGGTGGCTTTTGTCGAATACCAAGACGTACGCTACGCGGCCCAAGCTATGGCCACGCTCCAGGGATCCTTCCTAGTCTCCTCCGACCGGGGAGCCATAAGAATCGAATACGCAAAGTCGAAAATGGCCGAGGTGGGCTTTACAAATCTTTGGATGGAAGTAGGTTTCATTCTTAAACAAAACAAAAACAAACAAACATTAATAATTAAACAAATTAAAATGCAAGAAAATTTTGTTAAACAAAATTATACAAAGGCAAAAATGGCCTATCACTGTTTTTCTCTATCTGTCTGTCTGTCTGTCTGTCTGTCTCTCTCTCTCTCTCTCTCTCTCTCTCTCTCTCTTCCTCTCTCTTTTCTATCTCCTTTAACATGCCTTGGGCTTTTAATCTGCTCTTTTGTTACGTTTTTTTTCTTAATTTCAGTTATATTGTTATAATTATTAAATTATTATTTTATTTTAATTTATTTAACGCCTTCTCTCGCTTCATCGTTCAGCTGTGCGTTGCTTCATGATGTGCATTTGCTTTAACCACGGGTGCGATCGACAAACCTCCGCGATGGTCTGATATTGCTCGCTTTTGTAAATTTCGCCTGTTGTATATATACATGCGTTGCGTTACAGTAGCAGTAGTTCTCGGTTTCAGTATTCTCTCTCTCTTTCTATCTCTCTATCTCTCTCTTTTCATTTTTATTTCGTTGCGCGCCGTTGTGTATTATACTCTCGAGCGACTTCCGACGCTCTTCGCGCTCGCTGTATAAGTATATATGTGTATGCTGTGGAGGAAAATTATACGCTTGGATGCTCCTAAGACAATCGCCTCTTTAATTCGTGCCACCTCTCCTAGGAGTATTCAAGCGGAGATCTGCTGTATCTTTGTCTGTCTCTTTCTTTCAATGGCTTATGTTTTTTTTCTTTTTTTTTTTTTTTTTTAACATTCTAGACCGCTGATTGCTTTTTCCACTGCGTTGATGCTGTATAACTGTAAAGTGTTTTCGTTTGTGAACTTTGAAAATTGTATGAGGATTGCAAGCCATAAATTACGTTGACAATATTTTTTTTCTTTAATTTTTTTTTCTCTATGTTGTAAGAAAAGCTGGACATTTTTATATAAAATTTAAAATCTAGTTCGATGGAAAAAAAAGGATATAATTCGAAATTGGTCACTGGTGCCGGAATGCTCCTGCTTATTGGTTGAAATAAATATTTATTTGTTAAATTGAAAATAATTATTTATTTCAGTCAATTTATATTATTTTTCTTTATTTTGCACAATTGAAGAGAATGATTAATGAGACGCTTTTAGTTACGAAAATATTTATTTCAGTTATCAACAGGGGCGTCCCGCCACCCGTGACCGCCGCATTTTTTGAAACGACTACTTTTTTTTGTGAGTTTACAGACGTTTTAAAAAATATTATATCTTTGTATATGTTTCATATATACATCGTTGTGTGCCATTATTATCTCATGCTTTATACACGAAGGAAAACGTTTGATATACTATTATGTGTTATCCGATGAGAAATTTGTATAAAAAAGTAAAGATTAAATAAGAAAGAAAAATTTTTAGTATTAAAATATATGAATAATTACGTTGTATTCAAAGATTTTATTAACAAAAAATCACGAGATGAATTTTTTATATCATATTGGTTTATCTAGAAATTTTAAAGATTATAATTTAAACCTTAAGTACATAGGATTATTAGTAGTGAAATATTGAAACAAACGATTTTTCTACGTGTATAAACAACAAATCATTTTGAATTAATATTAAATGTTAAAATAATGCTTTTTACTAGAATTCATTATTATCAGTTAGACATTTATAAATATTTTTAACAAAAATATCATATTATTTTATCGTTAAAAATTTTCAAGCAATTTTAATTTTGCTCAAATATAAATTCTCATTTTAAAATCACTATTCATTAAAGATTCATTGAGGATTCACGTAAGAAACTTTATGCAAATAATAAATTTAATGTATCTTTATTATTATTATTTTACATTTTTATTCGAGACCGCCAATGTACTTTTACTAAGAAAACTGAAATGAAACGGCATATTGTTTCTGTTGTAAACTTGTTAATCATATGTGTACGTGTCTGTGTGCAGAGTTGCACAATGCTAAAACCAAAAAAAAAAAAAAAAAAACAAAAAAAAAAAATAATGAAAGAACAAAAGTGGTAAAAAATACTAACGATGGTATTTGTCTCTTTGCAGGGATCCAAGGGAGAAGAAAACTGGCAACCTTAAGATCGACATCAACGGCATGTGAGGCTGACGCGACGCAAAATTCACCGAGTCGAATTTAGGAATCTCCGAGGCGGCGCTTTTTACGGAGGAACTTACCACGACGAGAGAGCGTAGCAGAGCGCTACTATTGTAATGCTATCGTCGACTCGCAAGAAATTTTCAAGCGCTCGGGACGCACATGACAAACAATAAGAGTTTAATTAGGGACAAGCTCTAAACGAGAAATAGACAACTCGAGGCCTCCAGGCTTTTTTCGTTTAATTCTAGATCTTTGGTTTTATCTCCGTGATTATTATTATTATTATTATTTTTTTTTTTTTTTTACATATCCGTACGCACGTATATTTATATAGATATATACATATATAAATACGGGAGTCCCTTCGTTCGTTTGTTCGTTTGTTCGTTCTTTGACAATTTACTTAAAAGCTTATATATTATTAATGTGTAGTTCTCGTTAATCTTACGATATAAACGATTATATTAAGCGATCGAGGATTTGCAAATCCTCGTCTCAGCTCATATACGATTGACCAACGCTTACGAAATATAAGGTGAACAATGATGAAAGTAATTTATAGACGACATATCATGATACACGTAAACGATGAAAGTATATAGTAAATAAAGGGTAAGCGATTTTAATTACGACGAAAGTAAACAGCGGAAAGTTGAAAGTAATCGAAAACGATGAAAGTAAAACAAGTAAATACGAAAGTAAATTAAAAAAAAAATAAATAAAAATAAAAAAAAAAAAAACTAGGAAAATAAAAAAAATAAAATAATAAATTAAATGATGAAACGGGGCCTTCGAGTCGTGCGCACGCGTTGTTTTAATTTCACAAAGACGACGCGTGGAGCACATTGTAATGTGAGTAAAAAAATAAATAAAAAAAAATAAATAAAAAAGAAAAAAAAATTAATAAATAAATAAAAGTGGAGAGTAACAAAATAAAAATAAGGCGTAATTATCGTTATGTCGCAAGAGAGTAAGTGATTTCGATCGTAAACAAATCGAGTCTCAAAGTTATAACTACGATTCTTGCGAACAAAAAAAATTTCGTTGGTCGTAAATGAATGTAAAAAGGCACTGTTAAGGTCACGAAGACACACACACATACACATATCACACGCAATTAAACGAATATTACCTTTTATAAGGTCGCGTCGAATCGAGAAAACGAGAGAAAGAGAGAGAGAGAGAGAGAGAGAGAGAGAGAGAGAGAAATAGAGCGAGAGAGAGAGAGAGAGAGAGGGAGAGAGAGAAAGAGAACACGAGAGAGAAAGAAAGCTAATAATTGATTGAGAGAATGATAGAGTTTGTGCGTGCGTGAGAATGTGTGAGCGAAAGATAGAGAGAAAGAGAGAGGAAAAGAATCGAGAGCGAAAGAGAAACAATGCGTGTGAGAGACAAATCGAACCGCGAATGGACAAGGCGGTTCGTTTTTTTTCGGCATTTGAAAGAAAAAAAAACTCTTTTCTGATATTTCGGCGGTCGCGCGCAACTTTTGCTCAACGTCTCGCTTTTACGTGCGTGTGATAAGCTCGATTATGATGACAAGGATATGAGTCGACGAGATTGATTACACTACGGAGACAAAAAGATAAAGAAATTGACGAATGTTGTAAAGTGAAAAAGAAAGTCGAGTGTTCGAAGCGATCGTTGATGAAAAGAACGTCGGCGTCGAAACGCTGTTCAAACTAGTTGGAGAGACGAACATCAAGCTTAATACCAAAGGTGCCCTAAGAAAAATAAAAAAAAAAAGTAACAAGTATTTAACGTTTTATCGCGTCTTGTTAAGAGATAAAAAAAATGAAAGAGATAAAAGAAAAAAAATGTGAAATTTCATTAAATGTCCTAGCGAATGGGTCGGGGGTTCGTTCGGGGTGGGCTTATTTAAATGAAAGTAAAATAATGAAAGTAAGAATTTACATGATTATGTCGACACGCGGGGTGGGCAATTATTATATTGGATATTATACAAGTGGAAGAGGGATGATCTTGAGAAAGAGGAGTATATAGTTAAGGTAAATAAAAATAAAAATAAATAAAAAAAATAAAAAAAAAAAATAAAAAAAAATAAAACAATTATGATATTACTATGTAAACGAATGCGAACATATCATAGGCTTAAGTCTTTAGCGAGAATTGTGTAAGTGCATATACTTATTTATCGTACGTATTGTCGTAGACGATTTATGCTGAAAGCAAAAAAAAACAACATTCAATTGGAAAGATAAGGTTGTGGAGACGTGTATATATATATAAATATGTATATATATATATATATATATATATATATATATATGTATATGTAAAACTTAAAATTACGTGTTGTCTTGCGCTCGTGGAAAATGAAAAATTTCAATATAATTGAAAAAGAAGAAATACTGTAAAAGTGATTATTTACTAATATTTTTGAAATATTTTGACATCACAAATTTCGATGTTCCTACCTTTACGGTATTATTACCCAAACGAGATATTTCCTCGTCTAAACAGACTGGCCATTTATACTTAATCTAATGTAATTATTTATTTGGTTTATCCGTCCTTATTTGAATGAAAATAATAATTGTGATAATACTCTTTGTTGACATTGACATTTAAAGTTTTTCATTAAGGATTTTGTTGAAAAATATTAAAAATTTGAATTATTGTCTTTAGAAATTTAAAAACAAATTGATAATATTTGATATTATCCTATGATTAATTAACTGTAGTGAAATTTATACTGCATCAAGTAAAACTTGAGTGATTTACTTTATTAATTAATATTAATAATTATTTCATTTACATCAAGTATTAACAGTGTATCACACGAACGAATAGTTGAAAGAAAAAAATTAAAGTAAGCGCGCAAGATAGCACGTAATGCAAAATTAACGAGAAGGAAATAAAGTAAAATCGTCTGTCTCTAATCGCGATAAAAAATCATTCCGTTGACGATCGTCAAGCGCGTCGCGTCTCGAAACCTGAAAAAGCCCCCTGTCCAAAGGGACTCGACCTTTTCCTTAGCTTTTTCGTTTTGTACGCCTCGCGAGTTCAACGACCGGTCGAATTCAAACGTGACTACTCTCCGCGCGCGCGACCGTCAGTTGCATGTACGTACGTATCTATACACGTGTGTATGAGACAAGGAAGGGAAAAAAAATTGGTGACAGCATCTCCGTATAAATACTTATAGAAAATAAATCGATTCTTCATATGACGCGAGGTGAAAAATTTTACGAGAGAGTTCCTCCTTCTATCCATCTTTCTACCTCGGTGATTTTTCGAAGAGCTATTGTTTTTGTGTATTCGTAAAAAAAAAAAAAAAAAAAAAAAAAAAAAAAAAAGAGGAAGAGCTTGCTGCTTTAACGAGAAAAGAAATTTATCTACTAGGGTCGATTACTGTTTTGAATTTTAGGCGATAGGAAAACTCATAAAACATAGCAATACGTGAAGGAAAAAACGTCAATTACATTCCATCGAAGATGGACTTTTCGTAGGTTCAATGCGTCTTTCATACCCCCGAATAAAAGATTCTTTAGTTCGGAAATTATGCGAGGAAATAGAAATAGAAAAAAAAGCAGGCGCGCAACAGAAGTAGCGAAAGTTACGTCCGTATCTCCGACGGTCACTGAATTTTTTCAAATTTATCTCGTACGCGTAATTAAGGTTGAACGCGCACCGAGGCTACTAAACCTTAAGGCCGCCGCAGGAAAAAAAGTGACAGTTACGGAGAATTATTTTCGACTCCGCGGCTCTGTATTAGAGAGCGCGCGTGTATACTTTCGTGTACGTATAGAAAGGATAAAAGAGCAGCTCCAAAAGAAGGGGAGAAGGAAGAGAAAAAGAGAAAGATTAAACGACAAGGGAGCCAATGCGGCACGTAATCTTACCCAAGTGCCTTCTCCGTTGGTCGAGTCACGCTGTTGCCTCCTTCTCCTCTTCTTTCTTTCTTTCTTTCTTTCTTTCTTTCTTTCTTTCTTTCTTTCTTTCTTTCAGGTGTACAGAACGCAGAAGGAGCGCTCACGAAAAAAAAGAGTGAGTTGTCGCTGCAACCGCGTGAACGTATACATATACGTGTAAACGAAAGAGTACACAAAGTCAAGGAGCGCGCGCGCGAGACAGAGAGAGAGAAAGAGAATGAGAAGGAAGCGGTTGATTCTTGAGAAAGCAGCCCTGTGCGAAAATATTAGACCGCGTGAATCTCGCACAGCGTGAGAATCTCGGGCAAAAGTTTGCAGAACGGAGATGTCACGGTTTGGCACTTTTAAATTTCTTTTCCCTTATTCAAAAAGCAGAAATATCATCAAGTATCTTTTTATATTAGCTTCGCGACGAAGATAAATTTTCATAAAATTCTTGAATACGACGAAAAATCGTCTGTATTTCCAAGCACTTTTAATAAAACAGAACTTAAAACAAAGAAATAAGAAATTTCCATCTAGTAAGTCGGTACATCGTACTGTCGTTTGTAATTTCATAACGAGTATAAGAGGCAGCATTTAAGAAAAGTGCGACGTCGAATCTTTGCGATGAAATAAAAAAGAAAAGAGGAAAAAAAAGGAGAACGTGAGAAAGCCGAGTGAGCGCAGCTTCTCTATTTCACGCTTAGACGAGCTCTACGGTCCAAATACTTCCTGCCTCTCGTTTCTTTTCATTTTTCTTATCCTCTTCTTTCTTCT
>OX465096.1:22754390-22759390 GCA_949987625.1 Chalcis sispes
CCCCCAAAGATGCACCTTTATTCCATGTTTTACGGTCCGCTGAACAAGCCTATTGGTGGAAGTTGACCAGGCTCGCGTGAGGACAGAACGTGCCCATATAGAACATTCATCAGTAAAGACATTTTCAAAATCTCTATCAATATTCTCATGCGCCCAAGCGAGTCGCTTTGTCACATGTTTTTCAGTCAACAGAGGCTTCTTCATTGTGTTGCGCCATTTCAGATGATGAGTACGAAGATGGGTTCGGATAGTTTCGTAGGATATATCTAAACCTTTTGCCATTAATTTTGCTTGTCCTTGCCGCAGTGTTAAAGCAGGATTCCGCGAAAACAGATTCACTATTCTTTTTTCATCTTTTTTGTTCACTTTTCCTATCGAGCCACGTTCTGGTAAATCATCGACATTTTTAGCCACTTTATATCGCTGTATCCACTTCTGTACAAATGCCTTCGACTTTCCCATATATTTAGCAGCCGCTGATTGCGACATTTTGGGACCTTTCGGGTGGATGCAAAGGAACACAGCCTCGTAGCGCGACGCGTACTTAGCACTCATGGCGTTTAACGTGATTCTCTTTCAAAAGATCAACGACAACTAAATCTTTGTTGACAATGCATCAAGGACAAAGCTTTCCTCTATCGGCTCGCGAAAAAATTAGAGCGAAATCTTTCATTACCCGTCGGTGAAGTCGACCACGCTCTTACTTGACAGACTGTAGCAGTCGAACGAAATTTGTGGGCGGATGATAATCCTTTCTTACCGTTCTGAACGACGGTGCTAAGTTCGTCCTGAGGTTTTGCTCGATTGTTGACCGAATGATTTTGGAATGCGTGTGGTTTAGTTAAGTGCTTTTCGTTGTTTTAACGACGAATGAAAATTTTTTTTTAAATACAGTACTAAGTTGTAAATTTAAATGCTTTTGTGTATTCAAATATAAGCTAAGAAATTTTAACATATTTGTAAATATATGTGAATATTTTAGTTATAAAATAATTTTAAGAAAATTAATTAAAGAAAACTTTAGGCTAAAACAATTTTTTATGCAATGTTTGCAACTTCTCTGTTGATCTTTCTCTTTCGTCGAAGGTGTGGACGAGGTAAGTTAGTTCGTCCATATACCGTTGTGAGCATTTGTGTACATGTATCTCCGTCTTCTCTCTCTCTCTCTCTCTCTCTCGCTCTTCGCGCTGACTCATCCCTTCAAAAACCGAGAAGACAAACAATGGACTCTCGACAAGAACCTTACGCGAATAATGGCGGAGCTTTCTTCCTTGCTCAAGTTCTCGTTTCTTCTGCAGTACATTCAAATGAAACTGCACCCTTCTTTCTTTTCTTTCAAGGTCAATCGATTTGAACATCTTTAAATAATGGGATAAAGTTTTAATTGCTACACTGTAATTATCGCATGAATTAATTATTCATGCAACTTAATAATCAAAGAATTGTTGACAATTTAAAAGAAGAAAATTAAAAATTTGTATGTAAGACACAATAATCTATAATAAGACATATCTACTCTATTCTAAATTATAAAATATTTTTATACTATATGTAATATGAATATTTAACAATAACGAACTTTCTAGTTTTATTGCTTCAAATAAATCCAACTTAATCTTACAAGAAATCAGTTTTTTCAGCTTTCACAAAGTCCAATAACTATACGAATATCATATAGATAAATACAACCAAAATAGCCATTTTCAATGACTCATAAACGTACGAGAAATTCTTCGAACAGAAACGAAAATTTCATCTTAACCTCCCATTAACCGCATTTTAAATTAAAGTTGTTTCGTTTTATTTCAACGATACACTACACGGCCTATAAATAACAACGACGTAACGAAGTAGTCGAAGATGAGCAAATGTGCACGTACAAGCGAAATTACATACTATGCATTCTCAAAGGGAGAGGAAGTGTGCGCCTGCAAGAGAGAGAGAGAGCGCGAGAGGGGGGGGGGGAGAAAGAAAGAGAAAGGAGACAAGTTACGGTGCCTTTTAAATACATGCGCGAGTCGATCAACGCCTCGGTCATTGTTCATGCGGAATCAACAGCCGGACGTTCTCGATAGAGTTATCGACATTGCAAGAAGAAGTAAGTACGATAAACAAGCGTGTAAGAGAGAAAAAAAAGATAAAGAAAGTCTAGAGCAATAGATGGATAACGGAAAGAAAAAGAAGCGTTCTCTCTCTCTCTCTCTCTCTCTCTCTCTCTCTCTCTCTCTCTCTCTCTCTCTCGCACACATATATACTGTTTACTATAACTACAAGTGCACGTTATTATAATAAACGACCGGGACAGAGTAAAGAGGTCAGCCGATATTCTGTTATCTTTCGCAACATTTTTTCATCCACGCCTTTGTGGACTCTTCGCCATCGGCGACTACTTTGATTGAATTTTTTTCTTTTTTTCCTTCATCCGATTACAATTTGTCGAGACATAGTGTCAATAAACGGAAATACTTTCAACTTTTAACAGCAGTTGGCTTATCCGAAAAGTTTCGAGGTTTATTTCATTATACCTTACGATTGAAATTTATTATAAGCTTATTTACTCAAACAATATCGTTCGCGTATAACAGTAACGTTTAAGTAATTTAATTTAAACAAAATTTTTTATCGATATTATTTTATTTCCGAATATTATTGCTTTAAATTCATATAAGTACTAAGATAAACCTAAGATAAACGAATTAAAAACGAGGTCATTCTTAAATATTGTGACACTATATATAGAGAAAGAAAGAGAGAAGAACATCGAGGGTTATTGCACGAAGGCTACGATCGCCATGGATCAAATCGGTAATCCGATTTGCACGTGTATATAAAGGCTATTACTTTCCACGCCAATCTAAGCTGCTTCTCTCTCTTCTTCTCCCCCTTCTTTCGTTTTAATTCTCAATAAGAGCCCCCTCCCCTGTTTTCTCCTTCTCTTCCGTCTGCAACTAATTTCTTTTCACGACTGTTGTTAAAACTTGCGGTATTTCTCTCGATCTCTTAATAAAGTTTAATCGCACCAGTAGATAGTCACCGAGATATTTTTTTTAAATTGCAATTTACATGTTAATATTTGCGGTAAATTTTAACGTTTCGATGCTTTAAACTTACACCTTAACTTGATTACGTTGATATAAAAATATGCGAAGTAAAATTTCTTTGAAATTTATTTAATAATTTTTTTGAAGAATCTTTCGATGTTTAAAAATTGATAACGAGAAAACGTAAATTTATAAGCATGACTGTAGCTTTTTAACCATGGTCAATCTTCTTTTGTAAATGGAAGTTACGTAAAGCATGTGTCTGAGTTCCGTTGCTTTTTTTAACGCAATGAAAAAATGCTTTTTAACGACAACTGTAAAATAAATTAGAAGAACTCATAGCTTATAATTGAAGTATTAAAAATAAAAATATATTCCCGTTTTCCAGTAATTTTATTAAAATCATGACCAAGGTGGAAAGTTAGATACATATTTTAATAACAAGCCTTAAAGATAATTCTCAAATTGCACTCACACATCGTATTGAGAATAATACATGGTTCTTGCTTTCTAAGCCACAAGTGTTATAATAATAACAACCAATTGACAAAAGAACATTGATGAATAATCGTGTAAGTGCAAGAGATCAAGAGATTTCTCTCCGTATAGATGTATATAATCTGTATGCATGATGTGCGAGAGAGTCGCTCCGTGTAATCCTCTAAAGAATCTCAATATAAGAAGAGAAAAAGAAAGAAATGGACATAAGGCAGCACGCGCGCGATTCTGTCAGTCATTACAGCAAATTATTACGTCGTAAATCCTTGGCGACAGTTTCGCGTCGAATTCCGTAAGCCCTTCGAAGAGCAAAAAGCCTTTCTTTATTCCCGGAAACTTCTTCTTCTTCTTCTTTTTTTTTTTAATTGATGTTTTAACGTTTTGCTGTTTTTATCGTGAGCGTAACGGCTTAACAAAATAAATTTGCATTATCGAGTAATAATCTTCGGAAATAAATGGATAAAAAAAAGTATTTGCTAGTCGTTGATTTCATTTTGCACTCGGTGAAGTTATTAACTTGTTTTATGCAATAAAACTAATTAGTATTAAATGTCTTAGCGATGGTTAAATTTCATAAATTATTAAATTATTAATCTTTTAATCTTATAAACAAACTCAAAGCTCTTATAATGAGTATATAGTGAGGCGTGAAATAATTTAATTAATAAATGATTAATCAGAATTTATTTAAGATTTTTGAATAGTAAAATTTTTATATTCAAATTTTTGCCATATTTTAATATTGTTACTAACGTAGCCTACAAACAACTGTTAGTGAGTTTGAAAAATTGAAAAATAATGTAAGACACTCTTAATTAAAAAAACCATATACTTTCATGAAATAAATACAAAAGATGGTTTCAAAGACACGATTTTTCGAAACATTCCTCGTCACGCGGTAAATAAGCCAACTGAGATATATACGTCACATGACCATACATAACTACTCGTATATCTATCTATTAATCTTTTCATCTCGCATTCCATTTTTCTTACCGAGCAAATGAGACTCCTATTGCGTGCAAGGGGCAAGTTTTTCCTTACGGTGTTCGGCGTTGTTGGACTCGAGTCGTCTCGACTCGACCTCGAAGCGACGAACGCGCCGCTGGCTACACGGTCAATTAAAGAATCAAGCCAAGAGTAATTCAAAGTACTCGGGGAGAAAGAAGAAGAAATACCTAACTACCTTTTTTGCACGCACCTTTTTCATTTTTTTTTTTCTCTTTCTTTCTCTCTTTCAAAACATCGACGCGCCATAAATTCAAGATGCGGCTGTGACTGTATGCAGCTTCGTGCTTTGTTCGAACACGTTTAGAGGATTAAATCAATAACGTTATTTAAAGCTTCGAACAACTAATGCCGTTTACTCGAAATTTAACGCTCGCCGAGATTTAATGTAAAAGTATTGTTATTTCATTCAATATAAATATCATTTAGCTTTATCGAAAGTTCGTTCTTAAA
>OX465096.1:22764390-22833748 GCA_949987625.1 Chalcis sispes
TTGGTGAAATAATTCTAAAAGAATTTTTTCATAAACGTACTTTTCCAGTTTTTATTTATTAATTATTTTTTGTCTTCAAAACGTAAAGTGAAGGACGTTTAAGTTTCTTTTTAATTATTAAAAATAAGGAGGTATTTAAAGAAATTGTGACGTCATTCGCTTTAATATTCTATAGTTGCCATGCCAGCGTTAATAACGGACTCTTATTTTTTCATAATTGTCTTGAAACGTTACTTTTAACGCTGTATTGAATTTTTTTTATAAAGAATTAATATTTTTTCAAAGGTGACGCTAAACAAATGTAAGTAATAATAAAAATAAAACAATAACCAATTAATTTAAATCAAAACTAACATAATACCTTTGTAATGAATTAAACGGTTCTCGTTAAAATTGTTCAGAATTTTATCGCATCTTATAAAAAGGTAAATTATAAAAAATCTAATAAAAGTTCGATAAAAACGTCCTTTAGAATGCATCATAAAAAGATTTAAGAAGATTTAAAAAAAATAAAAATAAAAAAAAAAAAAATAATAAATTATATGGTATATAGTCACACGAGCGTAAGCACGTGCGAGCTTATGTGTGTTCTTGACAATTGTTATACCGCGCGAGTTACGAGAGATGACCAAGGACGCGACGAACCTTTCAATTACTTTTTTTTTCGCCTTTTGTGCGAATGTCATTAAATGGATGAAGTTTTCATCGGAGGTTTCTGCCGCGAGTTTGCCGATTGTTCAATCGAGGAGTGGGTGTTTGTTATTCATTAGCTTAATGGATTGTCGTTTATTTTTAGTTAATGATCCATTAAGTCGGTTTTATTTGACGTTTTTTTTTTTTTTCTTAAACGAAAATTACGTTGCTTTTGCACAATTTAAGATTTTGAAAAATTGTTCGAAATTTGTTACAAGAATGATTGCAGCATTTTTCTAATTCAAAATATGTGTGCTATTGTATTTGTATGTATATACATTTATTCTTGTAATTCATTTTTTACACTCAAATAACTGATTAAAAATAATTTGGTAATTTTTATTTATTTTAAAGGCATTGATAAAATAATCGAGAAAATTCATCTCATTAAAAAAAAAAAATAAATAAATAAATAATGTATACATCAGCTAATAAAATTAATTTAAATTATCTAAATTCTTGGCTTTCATAAAATTCCGAATACTTCTAAGACTTCACAATTAACAAATTCAAATTAAATTAATGGATAAAAAAAAAGCTACGTAACCAACGCAAACCACGACCCATCGGTGCATTTGCATAAAAAAAGAAATTTACGCCGAACACATCCGCAGAACCTTGAATGACCTGACTCTAACTTTAACGAAGTATCCAACTTCCGGCATTCGATTTTCTCACCTCGTCGTCAGCAACAACGGCGTCAGATGCAGCAATGTCGACGATGCGCGAGCAACCTAACGAAGCTTTCGAATCATCCGACGCACTCGATCGTGAAAATCACACTCGAGGTGCTGACCTTGCTCTCGTTATCGTTGACGAATAGAACAAGGTATGCGAGAGTGAGAAAAAAATTGAGCCAATAACGTTAGTAAAGAAAAAGAATAATACAAAAAAAAAATAAATAAATAAATAAAAATAAAAAACAATATTAATTTGCCCTCCGTTTTCTATCGCGTATTCTCATGCACACTCGTAAAAATTGCCGAGTTAAGAACTGTGGCAAGCTGTCAATCGGCTCTAGTATTATCGTCGTTGTCGTCATAGTTGATACGAACGTGTGTGCAATGCACGCAGTGACGCGATTTTAAAGCCGATGCGTCGCGCGGTCGCTTCAACGCGCAAAGCGAGGTCAGGCAAACGTAGCCTACTTTTTTCCTGTTCGTTTATTTTTCTTTCTCTCGGTTTTTTTTTTTTAATATATACTACGTGAACACAAACTCAGCTTGGGAGCATGACTCTTTGAGGCATTTTAGCCGTTGGTCAACGAAGATAAATTCGCGCTTTCACGAGGTGAGAAAGAATAAAGATGGTATGTAAGCGGAAGCTTTCGTCCCCAATACAGCTTTACAAACTTTACTATTTCAGGATTCTGAGATTTTTTAAATAAGAAAAAGCGAAACAATAATTGTACATTTCTATAATTTTGAAAATATTAGTATAAACATTTGTAGTGTTGAAATTATTGTATTATAATGTATTTTTTAGATTGAAATCTAAAAAAGTTCGTTAAAAAATATTTAAAATTGAAAACAAAAAAAAATTTGTTGACAACAAGTTAGTACACTATTTATCGGTCTTGCCGTCAAATTAATACAAACGATCACAGAGCCAACAAACTATGCAGTTAGGTTTGTTACTACGAGTGAATCGACCCACTGTTGAAGTGCCAATGTATTACCGACAAAGTTCGCCTACGAAAAGACGACGTCGTCCTCAAAGTTAATGCTTGTAGAGAAAGAGAAAGAGAAAGAGAAAAAGAGAGAGAGAGAGAGAGAGAGAGAGAATGAGAGAGAATGAGAGAGAAAATGAGAGTTAACCTATTTATAGAAAGTGCCAGAAATGCCACGTGAGTGTCGATGAACGAATCAACAAAAGGTTAAAATTTCCTTCTCGTATCCTTCTGATGACGGGGGCAAAATTTATATATACATATATATATAAATGTGCGTATACCTAAAAATGTAGATACACGTATAAAAGAGTACGCACGTGCATCGTAAAATTTATATACGAATGCGTGACCGAAGCACGCAGTAGTAGTGCTGATGTTACTCCTCAAAAATTTTACCGTATCTATATTTAGATAAAAGCCTTTCCTTCCCCTCTCGCATATTTTCTCCCCCTGTATACGAATGCACATACACATACGCATACACGTAGAGGTGAATTCTTTATTAGTTGATTTACTCACCTATATGAGGTTAGGCCTCGAGTTCCCGTAGCAACCTGAAACAAGAATAACTTTCGTTAGATTTAGAAAAAAATTTTTCAATTTATTTCAAGTATATTTGAAATAATAACAGGTATAATTCATAAAAATTGAATGTAAGCTCTCCGTGTGCCTAAATTATGTTTTAAATTTTAAGATATGAGCTGAGTAAACAAAAATTAGTTACGGAAAATCCTTTCATTTTATATATAAGAGAAAAAAAATATGAAAATTTATATCTTCAATATTTATATTTTATTTATGATGATTTAACAAACAATGTACTTATTACATTAATTTTCATAAACCAACAACATAATGAAAATAATACGAATTACAACATGACACTTATTAAAACGATTTTATAACGCAAATAATGTTGTATACATAATAATATAGAAAATGTTCAAAAAAATAAAAATCGAAAATTTGCATAAATCATATAATAAGTTTGAAAGAAAAATATTTTAAATCACAAGATTTCAACGAGCGCGGCACAAATAAATTATGAAAATGAAATTGAGCGTGAATAATGCGCGCATTCACTGGAAATTAGAGGTCGAATTTTATTGCCCGTCCAAAATATACTTTTGTGGGTAACGTATTGGTGCGTGCGAGTCTCGAAGGGCGAGCGGATATTAAGGCGTGTTCCTATTGTTCGCCTTGGAGCAGGTGACGAAAAAATAAAATCCACTTGATAACTTTGTCGTCGAGCTAGAAAAGTACACACGGATTAAATTTATTTGAAAAGAAACAAACGTATTTTCTAATGTAGAATGCATTGAAAACGTATCAGTGTATATAAATTTGTTATCTATAAATAAATTTCAATTTTATTTAATTAAAAAAGTTAATAAAATTATAAAATTACATTAACAAATTAAAAATTTTTTGTGATAAATAACTCATTTTCGCATAAACAATTTCAATATTAAAACATCATTATAAGATTTATTAACTTACAACCCAATCACTGTTTAAAGGCAAATTTATAATTTTAGAATAATGTACAATGAATAACGTTGCATGATAAAGAGCAATTGCTTTATCATAAATTCTGGAGTAGGAATATTTTCACTCTTCAAATAAAAATAAATTAAAATCACTGAGTGCGAAAATTAAACTTTATTATTTATTATACGCTAATTCGTTAACTTTTATTTGTTTTACAAAAAATTAATAACAAATTTAAATAAAGTTAATTAGAAAATCTGTATATTAGATTTTTAAATTAAAGATGATGTAATTATATCCAACGTTTACTGTCAATCAATAGACTTAAAGTTTTTTGCTTAATTAATGAGTTTTTGTATGATTGAAAAAAATAATTATATGATTAAACTATTTGCATGATATAGGCTACCTCAAATTGCGTTAAATCAGCGTTGAAAAGTAACTTCATAATCAAGTGCGCGGCTGGTTATTATCAGTTTGATAACCAATCGAAGTGTTAAACAAACACGCTACTCATTAACTACGAAGTCCAGTTTATTATTTGCAAAGCTTCGGTAGAAAAAAAAAAAAAAAAATCGTTTCTCAGTGAGCGATCGATAATTTCTCGCGCGCTACCTACTTTTCTTTTTCACTTTCACATAAATATACGAGAGCGCAAGCCTACAAAGTAAGAAGGGAAAAAAAACGTTATCGTAAAATGGGGTAAATCGAGGACAAAGTAATTTAAATTATCATCGCATGAATATAATCGTACAATCTTTTGTTTTATATAAATTTCTAAAAACACAAGAATTACTTTTTTTGCAATAATTTTTAAAATAAAAATTCATCGATGTTGCAAAAAAATTTAATATTTGATCGAGCATTTATCGCTATCATGTCTTTTATAAATAACATTACATATGTTACAACGAGATTATTGTAGCGGATTTATTAAATATTATTGATAAAATGATATTAAATATGTAATAATCATTTCATTAAATATTTTAATTAATTTATTGAAAAACTGCAATATCAAACTTTATATTTATTTCTGTTCACCTGCTGAAATAAATGCTGCTTCTCACTTAAATATTATTACATATCGATTTCTTTCTGCGATTTCGTGGAAAGTCATTACAAATTTAGTATTTTTTTTTTGTCTTTTGAACAGGTGTTTATATCTTTTATTAACTTGAAATATATATTATATTACAAGAAAAAGGCCGTTTTACTATATTTTTTATTATTAATAATGAACAATTTTGTTTCTAGCAATAACGATTTTTAATGTTTTGCGATTTATATTTTTCTAATTTACTAAATTTTTATATTATTGCAGATAGACTGCAATTCACATAATAACAAATGAAAGTCTTACATAAAGTTATTAAAATATATTTTAAAGCATCAATCACAAAAATTTTAGCCAAATCAAATGTTGCTAAATAAAATTATAAATTTCTTCGACCGGTCAAAAAAATATTAACCGCGTCCATATATTTAAAAAAAAAAAAAAAAAAAAAAAAACAATGCGTTATAATTACAGGGTTCTACCTTCGGTCAATAATAACATCAATTGGAGGATCGAAAAGAAAATATACCTCATTATCAACGAAGCATGATGGAAAAAAAAAGAAGCAAAACCTGTCTG
The DNA here is from genome assembly GCA_949987625.1 of Chalcis sispes. Classification (NCBI taxonomy): domain Eukaryota; kingdom Metazoa; phylum Arthropoda; class Insecta; order Hymenoptera; family Chalcididae; genus Chalcis; species Chalcis sispes. The sequence continues at coordinate 22,769,883 of OX465096.1, forward strand.
GCGTCTCTCTTCGCTCACGTAATATCACGTGCGCCGTCAACGTTCGTAAGCATAAGATCGCGATACTACAATACGTACATCGAAGTCTTATCTTATATTAACAAATGTGATCAGTTTCGTCGGGTTCGACAAAAAGTACTCGAGTAAACGAGAGAGAGAAAGTGAGAGAGGGAAAAAAAAAAAAAAACATTGGAGGGCAAACCCGAGCGACGCGCGTTTTCTTCTTTGGATGGCGGGCGTACACTGACCTCGGGAGGCGACTGTACGATGTGCGGCACGCGCGCGCGTGCCATGCGTCGCGCCCCGACGACGACTCGGCTCGGCTCTCCTCGTATACGTATGTCCCTTTGCGTTTATCTCGTACCGAGCGGTGAATTTGTACGAAAGCGGAATGTATGCGTGCAAGCTTGAGTTACCTTTTTTTTTCTACTTCTTGTGAAATTTTTAACTTATGATTGAAAGTTTTTGGTTGCACTTCTGGTGGTTCGGGAAGAACTGAAAAAAAGATTGTCGCTACAATGAATGCCCGCTTAGGTTGATTTATTGGAATTTGCGAAACGTACTTGTACGAGAAATTGTGCTAAGAACTGTTATTCTTCGGAATGAAAAAAAAACTTTCGTATCTTATGCGATACTCGTGTTGCTTTTTCTTCGAGCTTGAAAATAACATGCGATAAACTGTACTTTATTAATGTCAGTACTTCGATAGTAATACTTTCATTTATAAATTATTAATAACTTTAATTCTTTTTTATTATTGGAGATGTAAATGTATCAAGTAATTCATTGATTAAACTGCACTTTTTTCTATACGACATTTTTAATCAAATATAAAAATATACATTCAACTTTGACTACCACTTGAATTGACATTTGTAATAATTCTATTTTTATTCAAAAGATTGTTTATCAACTTTTGAAAATAATGGAATACGTTAAAAAAAAAAACTGTACATTGTAAATTTAAGATTCGAAACGACTAGCCAACACTATATGAAATTATTCTTCTTTTAATTTTATTGATGCAATCGATAAAATGTATAGTGCATTTATAATAAAATTAGATTTATATTACATCAAAATTAATTTGTTTAAATGAATTTTTCATGCTCGACATTTTATTTTTTATTAAATTCAATTTCTTAGCAAGAACATTTCAGACTTCAATTGTTAAACTACATATGTACATTTCGTAGCATAATTTGTGTAAGATATCTTAATCCTCGTTACCTTATCTAGCACCAACCATAAATTTCAACACTAAACATTTTTTCACGACTCTTCATAACTTGAAATATAAAATGTTATTTTTAAAAAAAATTTTCTATATATTTTTGTTTCAATTCAAAATTTTATTGAATCTAAACTCTTTTTTTTTTTTTTTTTTTTTTAATACAATGTTATTCGTTGAAAAGTTATATAAATATAAAATAGAAAGTGCACTTAAAAAGTGTGCCTAATTGTATGGCTATTTCTTTTATTATTTTTTGTTTTTACGATCAATAATTCGCGTATAACTAAGTTTAAAAAAAAAAAAGACTCGATAAATCAGGTTACCTGGATTATGTAATCTATCGCAGCAAGAACAAAAAATTTTTATATATTCTAATAAATAACTAAAAGATAAATAAAAATACAATTCCATTCGCATTTCTTTCACGTACAGATTCCCATCTTGTTAAAAAATTAAAATCGTGGATTTGTTTATAATTTTTTTTTTCACTCGCTATTTAAAAAAAAAAAATTATTCCTTGAGTTTTTGCATCTTACTTTTCTCCAATGAGTCATACATAAGCGGTAAGTAAACAGAGCGAGACAATCAATTAAGAAAAACAAACTTTTGTCCGTTTGCTGTATAACCGTTCGTCGTCTCGGTGACATGGGCTCGATGTCTCAACCTCTAGGATTCCATACAGCCAGAGAGAAGACCATCGTCCCCCCCCCTCTCTCTTTCTCTTTCTTTCCTAACGCTACACGAGCTGGTTATTCTCGCGTCTTTGGTTACGAGGCGCAAATATAGTCGCGACTGAAGAGTGGAGCGGGGACAGTGGGCAAATGAAGGGAGTGGAGCGGGTACAGTGGGCAAATGAAGGGAGTGACAGGTGACCGCAGCAACCCGTCGATCGTTCCCCCATTTTTGCGGTATTCCTCTGCGTCTAGCCTCTCCTTTTACCTTACGGGTGCTCGCTAGCGATGTCTCTCGAGGAAATAGAAGATGCAAGTGTAGACTTGCATTGGGAGATACGTATTCGCGTACACATACGCGATGACTTATTGTACACATGTATTATGGATTGTGAAAAGAAAGAGAAAGAGACAGACAGACAGAAAGAAAAGGAATGCGTTGATAGCGCACGAATCGAATTTCATTGAATGAAGTTCGTCTTGTTTTGCAGGAAGAGCACGCGGACTTGGCAGAGCGAAAAAAGACGCTCGTGTGTACATATCTATTAAATAATTGAAGAGATAAATTGCATCTTTGTTACTTTCTTTAAACAAGATTAATGAAAAAGTGGCGAATAATATTATGTAATTCTTTACAAACAAATCTTATAGCACTGCTTTTTTTTGTTACTATAACGAATTGTTAATTTTTTTTTTTATGAAATCAAGTAATTACAAGTAAGTAATTAATATTATCCATTCTTTTCACTACAAATATTAATAAATATTTATAAGAATAACGATAAAAAAAAAAATTATTTAGAAATTTTTATTAAAACGATAACTACTTAAAGTTAAGTATACTAATGAAGTCACATTATTCGTGGCATCATGAAACAAATAAATGAAATTTGGTATTGGTTATATCGATGTGAAACGTAACGATAAAAAAAAAGTGACTCACTGATATAAGATTATATTTCACACCAAGTAACAAGCAATAAAGCGCCTCTTTAATCGTATCCAACGGACTTTGAATCCGATCTCTTGTCTTGCTCAACTTGTTCACGTATATACACAAATGTTGTTCGTTTTCGGCTTTGTATTTTACCTAACGTTATATTGATCGACCAACATCGCTCTATCTCCTTCTCCCCTTTCTCTCAAACACATTCAAATCTCATTTGAGCCCTCTAACACGCTTACAGAAACTCACATCCATCGTGGCGTTGCTCTTATCATCTCGTAAAAGAACACGCGCGTTGTAAAGAAATACCACACGAGTCTCTCTCTCTCTCTCTCTCTCTCTCTCTCTCTCTCTCTCTCTCTCTCTCTCTCTCTCTCTCTCTCTCTCTCTCTCTCTCTCTCTCTCTCTCTCTCTCTCTCTCTCTCTCTCTCTCTCTCTCTCTCTCTCTCTCTCTCTCTCTCTCTCTCTCTCTCTCTCTCTCTCTCTCTCTCTCTCTCTCTCTCTCTCTCTCTCTCTCTCTCTCTCTCTCTCTCTCTCTCTCTCTCTCTCTCTCTCTCTCTCTCTCTCTTTTTCTATTTCACTCTCGTCTAGTTAAGACAATTTTGTCGTTGAAAAGCTCGACTTCATAGATGAGCCTGGCTAAGCGCGAGCGCACGACCTAAATTTTCAGGCGTGCGCTTGCGCGAGCGTATTACGGCGTTTCCATTCAAAGCAAGAGTGCTTAGCTGACGCGCGCGCGAGAGATCTCTGATATATATATATGTACATATATATTGATGATACTTGCTCAGCATTCTCGAGGAGTCTGACGTAATTTTTTAATCCATAAGTAAATATTGGAATATGTGTAACGTGTTTCCTTTCTCTTATACATGAAATTTCGTTTCAAATAGATATTCGGTTAAATTTAAAATGAAGATTTACCTTTAAAAGTTTTACTCAGATACTGTTATTATATTCATTAAATTATTTCCATAATAAAAATTTTAGATATATTTATTTGAATTTTCATATAAAAGCTTACAACGGTATGAAAATATATCTTCGCTGAGCTTTTATAAAAATAATATAAATTTTATTATTAAAAATGCATCAAGCAGTAAATAAACGCAATATCTTTTGCATCGAAAAAAAATCCATACATCGTAAGCTATGAAAGAGAAAGAAACCAAGAAATTATACGAACAAATCAATTTTTTTTTGAACACTCGACTGGTTCTTCTTCCCCTTGACTCATTCGTTATCGCGAGTCTCGGGTAAGAGAAGAACGGCTATGACCCCGCCCTCTTATAACCTTATCGTAGATAGCGATGTATAGAGAAACGATGAATAGTATTCACCCGACATAGCCGGGTATACATAAACAAGAGTTACAATATAGAGGGAAGTTAAAGAATACGGCTTAGTCTAATTAGCGCTAATTGAGACTCGATTGACGATTGACTCTGTGCGTAAGGAGAGTAAAGCTTATGAAAGAGAAAAAGAGAGGCTATTCATTGCTCTTTGGTTTACGTCGCTCGACCGCGAAGCGATTCCGGTTTGAGAATCAACTATGTGCCGTCTTTGCCCGGATTGACGCGCGATGTTCTTAGTCATTCAGAGTGTCGGAATCATTAATCGCTTTGCAGAATCGCTTGTAAATTTTAAGATAATTTACTTTATGCAGATGTGAATGTACTTTTAATCTTATTAAATTTACATCAGATATTTTCCTTTTCACTGGTTTTGATTTCAAAATGACGTGTTAAAGTGCCGCGATATCAAATTCGTCAATTTTGCACAATTCGAGCAAGTTTTTTTCTTCAAACGAATAATAAATTTTCATTTGATTGAAAAATCAAGTTATTCTTAATTGAGGGATATACAGTATCTCTTTGTCTGCGAAGCTTAAATGTCAATGTCGTCACGCTTCAACAAGTTCTGGGACTGTTTGGATGAATTACGCGAGAAGCAGTCTCTATGTTTTTCAGTCTGAATGTAGAATTGATAGGTGCTCTAAATATTTCGAAATTTTATCTATAATGTGCTTTATTGTTTTTCTAAAATGTAGTCGACGATATATATTGTTTAAATAATTTTTTCAGAGTAAGAAATAATACGATCGTTATAATATTCTAAGATTTTATTTTAATATTTTTATTCAAGGATTCAAAGCAAGAAAAATATAATATATATAGTAAATATAGTAAGCGATAATTTTCAAAATTACTTCATTAATTATTCTGATGTAAATAGTGTAATTTTTTTTTAACATTAACTGAATCAACCCTGACTTACTTCAGCGAGAAAATATATTAAATCTCTCACAGTTTAAAAAGTCTTAAAATATACTTTAAGCTTAATAATTTAAACATTTTTTGTTAATTTTTTAATAACTAAATTTAATTTTAATTTATATAAAACAAATTTAATAAAAAAAATATTTATATTTTAGATTACCGATCAATGCAAATAGAGTATAACACTGTAGCTAATACGATTGTTTAACAAAATATTTGATAACTCTCTGATCGAATCTTGCTAATCACACTCAACAAATAAAGATAAGATAATACATAACATCGATAAATTTTAATAGAGTGCAATGTTTTCTCATAGTAGTGCTACAAACAGTAAATATTCGAAAATTCTGGAAATCACGGGCGAGATGAGTTTTTGTGCTACTGGAGATAAGTGAAAATATTCGTGTTTTGCAAATTCACGTTGGCCGAGTTCCAAACTGCGAATTTGCGTGCTGGACGAAAATAATTGAATTTATCTGTCGTTTGCTTATAAATAGGCCGGTTCAATTCTCTTCGTAGAAATAAATCAAATTCAACGGTTCTTTCATAAAACGGCAGAATTTTAAAGAAGATGTAGTAATTTCTTTACATTTATTAAAGCTTTTTTTTAAAGCTAATTTGTGGTTAAAGTAAAATCATTTTATTTAAATGTTTAATATATTTTTTAATAATTTTATTTAAATATTAAATATATATATATAACAAAATAATTACATCAGTAGTAAGAAATAAATCTTATTTATTACGTACAAAAACACAATCGATATAAAATAATACAATTTAAATTTAAATTTGCAAACTGTACAGTAAAAATTTCCCAATATTATATACTTAGTAAATTTATCACTGTCAATGGAAAAATATCAACAGGTAAGCAAGTAAACTCTCTCGTTCACATTGTTGAGTTATACGAGACTGATCAATTTACAAGTCGGAGCTTATAGACGAATGCAAATAAGGACGGACATATGTACACGTTCACACGCACATTCACACATACATGCGGACAACAATTTCGAATAAAAGTATAAATACGGATATGAAGTCATGCTCTTTATAATATACCAGATTGAATAATCGTCTTGCATCATGCTCAATTTTAGTGGATGATAAAAGATAAAGAGAGAAAAAAAAAAAAAACAAACAAAAAAAAGAGACGATACTAGAAAAAGGAAATTTTCGATGTGAACGATGGTAAGAAAACAAGTGCCCTCTTCTCTGCCTCCTATTTCACTTGGTGCACGTGTACCAAAGCTTTGCGTAATCGTGCGTACGAGTCGTTCAAGCAAGTTCAGGGCGTGTCGAAATTTTTCATTAATGCCGAAGCTTCTGTTGAAATTAAGGACGTTCATGGCTACGGCAACGTTTTAGTATTCAACAATACCTTTTTCGTCGAAAGTTTGTTCGCCGATTATGGTTTAACAAAAAAAAAAAAAAAAAAATTCATTTGAAAATAGTTGAGCAAAACGCTTGTAAATATTGAGTTTTTTTCCGTTCGATTAACCAACATATAAAAATACCAGTCGATAGAGGAAAGATTATATTTCGTTATGTTTTATGCAATCAATTAATCCTTCTATTTCAAAATAAATTATAATCGATTCCTGTATCCTTAAGAAATTGTGTATTAATAGCTCAACTTATCTATTGCTGGATTTAGAATTAATATTACATCTTTTGATCATTTTACATCTTTGACAAAATTACATATTATCATCAACAAGGTCTTAAAAAATACAATTAATAGTCGCTAAGATAATCATGTATTTTTAATAAAGATACGATTTTTAAAAAATTCAGAAAAGTTTTAAATACTTATTTAAAGCACCATAACGCGGTAAATATAAACCAGGCAACTTATAAAACTCTAAGAAAAAAAATTATCCAAAAGCTCCTGTAATCTTTTTTTATCCTTTCCCAGCAGTATTCCGGACTAGAACGAATTAACAAAAAAAAAAAAAAGTTTAACGGCAATAGTAGCAGTCACGATGCAGCATCAATATCTCTCGAACAAAAGGAACAGCGACAGCGACGATTCAAAATTTCTAAGCGTCGGTCGCGCCGCTAGCATTGGCATTTCGATGATGTCACGGTTTAAACATAGATTATCGCACGGACGCGGGATCAAACATACTACAGTACGTACGAGCGCCTCACAAGTTAAATATCATTTGTAAAAAGTAAGAATGCATCAACGTTTGTTTTTTATTCGTAATACCTTACGAGGTTTTTTTTTTTTTTTTATTTTTTTTTAAATGCAATCGTGCATCGATTGAAACGTAAGAAGGAGGAAGCAAACGAAATTATCGTCCACTTAAAAATGGCATAATTTTATGAGATCTTTACATTCTCTTGCATCTTTTCCTTTCGTCACTTTATGTACCAATAAACTTTTATAACAGTGGGGCAAAGTGGTTCAATTTTAATGAATACTGCTGAGTAGGCGCTACTCGAGCTAAATCGCGATTGTAGATTTTGATTGAATAATTTTTTTTTTGTCGATAAGAATATTATACTCTCGTAAAGAATAATCCTAAAATTAAAAAAAATTACAAATGAATACTGAAATTACTAAAAAAAATTTATTTTATAATTACTTATATGTAAAAAAATTTTTTTCAAATAAAAAAAGTTATATTTTTACTGAATTAATTGTGAAAAATTAACATTGTTCTGATGAAATTTAAAAACAATATCTATTAATAGTAATTTCAGAACGTCGTATTGTATTACCATAAAACCATTTTAATTATTGTAATTTGAGATAAAGCTTAACTTGATAATTACAATTTTAATCATAAGTCAACAATCAACAAATAAAAAGCAATTATTTTACTCCAAGAGGTAAATTAATCTTATTCATATACATTTACAATTATTTTAAAGTGCAAACTCTTCTGCGTTACAAACTTTAATCTACTTACCACTTATAAAATCAGATATAGTGAATCTTGAACATTTGTCGTAACACTTTTTACAATATAAAAAGGCACACAAGCAAAAAAGCTTTTTTGTACTTTCACGATGAATCACTGGTATTATATTTAACGATGTATCACCTTTTATTCGCAAAAATAGAAATTTCGTTTATTGCAAAAAAAAAAATCATCTTACAATTATTAATAAACCCAAGGTCATTTTTAGAGAAACGTACAAAAAGCACACACTGGCCACTACCGTCTTCTACCTAACCTCAAATTACGATATCAAAGGGCAACACATGTACACGTAGACGCACACATACGCACTTAGCACTTCTCTCCCCTTTTTCTTTTTCTCGCGCGAGCGAGCGAGCCCTTATTTCTTTCGACAAGTCGCTCCCTCCGTTTTCTTTTGTTTTAACGAAGAGAACGCATACCGAAAAAAAAAGAGGAAGCAAGAAGGGACTCGTGACGAAGGAAAGAACGAACGATGCGTGTCTCGAGACACTCGACGCCCTTTCGCGAATCAAGCGAGAACGAAGCCCCCCACCGATCACGACTACGGTTTGTATGATATACAAGCGCAACGGGCGAAAGGCACGCACACACAATGAAGAAAGTCGCGCCCGCGGTTCTCGCTCCCTCTTTCACTCCTCGAAGCCGGCTGAAATGAAGCGAGGCAGCACACGGGGCCAATCGGAAACGAGACGTCGCGGAGACGCCGGTTTTTGTGCGCCTTGGAGCCGCTGTTAACGCGGCTTGATTCGTTATTGCTTGCGCGGTCTCTCACGATTAACCGACGTTTAATAGACCCAAAGACGCGAAACGATATTCTCTTTCGAAAGTTCTCTCCAATTGTTTTTAAATTGGTCGAATCGTTAAAATTGCGATCGTGCGAAAACAATAGTTAACCATTGCTTGTATTATTTCAACTCAAATACTGAAAAGTAGATTTCAAATAAATTAAAATTTAAAGAAAAGATTGGAGAAATGATTCTGAATATTTTTTATTTTGAAAAAAATAAATAATTGTAGCAACAAAGAATTTCTACTCAGTACTCAAATTAATATTTTTATATAATTTGTTTTATATTATATAACTTAAAAATAAAATAAACAATTTGAAATCAGATGCAATTTTAAAACTTAAAATAGTTCTAATCATAGGTTTACTAAAATTATGTAAACTATGAAACTTTATTTTGTATGAGTTCAATTATTGAACGTTAAAGATAAGTTCAGTGAACCATTGATAACATTGTTATGAAAAAATGTTTACACTTTTACTTTTCAAAAATTATTGCATTTAAAATGAATCATTAAAATAAAAATAATACGATAATTGCGAAAACTCAAACGTGTTCTTCTCGATCTTCATTTCGATCGAGAAAATGGCGGCGAATTTCGAGAGACACAGATATTACTCATATACACATACACACATCGAAATAGAAAGAGAGGTAGATGAAAAGAGAGTACGAGATAAAGCGATAGAAGAGAGAAAGAGCGACGCCGCCGCCGGGCCCGGTCGTGCGGCGCGTAATCAATCGCCGTGGCAACGCGTACCCTAACCTCACAGCGAATCCCCGCTCACTTCTTTGACGTCTGATAACTAACCTGCAATCTCGAAGTCGCGCCAGTTTTGTTGCTCCGGGTTCACTTTTCTTAAAAGCCCCGTTCTCCGAAGTAATCTTTCTCTTTTTGGATTTTCGGGCGCGAGCAGGGAGCGCGACACACCCCTAGCTTCTACGTCACGGTTTCGAGAGTGCGCTCGCGGCAGTGTACAATTTCTCTCTCTCTCTCTCTCCTCTCGCTATACGTGTTGTACGCCATACGGAGAATTGAGTGAGTAAGAGAGAGAGAGAGAAAGAAGAAACACGCATACATTTATACACTACTCGATGATTTCTAGGAAAAGTAAAAACCGATACTCTCGTTCATTCCCTACAAGTAGCGAACGTAAACGCGCGCATATATAGCTGTACGCGATAACGCGGAAAAGGGATGCTAGGTTAGGAGACGATACTCTAAAAAGATAAGAGAAAAATGAGGGAAAGAATAAAGTAAATGGACTCACCAGAAAGCCGTTGGACTCAGAGGTGTTTCCGTGCGGCGAACAGCCTCCCTCTCTTCTTAACTCAACGATATTTCGGCGCGCTTCGTCTTTCTTCCTTCCTTCGTTTGTAACTTACGCGCTAGTCTTACAAAGGTAGTGGCGTCCTCCTCTTACTTGTCGCGGGCGTTTCTCTCTCACCTTTCTCAGGAGCTGACGCTACGTTCGTTTTCGCAATTCGTCGTCGTATTCGTCGCTCGGCGAGGCAATGGCATTATAGCCGCGACGGCTCGCCTAACGTTTAACAGCTCACGCGAGGAGAACATGCACCGATCCGAGCGTACACCACGTCCGAGATCAATCGCCGCTCGCGAAGCACTACAGTGTGCGTGTATTACGATACTCTCCTCGGTAGACCCGTCGACTCTATATGTACGTTACACGGCACACACACGAGGGCGCCCGCCTGCGGTACATGTATGTGTACCGTACTGAATTACTATGTACAGCAGTATATCGAAGTAAACTAGCTTTTTCAGAACGCGACGTTGCGACTGTGTATGGTGCAAAGATACAGCGATTCGTTATAATCGGAGACGAGGGTTGCTGTAAGATTTTTCAATTGAAATAATTTGAAGTCAATCGAAGTTTCTTTTTCTTTAATTCACTTTTATGATAGATACGGCAGTTGTCTCTTGCGTCGCGCGCCGCGCACCACTGACGCGCATCTCCCTGTCCGAGGAAAGAGGAATCGGAATTCTTGTCTGACTCTTTCTCCTTCTCTCTCTCTCTCTTGCACTCGTTATGATCCTACCTGTGTGCAGGCTCAACGGATTAGCTATCGGGGACGTTTCGGACGAACACTGGGTGCAAGCTATGGACAGATTCTTGTATGGGAGTAGGAGAATTTTGAGAATTATGCGCCATCTTATGATGGTAAAGAGTAGTAAATTGTTGAAACAGATGGCGCCTGTGAATAATAAAACTACTTTACTATCTGACAATTCGTTTCATCATGTAGATAAATTAGAAATCTTTAGGTATCTTGACACCTTCTGGCAAATTAGAAATTTTTATGAAAAAGTATCGATTTGAATATATATATTTTTTCTTTAGATTTATCAAATAAATTTACTGATTTTTAAAGATTTTACTTTAATAATTTATTTAATGAAGTAATCAGTTATTTTTTGAACAATTAAAAGATATATTCGGTACTGTCAGTCTTTTTATGGCTATCTTTGTTAGTTACACTTTTCTTATCTATATTCTAGATTTAAACAACAAATGTTTTTAATAAAAAGGCTAATTTTTAGAGTTTAAATACTGTGTAATAGTTAAAAGGATATTAGCAATTATTAAAGTGTATGAATAAAATATTTAAAAAAATAATATCTAACATGAAATAGTTATAACATTTATAATATTTTGATTTTTTGAATATTTTAGAAATATCAATGACCTCAAGGTTAAATCGTAACTAGCTTACAAACCAAATGTAAATAATGATTTTGAGTAATAAAAATATATTTTAGGTAAGTATTTATATTTTCTGTAAAAATAAAATTTTAATCGGAAATAAAAAGAAAATACTTATTGATTTAGATGACAATAAATAATATTGATAATGATCAAATAAACTAATATAAATCCTGAAAAATAGATAGTGCAATAAGCAAAGTGATTTATACATATGTTAGATGATTTCATGTGAGTAACAAATAAAATACAGGACAGAACATTATAAATTGTAGAATAAATAAGTAAATTATGATATTGAATAAAATATTTATTTATTTATTTTTTTGGGTCAACCAGAATGGTAAAACTAATTATTTTTATATTTTTTTAATTTTATAACTATATCACTCAACAACTATGATTTTGTTCATGTATTTATCAGAAGAAATTTTTCATTAATTATGAAAATGAAAGATTAGTTGAGTTGAATTGAAAGCATTAAGCAACAAATATTTTGATTACATTTGCTTGAAACTTCATTAAAAAACTAGTATAGTAATGCAGTGAAATTAATATAATACTTAAAATTTTTTTTAAAAAATTTTATTATTGGAAAACTTAAGAAAATATATTTAATACATATTAATTAAAAGCAAAATTATCTTTGATTTATGCAATGGTATTTCAGATTAATTAAAATACTCTGCTTTTGAATAATTTATATAATGATATTAATATACTTTTCTTGCAATTATTTTTTTAATGAATATAATCAATTTATAGCTCTTATATCTTATATTTTTAATTTTAACAAAAATAATTTGATGAAAATTAAGTACAATTAATATCGTTTGTTATTAGTTTATACTTTATCATATAAATTTGGTGTATAATTTTATGAATACCATTCATAAAAATGGTTGCTTCTTATTATCGTATTTAAATAACTACATTTTTTCAAAAGAATTAAAATTTTTATTCTAATATTGCAATTAATTGTTCATTGTTTTTATGCTCATTTTACTAAATATTATCACTTTAAACATTTTAAACAATTTATTATCACATTATACTTTTATAAATATTTTTATTATAAATGAAGATACATTCAGTTATTTTATTATTGTAGCAGTATAATGTAATGTATAATATGTGTTCAATAAAACATCTTATTGAATAATATATTTTCAATTATTGCATATTTTCTGAGAATCATTTATTAGTAAAAATTATTATAACAATTAATAATTTTCGCGTGAGAATGAAAAATTAAAATATTTATTATTAGAAAGAAAGTCTTATGTATTCTTTAAAAAATTACAAATAATATTTACCAAAAGGACTACAATTTCTGTAGAGCTAGATTTAGGATGGCGTCACTGACTATTAGCCGATGAAAATTCAGGAGAGAATGCATTATTGTGAAGAAATGAAAGGGAAGCGGGCGCGCGGCTATAAAAGAAAAAGCGGCAAAGTGCAAAAGACACTTGTCGACTTGACAAGCAGCACTCGAGTCATTGCAGACTACTATGTCGTCGTTGCCAGCAACTGCTATTACTAGTACGCGTCGCGGTTTGGATTAAGCACTCGAAAAAAAAGCTTTCACGCACTTAAACGATGAATAAGGTGCGTGCATTTGTTTCGCGCTGCACTGACGGGGTGTACATCGGGTAAAAAGTAGGTGTCGATCGTTAAGTACCGCGCTTTGATGACTTCTCAAAGACGATAAAACGATGACTTGCTTCATTTATTTGCTTTTATGGATTTTAAACTTCTGTCGTCGATTCTATATGATGCTAATTCAACTATAATTTATAGATCAAAGACAAATGTCTTTTAGTCGTTAAATTAATTTTGCATTAAACAAAAGTTATATTTTATTAAAAAGTTATGTTTTAATAATAAATAGTTAATTTATACTTTTTTAGTATTTTTTAATATATTTAATATCAATGAACGACTCAATTATTCAAAGTTTCCGTTTTAAATAAGAAATTTAAATAATTTTCAGCGACATATTAAAGGCAAAATAGCTTTAAAATCGATATCGTCGACTTATCGAAACGTCTCACGTTTCTTACAAAAGGCTAAAGAGATGAGGCTAAATGCGTTTTTTAAGGAAAGATAGAGAATGGGAAGAAAAAAGCTGCTCTATGTACGTACGTATATACCCAAGGAAAAAAAAGGGGCGAACAAAGGGAAAAAAAAAATTGCGTGAAATAAGAAAGTCGAGTAGAAACACAACGAAATAAAGAAAAGAATTGCCGCAAATAGCGCCTCCTGGAAATTTATGCTAACGCGCGAATTTAATTCACCGTTGCCTCGGCTCTGCTCATGCTTGTGCGGTGTACGCGGAAGCGTCGATAACGAAAGTAACGAGATATCCTTTTCTCGTGTCTTTTAGATGGGAGCGAAAGATCTGTATTTTATAACCTTATGCCGTTTGAGGCTTTTGCCTTTTTTTTTCTTTTTTTTTTTTCTTTCACCCGTTGGTACATCGCAAACGCAATGTTTGAAGCATTTGAATAATTTATGCTGTTTATTGTAATCATTTAAATGTAAAAGTAAAATATCGCTTGTATGCACTTAATCTTTTAAATATATGGTTTTTTCTTTTTTTTTTAATTTAAGTTTAAAAGTCAAAAAAACTAATTTACCTACAAAAGATACATATATTTTAATAAATAGGTACTTTTTGAAACTAACAAATTAATTTAAATGATTTTTTTATCAATAATTATATTTTTTATAATTATTAAAACGTAAATTATAAATTATAAATGATCATGAAATCTTTTATTTATATCTCAAAGCATTGAAAAATGTATTTCACAAAAGGTATAAATAGATAAATGAATTTTTTATAAGTTTCTTTTTGAATGTATAAGTATTTGAGTTTCATTAAATATAATACTACTTAAAAATATGCACTTAAATATATATATAAATGTACATATTTTTCACGCAAAACTTGAATAATACTTTCTATTTTTCAAAGTCTTAAATATAAATTACATAAAGCCGTTTATCAAAACAACTTTCGCTCATCTGGTCTCTCGGACTAAAAAGGCTGAAAATAAACGGAAGCAGTCCATTCGCAAAGTTTTCTCTTAAAATTCAAGTAATTCAGTAATAGCTTAGCATCAAAGAAATAGACCAGCCCTCCCCCGTCGCGTGCAAACAGCCAAAGCGAGTGCGAGCTCCGCGCTAGCTGCAGGTACGCGCGCGGTGCAGTCGACGGCACCTAGAGCTCACGCGCGCGTACTTACGCCTACATACGCGCGTACCACCTTTCAAAGGTGAGAGAGAGAGAGAGAGAGAGAGAGAGAGAGGACGGGAGAACGAAAGAGATAAAGAGGGAGAGAAAGAGAGAAAAGACGAAAGATGTAGCAGCCGCGTAAGCGCGAAGATGAAGAAGCAATTATTCTAATGGAGGCTTTGGGAGGATTGTGGCCGAGACAAGTGAGGTAATCCATGAATAATACCCGGCCGCTCCCTACGCTCGGGCGCGCGTTGTGTTCATGCTCTCATCCTCGATCTCCTCCCCCAACGCGTCCCCGTTTTGCCCCGTTTCACCGGGCGTCTCTCGGTTTACCCTTTCCCTTACCTCTCCTACCTTCCAAAGGTAGAGCTCGCAATGCTATACGTACCCGTTAATATTATGCTAAATTCCCATAATCCTTAAATGCTGGGCTGCGCGCAGAAACGTCTCCCTCGCATCTCTGAATAACGGCCGCGTGCACCCCTTCTCCCCTTGACTCGCTTACCCCTATTGCTTGTACGCGTTGTTTTCACCAACGACGACTACTTCGCGCGCTGCTTACATCCAAGTATGTGAATGTGTGGTGTGGTACTTCGAGAGCAGGTTCGATGTTAGCGTTTTGAGTTTCTACGACGTGGCCTCTCCTCCAGTGTGCCTTCGCTTACGCATATTATATATATATATATATATATATATATATATATATATATATATATATATATATATATATATATATATATATATATATATGTATCATTCGTGAAATTCGCACTTGCCGGCTGTATCGGGAGCTTTGAACAATTGCGGTATTCAATAATCCACGTGATCCCGTTAGGATTGCACGATTCTGGGTGGTTTTTAAGTTGACGGTTTGAGCGTTGAATTGTTGTATTCTGCATTTTGAGCGACGTAATTTCTTTAACCGTTTATAAAAATTTTTTTTCTGTTATTTTTATTACAACGAAAACATTTTTTCATCTATACCCTTAATTGTTTTTTGGTTAATAGGTTTAGTTTTATTTTAAATTAAATTGATTTTGAAACATAAAATATTATTATTCTATTTATTTAAGCGTTTTGATTTTCTTTAATTATTATTACATATTTTTTTTTTTTTTTTTTTGATGAATTAAAGTTATTTCACTGATTACAAACTTTATTTCATCAAGCAGAGATTGCGTTATATTTAGTTATTTTTATTTATACATTCATTACGAAAATGAAAATTTTGATTTTATTTTTAAATTCTTTTTATTTTCTTTTCATCAATCTTTAATTATATGCAAAATAAGATATAAATATTTAAATCACAATAAACGAACTACGTATTTTTTATAATTAAAAATTTTATTATAAATTATAAGAGCATTTTTCATTAACAATAATTTAACAACAATAAATATTTGTACTTTAAAGTTATATAAAAATGAATTTATAAAAAAGTTGAAAATTAGCGATACACTAGTTCACCCTAGAGATTCAAATATTCGCAAATTTCGCGCGGCTTAGTACAGTCTTTCGTCCACCGTGTGGCTACGGTCTGAAATGTCGTTTCCCGAAAGAGAAAAATGAATGTCGAAGTATTATAGGGAGCGAGCAGTCGAGCTCAAGCATACTTACCTGGCGCAGAGGTTACCGTGATCATAAAGGCGGTTCCTCCAGGGCGAGGCTCTTCCATTGCACCACGGCTGAGCTGACCCTTGCGAATATCCCTAATGTGGATATCTCGGGCGTAAAATTTTTGTTAGCCGGGACTGCGTTCGCGCTATCCCGAATTATTCAATCCAAAATTAAATATTTTATAACTGGCAAGGTATTTTTATTTTGAACACCTGTTGTTCAACAATTGTCAGATAATCGACAGGGTTTTGTTGATATTCATATCGAAGTAAATAAATTAGAATATTTAAGAATTGCTTTTTATATTTACTTTTAATTTAATATAATTGATCTTGTTTTTTTTTTTTTTTTTTTAAATAATACTACACTATAATTTAGTGTTTGTAAAATTCTATTTAAATTATAGCAATATAAATGTATCAATAATATTGAATTTATTTAAATAATACTTATATATATTTTTAATGCTTAAAATAAAAATTGCTTATCAAAGCAATAAAACGTATTTTTATTTGAAATTAAAGTATGCAATGTTTTAATGAATGATTGTTCATTTAATAAATTATAAAGTTTAAAATTTTATAAAATTTTTTTGACGTTAACTTATATTAAAATAAAAAATAATAACATAAAGAATTTTTTTTTTTTTTATTGTACTTTTACAATCTAAAGTTACTTTTTCAAAAAATTTTAAATTTTTATGTTGTCAATATGAGACGAAAATCTGCTGTTTTTATGAGTATGATTGTTACCTTAAATAATATTAATCTTTTGTTTAAAATAAAATAATTTTTATTATTTTTTAATTGTTTAAAATAAAATAAAACAAAATTAAATTTTAGAAAAATAAAATATTATATGTCCGTTATGTAAATTACAATTTACGTAACTCTACTATAGACAGTGAATAAGTTTTTAAATTTTTTATTGCGTGAGGTAAAAAAGTTCACTTTGACTTCGCGAGTTTTTCAATAAAATTTAACAAATTAAACTTTAAACAAATTGATCTTATTAATATATTTATTTTTATTTTGATGCTATCGCTTGTTTTTATTTTTAATATAAATATGAAAGTTAACTAAACGATAATAAATATAACTATTGTTAAGAACAAATCTAGAAGACAAATAAATTATTAAAACGTCGCCGGTAAATAACATAATTAGTCGCTTTCTATATTAAATTGAAATTTGTTTTATAAAATTATAATATCAAATTTTCCTAATTTGTTTATAATCAAATTATTCACTTTACATTACCGACGTTCACATTTCTTTTGAATTCATTTCAACAAGTTTTCACAAATTTAATTTACTTTATTATTATTATTTTCCAATTTAACGATTTCACTAAATCATTTTTATGCTTGGCGCACATTATTTGATTGTTATTTTGAAAATCAAAGTACTCGTAATGTACGAGCACTCAATTGTGTTAGCAATAGGGTGTGAAAAAAATTTCGAGGAAGTGGATAACGACTCGTCTGATTTCTCGGTCGAATCACGTACGAACAAAACTTGCGACCGAATGTCGAGGAATACCGTACGAGTTTTCTTGTGGATTAACTAATTGCTGCGTTCATTTTATTATCGGAAGAAGTTTCCTTCATATAATATTAGTTGTCGCAATATTTAATGCTTGATAACGTTTTGGGAAAACTTTTATCGGTCAATTTTTTTTGAAAGAAAGAAGTATTTCTTTTCTATTGATCATTTAATTTTCTTGAACAGATTAAAACTTAATCGAACAAAATGTTACTACAATTGCTTAGATATATGTTATTCTTTTATCGGTACACTTGTGGCCATTATTTATTATTCAACTGTAAAATTATAAGTGAATAATTTAAAAAGTGTTACAATAAATATTATAATTATTAGTTCGATTTAATTTAGGTTTTAATAATTTCTATTACAATTCTATAAAACATTTTTTCATTTTAATTTTCTAACTAGTCATAAATAATTTATATAATATTTAAGAATTTATCTTATTTTTTTTTAAATAAATATATTATAATATGAGTAATCAAAGGAATTTAAAAAATGTATATATATGGTAAATGTAATATTGAATTATTAAAGTTTAATGTATTTTTAAAAAAGTCATCAAGTGCATAAAAAATGTTAAATAAACATCACACAAAGATTACATTGAAATTTTTTTACTTTGCACAGTTATTTAAATTTTCTTTAAACAGGCTTAAAATTGACATTTAATCTCAATTTCTCCTCTCTTTTCTTTTTTCTCTCCTTTCAAGGCTTCCGTATCAATATTCATATTACGCAAATTGTCATAGTCTTCCGGTGGTTGAGACGATGGTTTAAGTTGCTACTTGCTCCAAAGCCAAACGCTTAACGATCCAAGTTTCATTTAACTGTACATTGAAGAGAATATATATATATATATATATATACGGATGCGATGAATGAAAATGGCGATTATAGCTATATACCGACCTAAAAATTATACCGATTACTACAGCTGGATACCTATTGTTTTTTCTTAAGCAAGCTAATAATATTATTGATGCTGTTGACAATTTTCATTTTAATATAAAACGTTTATTACAATTAATTATTATTTCAATCAATTTAACGATCTGTTTAATCTGTGAATTAAAATTGGAATTTAGTAACGCTTACATTGTCACATACTTTTTTAACTGTACAATTATAATCAGTAATATTTTTTTAATATTAATTTTTTTAATATTAATATCAGCGATATCAGTGCGTTTTCCAAGTTTAATATCAGAATACAATCAAAATTCTTGTACGCCCGTAAATACACATACCTATGGTTACATGAATAGTCGTCCTTTTTTCATTCGCGATATATTCGTACCAAAGAGATAGTAGCGCAGACAGCAGCCAATTTGAGAGAAAAGTAGCCTGACGACACAGCCTTCACTCGTTCAATTCTCTCTCTCTCTTTCTCTCGCCGAAAAACCATCGTGAATGAAGCTAGCTTTGGTTGGTTGGTTGAAAGAGGGTATATGGCGATACTGGAGTTTAAAAAAAAAAAATACAAGTGAGTGGAAAAGAGGGTGGGTGAGAGAGAGAGACAGAGAGAGAGAGAGAGAGAGAGTGAAAGAGAAACAGAAATTGTAAGCTGCGTCCAGCTCGCGCAACCCACAGATCGGTCTCTTTACCTACGCGCGCAAGCCCGCGCTTCCGTTCTATAGGCTTTACTAATATTGCTAAGTGCTTCGTCAGTCGCTTGGCGCGTTACGCTATTTTCTTATATATATATATATATATATTCTTTATATGTATATATATTCTTTATATGTATAGAAAATCATCTGCCTTACTCATACGACGAATCTTTTTCTCCGCAGATGTATGTACGTGTTTGCGTGTAGACACGCACATATACTTGCACTCATACATACACGTGTGCATATAAATATACTCGACCTATTCCTCTTTTTTTTACATTAGTTTTTTCTTCCTCGTCTCGTTTTTTTTTTTTTGCTTTTACTTTTCGTTTTCTCTCTATATCTTTTCCAGAATCAACGGCCTCCTTCGTTAGTTTCGTTTTATTTTCTTTTTCCTTCTATCTTTCTCTATCTTTCTCTCTATCTTTCCTGCTCTTTCCATTTATTTTCTTTTCTTTCGTCTTGCTTTTACTCTCCTTTCTAGTCAAGGCTGTATTTGTGTACGTGGGTATGCTTTTTTTTCTTCGCGAGCTCGCACGCTCACTCGTTTGCTCGAGAGAAGAGATCCCCACTTCTCGTGATTACTTCCGATTTCAACCATTTCCTCCCTTCTCTCTACCCTTAATTTTTTTTTTTTTTTTTGTCGTTAATACAGAAATTGTGGTCTCTGCTATCTTATACTCTTTATTTTTTTCAATCTTTCCTCTTAAGCGAGTTCTGTGTCTCCATTTTTATGTAGTCTCGTTCTCCCTCAATCTCTCCCTTTCCCTCTCTTTCCGTCTCTTTTCTTTGCATTCTCTTCACCTTTTATTCGCGGTCTTTCCGTTATTATATATGGGCTCATCCCTTTGCGCTTTTTAGTTGACTTGTGTGGGAAAACGAGAATCTTGAGAGCGTCGCGCATTCTTTACGCGTAATGTTTCGTTTCCTGATGGGATGTATCGTATGCCGCTTTTTTTCTTTATTATTTTTGATTATTATCTTTTAAAAATATTAAAAGAAAAAATGATAATACTTGTAAACTCACACTTTTTAAATTATGGTAAAAAGATTTCTTGATATTGAAATAATTTTTTCTTTCCATATAAATTTTCCATTATATCAAACTCAATAGAATTAAAGATAATTATATCTTTTACATTATTTTACTTATTGTACTTAAAAAGAAATATTTATCTGAAAATCAATCGAACAATAAATCAGAAAAGTTTTTGTATGTGAAAAAGTTTTCAAATAATTTTAATAATAATTATTTTAAAAATTGTCTACCAATATTACTAATTATTATGATCTATTAATAATTTTTCAAAGTCAAAATCAAGTGAATCGAGCGCTAAAAAGAAAAATTAAAGGCGCTTTACGGTAATCTTAACCATGGCTTTGTAATACGTTTGCATTAACGTGATATTTTACGTACGAGTCGTACGGTAACCAAGTTATGACTCTCGCTCTCTCTCTCTCTCTCCCTCTCTCTCTCTCTCTCTCTCTCTCTCTCTCTCTCTCTCTCTCTCTCTCTCTCTATGTCTCTCTCTTTCTCTATCTTTCTCTTTCACGTGCGCGCGCGTCCCAGCAACAATTTTAAATCGCGGAAAGTACGTCGCGCGGTAATACGCCGAGATTACTTGCACGTGCGTAAACGTATTTCTCAACCTATGATATAAAGATAAAAAAAAAAAGAAGGCTTATAACTGGGAGATGTAAAGAGAAAAAAAAAAGGAACGAGAGAAAAGAAAGAAATTTAAGGAACGACGGGCGGATACCAGCCGTTCTGTGTGTGACTTATGTTTTAGCTCGCTAAACTTTTCACCTTTCCGACATCGCCACCGCACCGTCGATGTCGTTTTCCTTTTGCTTGCTTTATCTTCCTATGTATGTGTGACTGCGTGTTTTTTTTTTCTTCTTCTTCTTCTTCTCGTCTTCTTTCCATTCCGTTGACTTGCCGAGGGTGTGAAAGGAGGAAAGAAAGAAAGTAACAGCACGGGAGCTTGTCGTCGTTGTCGTCTCCTCGTCGTTGCCTCAAAGCTCCGAAGACGTCCCCGAGGAGCGATTCAATCTTTTCCGGCGTAAAATAAAATCGCCCCTGGCTCCCCGTTTGAGGTTATGCTTGCTCGATTTCTATTTTATGACGAATTGGCACTTCCCACCGTTTCACAAGATGGACTTGCCACGGAGACGTTAAGAAAAAAAAAAAAAAAAAAAAAAAAAAAATTAGAAGGGGAGACGGAGGGAAACAAGTTGGAGTCGGAAAAAGAGAAAAAGTCTAGGAAGGCGTATCTTTTACGCATATAGATATATGTACAAATAAACTTTTTTAATGGGTAATACGTTGGATAACTCTGTATTCGGAAAATACATCTGCATTTTTTTTACTGCTTACCCGATAGATTTATGTTATATTTTTTGTTGATACATTTCATATTTATGATATGATATACATGTATATACAAAAAGAGGGATAGATACAGACATACATACAAACTTTTATACTTACAAGATAAAATATAAAAAATTTATATTATTAATTATTATATTTGTACTTTACTGAAATATACGACGTAATAATGTTTTTTAAGCAGAGTATATTATCAAATATTATATTAATGCGGTCGTATTGTGATGTAATTTACTAGAAATAAATTATCAATTGTTGTGAACAAATTAGTTTAAATATACAGGAAGTTTAAATTGATAACTAACTTGAATTATACATACATTTATAAATACTTTCTTCATAAGAAAATTTACTTGCATTTAGAGTTTGAATCATAAATTTATTTAAAAGCCGTTCCTCAACAATATGACACAAATGTTCTTCGTTACTTAAATTAATTAAAGCAAAATTCCACAAATAAATAACAAAAAGTACATTATGCATCCATTAAAGTATACGAAAAAGCAATTTTCCACGCGGGCTGACCTACTTTCTTCCATAGTTTTACGACAAATTGAAATTCGCCTCAACTATGGGAGAAAAAAAAAGAAAGAAGGAGGATAAAAAAGGTATAAGCAAAGAGAATAAAAAAGAAAAACTGCAAATCCTTATATTATACATTCGAGAACGTAATTTGAAATTTAAGGTTATGTTTGTCCATAAGTCTTCAGAGAGAGAGAGAAAGAGTCTTGGACTTGGTAGATATTATAAAGAAGCTCTCCCACCCACTTGGTCCATACCACCCAAGGTTATTGCGAATAATCGTCGAAGTCGCGACTTATTGGTTACTCGAGAGTCTCGAGCTTGTTGACCGATACTCTCTCTCTTTCTCTCTCTCTCTCTCTCTCTCTCTCTCTCTCTCTCTCTCTCTACGTTCTTGAGGCGAATGCTTTGCGAGAAAGAAGAAGACGAGGAGAAGAATTCAGCCATACCCCTGCTGCACAAAGTCTCTTCCAAAGACCACTCCATATAAAAGATATTGGCTGCTACATTCTTTTTCTGACCGCAAGAAGCCGCATTATCTTCATAATGGATATTCCCTTCACTCTCTCTCTCTCTCTCTCTCTCTCTCTCTCTCTCTTTTCTTTGCTATTTCGTAACTTTGTACAATTTGTAATAAAAATTCTTATCAATTAAAACATATTTTTGAAAATTTTTTATTTTTTTCGAGTAATTTTGAGTTTAATTACTTTGATTTTAAATTTATTTTTATAAATATTCTTATAAATAGGTATTTCAATCGTTTTAAATTAATTGCAACGTTAACAGAATTAATGTATCGTGTCTGATGATTAACGAAATTATTTACTGACACAAAGAACTTTATGTAATCCGGTATCTGTTATTAAGTGGTGATGTTTGCCGATGTTATCAAACTAATGTTTCTCGATCGTTTACAACTAATAATATAGAAATTTTCATTTTTATCTAAAGTTGTATTCAATTTTTAACTCTTCAACATCCAACTCATTATATTCAATCTTTACGAAGGAGTCTTACAACTCGGAATACCTCCGAAATTACGTGGACCCCGTGGAATAATAATTAGAGAACCCTGCGAACGAAATTTCGCATAGGCGTCGAGTAGTGGGGAGGAAATTACAGGTACCGCTCGGATTTCTAGAGGCAGGTAGACCGGGGGGGGGGGGGAGAAAGAGAAGGGAGTTGAAGGAGAGCTAGAGGGATAGAAGCCACGATTAGCCCGATGACTTGATTGCTGATTAGCCACACGACACCGTTAATTAGCCGGTCGGAAATACAAGGGAGCAGCAACTTGCGCGTTACGCCGTCACGCGAGATCCGAAGAACCGAATATAAGCAAGAGAGAAAGAGAGAGAGAGAGAGAGAGAGAGAGAGAGAGAAGAGCGAGAGAACCCGCGCGAGCCTTACGCGATCGGTAATTAGAACAGCGAGACCGAATCGCGGATTTGTATGCATGCGCCGAGGAAAGCGAGAGAGAGAGAGAGAGAGAGAGAGAGAGCTAAGATAATGGTATCTTTGGATCGTGAAGTCACTCGCGCATGGGAAACCTGCATAGAAGCGCGTTAGAGACTGTCGGCTCATTGTGGCCCCCTGACATTAATAGGATGCGCTTTGAAGATTACGAGGAATAATTATGGGATTACGTAAAAATATCTTATCTAATGTATTTCATTATTTCTAATTTGTCGATTTCGCTTATTTATTGGAAAATGTTTGCATTAATTTTTTCTTTTTTTTTTTTTTTTTTTTATTTTTTTATAAACGTTAGATAATTTTTCAAGTCTATGCATTTATCAATAAAATAATTTTAATATAGCATATTATTACGCGTATTCGAAAGCGCTTACAATACAAAAATACGCCAATCGATATTCTGAAAATTTCATTAAGTGCGCTACGGAAGAGCCGTTTGCCTTAGTTTATTTTAACCGCTTAAGCAACTGCGCCCTGACATTCGTGCATGCACAAACATAATTTTGAAAATCATACGAGAGATAACGAAAGGGACATTTACAAGATCGAAAATATTAAAATATAAATGTTGGATATATGTATAAAGAGTTTTCTTTTTCAAAAAGCAATAGAACGTAGTCGGGCGGCTACGCTGGAGGGAAAAAAGAAAATATACACTCGAGTTTCAACAAGAATACATACTCTCATGAAAAATAACGCGGCTGCTCTTCAGGTTAATTGAATTACTTGGCGAGGTCGTAGTAGTTGCCTCACCAGCATTTTTAAACTTTTAAGATAAATATTATTTATAGGAGAAACTAAGAATTAATATAGTGCGTTAAATACACTGGGAAAAATTTTACAATGAAAATTGCTCCAGTTTACTCCATAAAGTTGGATAAAAATTATAAAGTCACAACGAAACGAACATTTTTTTAATCTCAATCGTTAACGTTGCCTGTACCTTTTTAAAATTTAAACTTTCGCTGATCATTTTTATTTCAATTTGAAAATAGTTTTTGATGTATACTCTCGTATAATTATTTCAAATAATTTTGAAAAAATCTTAAATCGTAAACAGAAAAAAAGTTAATCAACTATATTTTATCGACAGCTGCAATTTTCATTCGAAATAAAATAAGTCGAGATAGAATATTTTAGTTTTTTAATCCTCAGCTGTTAAAAATTGATCGGTAGTTGCCAATCAGTTCGAAATTTGTTTTTCTTTACTTATTGCTGTCATGCTCGTGGCAAAATTTTTAGCCAAAGTTCCTCAGGCTCGAGTGCGCCGACTTTGTGACAGCGATTAAAGCCATTCTGAAATTAAAATTGTCGTTGTCATTTTTCTTAAATCTAGATTAAAGCGTCTCTTTCGTTGATCCATTTTTTTCAAGCAGTCTTTATCTTAATGGATATGAATATTAGTATATAAGTATATTTGATATGTATTATGGAAGCAACACAATAAAATAAAATAAAAACCCATTTTGCAAATTAAACTTTTAGACATTTTATTTTCAAAAAATTGATATGCTTAATAATGTGAAATATGAAAATTATAGGTGTTAATTATCCATTATTCAATATGTTTAAAATTTAAAATTGAGATAGAAATTTATTTTTATTGGATACGTAATAATATTGATTTTTGTCGGAAAAATTAAAACTTTTATTAGATTAGTATTCGAAAATTAATAACATCTTATTAAAACACAACAATTTATATAAAGTTTAAGTAAATTAACGCTAATTCGAGTATTAAGCGTAAAAGTATAAAAAAATAATGTAGGTCTATACCATCTTAAAAAAATTTTCAATTTCTACACAAGAGTACCTATATAAGACTTTAATAAAATATGCGCTAATTATCAAAGTTTTTTGTAAAGTTTTGCGATAAAGAAAAGTTTCAAGGTTCTAATTTGGCAATCTTATATTATTTCAACAAGATTAAATTAAATTAATTTACATTTTTAAGAATAACAATAAAAATAAAACAAAAAATAATTTCCAGCATGAAATTTGAAAATAGAATAAGATAAATATAATTAAGTGACGATGAAAATAAAAACAATGATTCGAACATATCTATATAAATTACAAAAGTAGCCAAGAGCGCGAGCTCAAGCGTTTGCTTCTTTCCGTTGTCTGTACCCCTTCTCCCCCTTCTTACTTTGCTCTTCTTCTTGGCGGATAACCTCGAAAGTGATCTACTCTTTCGATCTTCTCCTGAGTTATATTTATGCTCTCTCTCTCTCTCTCTCTTTTTCTCTCTCATCCTCTCGCTTTGTCTCTCTTCTGTCACGACTATATGTGCACGTAGGGCAAAGTTTTAATTATATTCTCCGGTCCGAAGGTAGGCGACGTTCCGTAACCGATGCCTTCTTCGCAGCTTCCCTTTACTTGCTCTTCTTCTCTCTTCTTCTCTATCTCTTTTCTCTCTCTCTCTCTCTCTCTCTCCCTCTCCTCTTTCTTCTTCGTCTTTGTAAAATAAAACAGACTACCTCTGGGGTAAAGGAGAGAAGATGGAGCGACGCTCTTCGCGAAAATGAAATTTGTTCTCGCTGCGGTTTCTCCATCTATCTATTCCTCTATCATTTTCTTTCCTTTTGGCTGTTCCATGTATCGAGGAGTATACGAAGCTGTCGATATTATTTTTCCGGATAATTCCAACAACATCCTAGATACCGAACAGCCGAAAATGTCTCGACCTCGAAACTTTTGCGATATCGCGCTAATGCGCTTGTTTACCTATTTTTCAAATATCTCAAAATAATTTTGTTATTACTTATCTTTTACAAGACAAGAAAATATTTAAGGATATTTTCAATGATTTTGATACATATTAGGATATTAAGTATACATTATTTAAAATTTTGTAAAAATTGAATTTCAATTTAAAAAGTTTTTTTTTTTTTTTTTTTAAATTAATAAAAAATTAATTTATAATTTAAAAATTTGGCTGCTAAAATATTTTTATTATTGTGTTTCATAAATCTTGAAATTTTAAATTTGTTTCATAAAATTTTCAAATCAAATCAAGTACTATAAAGTTTCAAATATTAAAAAACTTGTAGATCTTGAAAAGAAAATTTTTAATTGTATTTAAGTTGCATAAAGTGCATCAGCTTTTCTTAAAATTATTGAGATAATAAATAAAATTACTATTAAATAAAATGTAAGCTACTTGGATTGTGTTGTTAAAACTTTTAATATACATAATGAGTTTCATTTGAATAACTGCCTTTTTTTCTAAGGTAAAGCAATAAATAAAACTTTATTTCGTAAAAAATTAGCGGAATTACAATAAGGAAGCTTGTGAAGCATTTATTGCAATAACCTCTCAGATGGTACACAGTCTCTCCATAATTTTGTATTTGCGATCTTATTCTCGTTTAATTACACCACATCGTCGTGTTTGTTTTTTACGTGCAGCGAAGAAAGAATAAGAAAAAAAAATAAAGATTCGATATAAAGGGAAGGTAGAAAGAGAAAAAAGAGAGAGAAAGAGAGGGGGAACTTGCGATCATATAAAAAGAGGATCAGAAAAAAAAAAAAAAAATAGAGAAGGCGCTGAATAAAACGGTCGCTTTCGCTGAGTCGTCAATCGAATTTCGAAAGAGCAGAAATTCCATAGCCATCTCTCTCCCACTCTTACTTATCTCTTTTCCTCGTCTCGGACCATCTTTCTCGTTTTTGGACGAGAACGGCAGTGGTAGTTCGCGGTCAGAAAGTCGGTGTGGCGGTAAAGCGCGCGCGCGCGCGCCACCGAATGAATAGGAAAAGAGGTTGGGACGTTTCTCGACACGAAAGGGGCGGCCGAGGTACACGCGGGAGTTTTGGATCTCCCCTACACTCTACCTCTCTCCCTCCCCGTCTCCTCTGCTCTTCTTCGCTCACCCTTTTCCTGCCTTTCTTCCCTCCTCCCTCCCTCTTACTCCCCCTTCTTCGAGTATACGCGCTAATATGCAAATTTCATCGGGCAATTTATTCGGCTCGTTCTGCGGGAGCAATTCCGGCGCACACTCTTTTCCTTTCTTTCTCTTCGCCGAGAGAAAGAGAGGGAGAGAGAGAGAGAGAGAGAGAGAGAGAGAGAGAGGAGTCAGCGAAGCCCCATCGTTGAGGAAGCTAACGAGGTTAATGTTAAAGCTAAAAAGAGTACACGTGACTTATCTGTTTAAAAATTTGAATTTCTATGCGCTAAGTACAATTGCTCGCTCTTTTTCTCTCACTCCCTCACCCTTTCTACTATGTCTCTCTCTCTCTCTCATTCTTCTTTCTACTCCGTTTTTTTTTTTCATCTTTCTTTACTCAATCCCGAGGCCGGACCTTTCTCCCTTGCGTAAACGCATGTTGGCACGGCGCATTTAATATTTATTTCATTTTTCCCTGCGTTTATTGAATTTCATTGTCTGGTCATTCTTTTTGATAGTTTACTTGGAGATTTTTCGGCTAAGTTATTTTTGGAAAAGTAGTAAGTAATTTAATGTGATATATTTTTTTATCATTATTTTATAATTAATATAGTATTCAATTACGAATTAGCTAATGGTTTAAAAATAACTTTCCGAAATAATATGTAAAGAGCAGTGAAAATGTAAGTATGCAATAAAATCGCATTTTATTTATTTATATTCAATTAAAATTTTTTTAATTAACTGCATAAACCCTTTATTATTGAAATGGAATGATGCAAGTAGGAAAGTTTTCAATTTATTCATTTGTAATTTAATTGATAAAAAGGAAGTATAATTTTTCAATTTATAAATATTAAATTTGCGATTAAATTAATAATACCATTTACGTTGTAATAATTGAGAATAAAAAGATAAAAACGTATTATTATTGTGCATTAAAAACCTTTTTTATGAGCTTCAACAAGAATAAAGTACTTTAATAAAATGTTTTACAAACTATATAAATTTGATTCCCCATTTTATTATGTTATATTACTTTAATTTAAACTTTTCCGACTGCTCGATTTATCTTACTAACGGCTACAGCAATTTTTTATACGATAATCAATTTTTCGAGCGAAAGATAATTGAGAAACTCAATTTAACTTAATGAAGCGCCGGGCTTTTGCATAATAATTAAAATGATATTGGCGGGACACATACTTACTCTTAATTTTCAAAAAAAAAAAAAAATAATATATGACTTAAATTAGAAAGAAAAAAAGTTAATTCGTATTAAAATAAAATGAATCTCCTTTCAACAATAACTTAATTGAATTAAGCCCGAATGAAATTTACTCTACTCTGCACACTCCTGTCCCGTCTTTACGAGCGAAATTCTCCGAATTTCCCATTCCTTTACCTTCTCCTTCCTTGCTCAGTCTTTCTCTCTCTCTCTCTCTCTCTCTCTCTCTCTCTCTATCTCTCTCTCTCTCCTTACACTTTCTCTTTCCATCTCTCTTTCTCTCACATATAAATCGACGACCCCATAAATGTTGATGCCGCAATTATCCGTCGAAAGGCCATTTGACTTTTTCTCGTCCTCGTTCTTCCCGGCATCCGATGGATGCCGCCGAGTCTTTAAGAATTAAAGTAACATAACCTTGCAAAAGGCTCTCGCTCGCACGCTGCTACTCCGTTTTTTTCTCTGCCTCACTCTCTCTCTCTCTCTCTCTCTCCCTTTTCTTCAGGGATAGCCGTTTGTCATGCAAATACGTTGCTTCTTTCTCAAGGTAAATGTGGAAGGGTAATTCGAAAAAGATAAGAGCGAGGAGTAAGCTAGAGAGAGAGAGATATTCGTGGATATGGTGGAAAGAAAATGCGAGATAAAAATGATGAAGAGGAGAGATTTGCCGCCTACCTCACCGTTCTCTCTTTTCTAATTTATCCGAAACGCGCGCAGCGGTAACGGAGACAGAGAAACTGAAAGAGAGAGAAAGAGAAAGAGAAAGAGAGAAAGAGAGAGGGAGAGAGAGAGAGAGGGAAAGAACCGCTGAAAGCTTTACTTATAAATATATATACATATATACACATACCACCACAGAAAGAGAGACAGAGACAGAGGAGAGGATGAGAGGCAAGACAGAGAGAGAGAGAAAGAGAGAAAGAGAGAGAGTGGAAGAGGAAGAAGGGAGGGCAAAGTGCAGCGGCAATATCCATTAACGAGTGGCAAATGTTCGGCCGAGCCGCTGCCACCGCAGCGCGCGCGCGGTCAGGCAACCCCCGAGAACCCGCGCGAAAGAGAAAAGAGAGAGAGAGAGAGAGAGAGAGAGAGAGAGAGAGAGATGGAAGGAGGGTGAGGTGGGGACGGGAAAGAGAGGAGAACGAGCGGCCGCGGAAAAGGGTGCTTCAATGTAAGCGTTCCCTCGCTCGCTCTCGAATTCGTGTATTACCAAACGGCGCTGCTACGTCGTCGCCGCCGTCATCGCGTCCTTGTATAATACTTGTTCTAGTTGTCGACCGGATTAAAAGCGGGAATTTATATTAATTTTTTCGAGGTTCAACCGGCTCTATGCTTTTTGTGTCTACCTTCGTGTTTATGTGTATACATGTATGCGTTATGGATATGTGATATAGTCTACTTGTCGCTGGGATATATGGCTTTTTTTCATCGATACTATCCCGTTGTTGTTGGTTTTTAATCTTTTTTTTTTTTTTTTCTCCTCTTTTTTGTAGCTGAAACGATATTGTGGTATATTGCTTTTTTAGCTTACATTTTAATACGTGTGTAATACAATCACGCGTGCGTAAAACTTCTTTTTTATGGCTACGGCCTTTTTACTGGATTAAAGACTTAATAATTGCCGCGATTCGTGTAAGCAATAAATTTTTTCGATTGCCGCACAGCGATTCTGTAATATTCTGAAAATATTCTAAAAAGTAGGCAATAATTCAGTAATAACGTTTGAAATTAAGAAAAATGAAATACCGAGTATTTTTTCCAGAAAAAAATAAAAAAATTTCAGTACTCATTTTACTCGTATATATAATAGATGCTATGTAAGTTGTAAAAAAAGCTTTTATATTCATTGTTTTAAAAGAAACGTTTTATGTAAAGAAACGTAAGTAGAAAATGTGAAACTCAGCTATTAGATTCTTCTCGGGTAAGAAAAGAACGAGTTAGCGAGCCCTCATTTGTAAATTAAAAAGCAACGTTGAAATGACTTTTTCATACTACAATAGGTTTACTAAATAAAACTATGGTAAATAGATTCTCAGTGTTACATTAAATAATTTAATAGCAATAGAATAGTTAGGTCAAGCATGTTTAAGTAGAGCATTTTAAACATTTACATCAACCACGAATACAATAGTTCAAACTACCTTTTAAAATATATTTAAAAATAAAATTATATTTAATGAAATCGTAGCGATTTTAAATATAGTAAAATAACAACAAAGATCTACCGATAAATTATATTGCATTAGTTTGACTTTAAATAATTTTGTAAAAATATTTAAATAATACTTTGTATAAAAGCAATAAATGAATGATAGCGTGATAACACAAATGGCTATTTGAAATCCATCTAAATTTCATGCATAAGAATAAGCTAATAATGCGTGTAAATTTTCTTAAATTAATTTGTTTTCACAATTCACCGTATCATTTTAAAAATTAATTTAAAATTTTTACCGAATCGCATGAATTTTTTTCTCGTTTTCTTTGTTCAAATAGAATACGTAATAGAGTGCTTTGAATTAAAACAAGAAGAAAAAAAAAAAAGAAAAAGAACTGTAACTGTATGAGTTCCCGTTTTTTCCTTTCCAATTTGGTAGATTTGCATCGCTGCGTTAATAAAAGAATGCTGGGTGGAAGGTGAATGACGAAACGAGCAAGCGTAAAAACTGAAAGAGCACTGATATTCTAAAATTCATCTTGTCTTCTTACGTGTATGATACTTCCATTATCTTTGATAATAAAAAAGAAGAAAAGCAAAAAAAAAAAAAAAAAAAAAAAAAATACTAAATTAAAATAAAAAAAGAACAAACAGTTCTACATTTTTTTCGTCTCTCAAAACGTTATTCTTTCAATTTCGTGGAAAAATAAAAAACAATTAAGATTCACGCGAGAAAAATAATTAAATTTGCAGAATTTACCGAGAGAATAAATTAAAAAAGATAAAGGCGACAAGGTAGGTAGAGTAAGAGAGAGAAAGAGAGAGAGAGAGAGAGAGAGGAAGGGGAGGATTTTCACGTCCTAAAGTATCGTTAATTCACGGATGTCTCGCGGTGCTCTATGGGTATTTTCAGTTGCTCTGAAAGCCCGTCATGATGAGTAATTATGCGCTTCAGGACGTTTAATTTCCCCGACAGACATAAACGCGTTTAGTGCATGCGCTTGCACATATGAGCTTCTGAATATTGCTCGATAACGTGTATAAATTAACTTGCTTTACCGAATAAAAAACATAAAAAATTATTTTATACCCGTAATTTATTTTTATCATTTATTTTTATTTTACCGATATATATATATATATATATATATATATATATATATATATATATATATATATATATATATATATTTTTTTTTCACGATGAAGATAAATTCGTTTAAGCGACTATCTAACTGAGCAATGATGAAATTAAAACGTTTGTTTAACAACTAGAAACGTTTGATTGTATTGTTTTACAAATACTATATATCGTAGAGAATATCAGATAAACAAGTCTGAGCTGTCAATAAAATAGACGGACTGACTATCAGTAATTTGAGTCAGATACAGATATGCCGTTGATAGAAACGTTTGATTTTTCTACTGCGGCTAAAATTACTGTTACTATTATTTTTCATATAAGAGAAAAAATTTTTTAAAAATTACGTGAATCCAAAGGCGTGTTCTTAAATTTATAACAATCATACAGTGATTTTTTTAATTAATTCTTTCCGGAGTAATGTTGATAAAAATATTCAGAAATAAGCTATTCCTAAACAATTTTTTACGAAAATAAATTTTCCAAATCGAATAAAGTCGATTAAATACACTGGTTTTCTAATACCAGAAAATATTTATGTTGAAGGGTGCAATAAGAAAAATAAGCGAACGATAAAACCGTTTTAAATTCAAACCGAAACGAATACGAATGTCAATATTATTATCAACGTAGTCAGATAATTCTATACATTCAAGTATAAAAACTCACGCCCACATATATACGTAAACAATATTGGAAGGTTGAACGGTCGTCATTTCCTACTGCTCAAGTAAAGGAAAAACAAGGAGCGAGAAACTGAATAAAGAATAAAAAGAAAGAGAGAGAGAGAGAGAGAGAGAGAGAGAGAGAGAGATAGAAAAGAATAAAAAAAAAAAAATTCTTGCACATATCGTATACGCATGTACACTAGTTCAAGGTAGAACAGAGAGAAGAAGAGAGAGAAAGAGGGAGAGAGTAGAAAGCGGGAGAGAATATCTGCAGATGCGCTCGTAAAAGGCATCGAGCCATAAAACGATTAGTTCACCGGAGTTCTCTCTCACTCTCTCTTTCTCTCTCTTTCTCTTTCCTTCTGCGTGTTACCCAAGGGAGGAAGACGAGGAAGACCTTTAAGAGACGGCCATCAACCATTCCTTACATGGTCTAATTCCTTCCGGCACGATACCTACGCACGTACTCTACTTCCGTCTACTCGCCAGCGTGCGAGTATGTACTCCGTGCGTCAGAGGGAAGGGAAGGGGGAAGGGGGGGAAATATAAGTGCATCGGAGGTACGCGCAGCTGCTGTGCTCCAACGCCACGCGACCGCGAACCTTCACTCTCTTTCTTTCCCTCTATTTTGCTCTGTCTCTCTCTTTTTCTCTCGCTCTTTCCCTCCGCGATGAGAGTACACTTACACATAGAGAATGTACACCTATTCTCTCTCTTTCTTCCTCGTTGCGGCTTGAAAGCTTAGGTAAAATACTTTTCGAGTTAAGTGTCTCATCTTAAGGCGAGCCTTCTTTCGTTTTTTTCTTTTTTTTTTTTTTCGTGGTTGAATATATTTTTCAATTTATTCTTCCGTTTTTTCCCCTCTCTTTTTCTCTCTATTTCTTCGTCCTAGCTTAAGCTATTTCTTTTTTTTCCTCACCGCTTTTGTGTTAGCGTTGTACGACTACGGTTGCACTTCTTTCTATTAAACGTCGGGATCGGCTGTTTAGATGGAGCGAGAGACTGAGTGATAACGGTCCAAGTTATGTCAGACGTCGAGTTATGACCGAAGCCAGCAAACGCTAAAGATTTTTAGAAAATAGTTATTTCAAACAACCAATTTTCAGATGTTTCTATTTTGTTTTTACAATTTTTTCATTTTTTTTTTTTTTTTTTTTTTTTTTTTTTATCATTGGACAAATAAAATTTTCTACTGTTTTAAAAAATTATTTTTAATGTTTGTCATTTCTGATAAAAGTTTTAGATCAAATTGATTGAAAGTTTTTAAAAACAATCGAAAAAAACTTAAAAATTTATAATGTTTTTATTTTTTCTAATGCTTCGTTTTTTAATATTTTAAAATTTTTTCAGTTTTCCAATATCACCAAATGTTGAATACATCTTAGAATATTAAAAGAAAAAAAAAAAAAATATATATATATATATATATATATATATATATATATTAAAAAGTGTAGAAACACAGAATAGAAAATAGTTACATTTTAAAGTGTGTGAAAACTACACAGTGTGAAAACTTCTACAGCTCGTTAAAATAAGTTTAAAAAAAAATCATCGTTGTTTTATTGAAACGATTTAAAGCAAATAACTTTCTATCAAAAATTACGTATATTTATACCACAAATAATTTCATTTTGTTTTGCCACTTAATAATGCACAAAAAAGATAAAACTTATCATTTAAAATGAACATTATCCATTCGCAATCAGTAACAAGTAATATAATGAAACTAAAATTTAAAATTCAAAGTGAAAATTCTTCTGAAGTAAAAATACAACGATCCATAACGAAATTGAAATAAAGTTATTGAAATATCATTCCTCGAGTATACTTATAGTATCAGTTTTTAATTTAACGATCGACCTCGATTCGCATTCGTTTCGCAACAGCCAGCAACTGTACTGTAATTCGTATGTGCTTCGTTTCTGTACCTTTTATCGACTTTGTTTCTCACACACACGCATATGAACGCATATATACATACGCATACAGATTTATATAAGCCTCCAATGAATTTCGATACTGATTTCCATAATAAGTTCACGTTCGCGCGATTGTACACAAAACAAAACACTTTTTGGTCGGGCGCAAGCGTAACAAAATTAAAATTTCATATTTTCATACTCTCGAGGTTATTTCGTAAGTTTTATCTGTAATGGCATCTTGTAAAAACTGCGTTCGGTTACCGATATTGTTTTTTTTTGCAAGTATGATAATAAAATGCGTTTCTTATAGAGATAGAGGTGTTAAATTTTCTATTTTTTTTTTCTTTCTTTAACCCTTTCAATACTGTAGGGACATATTGTCCCAGAGAATTTCTAATAATTACTAAAAAAATTTAAATGCTTATAAATGCATTGGGATCTGGGATTTTAGTACTGTACAATCAAACGAGGTATAAAACTATGGACAAGATGTGATTCCAAAACTGGGTATGTATATGATACAAATATTTATTCCGGAAAAGAAAATTTCACACAAGAAGGCACACTTGGTGAAAGAGTTGTGGAGAAATTAACCATATCAATTCGAGATACAAACATAGTTTTATGTTTTGACCGATTTTTCACCTCAATTCATCTTTTACATACACTACCATATGCTGCCGTTGGAATGTGCATAAAGACTAGAAAAAATGTTCCAAAATTTGAAGGTACGACCCACTCACCAATACTATTGGGACAATATGTCCCAATTATTATTTTGCAATAATCAATAAATAATATGATCATTTATTTAAATATTTGTTTTTCCCGTCAAACTAAATTAGCAATAAATATTTTGTGCTATAAATATTACATCAATTATTAAAATAAAAAAATCGTATTGAAAGGGTTAAAGTCGAAATGACATTTCATAAAATCTTGATTAAAGATAATATTATCGTATTAGTCGGTTTATCGAAATTGATTCATTAGTTCATCAATTATAATCATAATTATTCAGCTATTAGTAAGAATAAAATTAATTTAATGTAATAAAATTTATATTAAAAAAAGATATAAAAAAAAGGTTTGTAAATTTTTATAAATTTTTGTAAATTTTATCCTAACATATAATTTTAACGAATATAAAATTTTTAATTTTCAACTATAGCTTAAGCATTAAAAATGTTACGTCTTTTGTTTTTGTTTTTTTTTTTCTCACGAATTCAATAAGTTTATTTTATCACAAGTCGTTGCGATATATAAGAGATACACCGGTGAGAGAAGTATACTTTGCCAGTTATTCATCCGGCGAACCGAGTAAAGGTTACTTTCTATAGTGTTGACTCAGCAGCTGCGCATCTTCCTCGAGTGACTTCAAAGTATCGTATTTCTTGGTCGTTAACCATTTCTAAAGTGCTGCAACAAATAAACAAGATGTCGTGTCACAGAAGTATTTATTAGATCTTACAACGATTAGAAGTAGCGTTCGACTTTAATGGTTATTCATCGGCAATTTAATTATACTGTATATTGGATTTAGTAATTTATACTTTTTTAACGAAATAATTTATATTTAATTTTATTAATTTGAGTAAAAATTTTTGAGAAAAATTTCGATAAATATAGTAATTGTAAATTTTTTTTTACTTTATTATAAATAAACTATTATAACTATAAGTAAGCATTAGGTTTTAGTTCAAATTTGTACCAATAAAAATATTATACGTAAAAATTCTGCATGTACATATATACAGGGACTCTTACTTAAATTAGCACTCACACGGTACATTTTTATAATAGTGTACGATACCGTTATATTCTTTACGATGTGCCGTTACGCTTATTTATTCATAAAATGATCAAATTTATATTGCATTATTTAAAAAATACGACGATCAATAATTTAAATTTTTTTTTAAGACCGCGTTAAAAATATTCTC
Source organism: Chalcis sispes (assembly GCA_949987625.1). Taxonomy (NCBI): domain Eukaryota; kingdom Metazoa; phylum Arthropoda; class Insecta; order Hymenoptera; family Chalcididae; genus Chalcis; species Chalcis sispes. The sequence goes on from OX465096.1 coordinate 22,806,833, forward strand.
TTAATTGTTGTTATTTTTGTTGAAAAATCTCCCAATTAGTTTTTGTTTATTTTATTAATTTTTTATGTAATTACAACGTAGAATGTATTTTCCATTATTTCGTAAATGTTTCAAACCATAATAAAAGTTACTTTGAGTTCTAAATGACCGATCGACTTTTAATTTATTTAATAACAAGATAATAAAGTTTACAATAAAAAAAATTCTTTATAATCAAAATAATAAAAATTATCAAATTCTTCCAGTGAAGCTATTTGCATCATTACATTAATATCTAATTTCGAATGGTTAAAAATTTATTTTAAAAAATATACATAATTAACATGTTTAATTTAAGAAGATTATTCAAAAGAATATAAAAATATCAAAGAAATAAAATTATTGTAAAGAAAAAAAAATTTATGAGTGTCTGCTCATACGCGGAGTTGATCTACTTAAATACATATGCAGAATATCGTTCATCGATATTAAATTCTTTTCGTTCTACGTTGTTATTAATGTTTTACGATAAATTAATTTATATGTTACTTTTAACATTTACGCGATTGTATTAAACATTGTTTAAGAAAGAAAAAAATTAATTTCAACGTAATAAATAATTGTCGCTTATAAAATTTTTGTCAACGTTTTCAATATAGTCTAAAAATTGAATCATCTTGTGATAATCTCCATCGACGAGAACTAAAAATCACGATCTCATCGGAACGAAAGTCGATTGCTGAATAAAAACGCCTACGCACAATCCATGAAAAGTTACTGTTTGGCGCTTCATGCCAACCTCTCACACGTTGTTACATTAAACGTTTTCATTTATTTCAAATCTCCGGGTCTCCAATTCTACAGTCAAACACCCACGCGGATAGAGAATCCCGCGCACCTTCGACTGCTCTAACGATCCGACGATTATCGATGTATTAACGAAGCTCCATTGTGTCTGCCTTAAGCCGAATCTCTCTCTCTCTCTCTCTCACTCTCTTTCTCTTTCCCTCGCGATCCCAAATATATACATAGTATTCTCTCTGTATCCACTTACAGGCACATTTACGCAGATACATCGACATTTACGCACGTGTCCTCGTCTTGTCGACGCCGCGCGAGGTAACCATGAAAAGGCCCTCGACGAACCTTGTTGACCGGATATATGCAGAGAGTCAAGCGACAAACGCGGCTCTGGCTGCATATAGGCTCGGCATTATTGTAATGTTATTTCGCTAATGTTATTGCCCGAGCGAGAGATAGAGAGAGGGATAGTTGCCGGATATTATGCCGCGTGCCCAGCCGTCGCGGCTTCGATTAATAATGCCGCCCGCGGCGGGGCCGCCGAAAATCCATGCTCTCGCTCATCGCGTAGCTCCAACCTCGTTTCCCCCTCGAAGACAAAGAGGTTTACCGCGGACGCGTACGCGTACGCGTACACATGCGCACACTCGCACACACTACTACCTTCGAATAGCTCATTCGATTAGATTAATTAACGACGAGCGTGCGCTGCACAGCGTTCGCTTCGTCGACGTGCCGTGGCTTTCTCTCTCTCTCTCTCCCTCTCTCTCTCTCTCTGTTTTCGCGCGCCTAATTGTCGAGCCGGTGATCGCGGGCCCCGCAACTTGGAATATTGACTGCAAAGTGCCGCGCGCTCGAGAGGTAGAGAGAGAGAGAGAGAGAGAGAGAGAGAGGAGGAGAGTGAGCGTATAGCCTGGATGCTGTGGATTCTGCTGGTTTGCATGGAAAGAGCTATGGTGTAGTTTAGAGTAAGCCATTAAATTTTATCGGCCGCTCGTGGCGAGCAGCTTTTACGATTCAGTTAGATCAAACTGGTATCTTTCTCTCCCTCTCGCGCTTACTCTCTATCTCTCTCTGAATCTCTCTGTCTTTGTCTCTCTATGTGGGCTAAGTGCGCTTCAATTATACCGACGTTTTTGTTTATTGGCTGTATTTAAAATACCACTGCCAAGGATTTTAAAATAAGTTTTTAAAATATTCTTCGTAGTGGCTTGTTTAATAAATTGATGTGAGCCTTTTTTTGAAACAAAATAAGCGTCACTTAATGTTTTATGAAAATTGAAATAATAAAAAGTAAATATAAAAAAAAATTATTATATTTATATATAATAAGAATGATTTCGATTTTTCTGACTATAAATGTGAATATTTTATGATACATACATACATAAAATCGAAGGATGCATTGAAGAAAATTTAATTTATTTCCATTACAAACAAAAATTATTGTATTATTTTTTAATAGATTTAATAATATAAAACATACCTTATCATGCATTTTAAATATAATATTAAATTTGTATGTACTTTGATTTTTTATTTATTACAAAATTTTTTTCAAATTCAATATGAATATAATGAAATTTACTAGTTTCGTAGTGTTTCGATTTAAAAATTATACTTGATTTATTATTTATATTACATTTTTCCATTGAATTGATATTTTTATTACGTCGCTTAATGTTTTATACATTGTTATTTTAATAATGCATTACTTTTGTGGAGTCTTCAATTCATATCAATATCGTATAGTTTATCAAAGTTTATAATTACATTTAATTCATTATTTAAATTTTGAAAACTTCAATGGCAAAATATTTAAAAGGCCTTTAATGATTCATCCGATTAATAATCAAAGTATTTAGCCAATTTCATCGATGAACATAAAATTTTAATCTGCAGTAGACACACCAAATAAAAATGTTATATCATTCAAACTGCAGAATTATTGAAATTTTCAAAACAATAAATAAATATTGAATTTAACTACAATCGTTAAACTTGACTAATTTTATTATTTTAAAAGAGAAAATATTTTTATATAATCATTTTATTTAATTCGATAAAAGTTCACACGAGCGCGAAAGCTTTTTCCGCTCTCTGTATTTCGATCCGCGTTATGGAAGCTCAACTGTAGCACAAAGTTCTTTTTAATCGCGCGACGTAAAGCTTTAAGTAGGTTATGTTAAATCTGGAACAACTCATAAAGCTTCTACTCTCGTTGCTTTACGACATACTTCGTGTTAAGACTATTTTATTGTATGCATGAGAGAAAAGCCAGTCTCCAGAGAGACACACACATACACACACATACGCACCGATAACTTACCAGCGCATCGTTGCACTTCTCTCGCAAGAGGACGACGAGTCAAAAAGACGCCGATGTACCGCTGAGGTTTTGCATTTAATTAAGCGGTAATGGCGTGTAAGGTTTACCGGTCTATGCGACGCCGATATTATTGGCTGGGAATGCATTAACATTACTTCGATCGGCGATTTTACGTCCCCGAATATATTCCTTTAATATCTTTGAATATTACTTATGTAAAAAAAATCTTTAAAATTTATTCTGAATAAAAGATTTGTAGTTTATAGTTAAAAAAAAAAAAAAAAAAGCAATAGCTATACTTTATTTTATAAAATAATAAATTAACATTAGTGTATCATCGATTTTTCATATTCAATTTATAATTTTTTGTATAATAAATGATTTAGAGAAATTAATAATATTAATATAATGATATTCATTAAAAAAGTATTTCATCGTGAATAAGTTAATTTACATAATTGATGATAATTTTGAAAACTATGCCGATGTACGAGATTTATCAGAAAAGAGTTTACGTAATAAAAGTAATGTACTATATTTTGATTCCTATTAATATAGTCCTGTAAAATTTCATTAAATATTTTAAGTATTATATCAAATTATTCATAAAAAAGAACAATTTTAGCAATTAAATTCCATCGAAGCTTTGATTAATTTTATTAACAAATTTTTCCGAAAATTACGTGATATTAAACTAAAAAAAAAAAAAAAAAAAAAAGATACTTTTACCACACGAATTAAACATATAAAGCTATAATTAAATCTTTAATTTAAATATTTTCCTACTTAAAATAGCTAGGTGCCAGTTAAAAATTTGACAAGTCGATAAATAATTTATCAATGAAGGTAAAGGACAAATTAACATCGTAGAGCTTATTTGGGAACCCTTCGGTATTCGAAGCGTACATACAGTGGTAGTCCCATTTGTGAACGACAAACGTAGCTAGATACGAGATAGCTTGGCGGAAACATCGTCGGCGCGCGCGCAGACGCCCCATTTAATCATCGGATTTCCAAGCTCCGTGTCTTTGTCGTTACGAGGAAGGGGAGGGGGGGGGAGGGGGGGGGGCGGCAAATTGTTCCGCGCGCCCACGGATTCTCGATGCGCGCGCGGGCGCAAAGGCAATTAGTTCGACAGAAAACGCGAGCCAGCCGAGGTAATGTAAGAGAGCGGCCGAATAAACGAGCGAAGCGAGCGCGAAGGAAAGAAAAGTAAAGGGCGAAAAAGCTGAGTAGCCGGAATAAGCCGACTAGTTGTTTTAAACAATGTATATATACAAAGTGAGAGAGAGAGACAGAGAGAGAGACGTAAAAACGCGAGAAGGTATATAGCCCCGAAGAAACTAACGGCTGTGACATAAAGGACGAAACAAGGGAAATAAAAGGAGACGGAAAAGAAAACGGTGGTTAGAAAGCGAAAGGGTTAAAGCGAATATTTTCCGGTGGAGAGCTCGGAAAAGGCAGCTACGCGAGCGCAAAAGTAAAGTTTCGCAGACGCGGATATACGTAGGCAAGTACGGGGGAATGGTACTCCGTCGTCATCCTCGGCGTGACACGCGACGCATTGTCTTTCGACCGCGAGCGGAATAACCTTGCGTGCAGGATTTCCCGTGCTTTTTCTTCTTCTCTCTTTACGTTGGTGGTGGTACGCTGTCCAAGGATTGTTATACACTTATACACCAAAGTACGCAAGCGTTATACACGTACACGCAAAAGGCTCGATGAAATTTCCGGTATTCCACGCATGCGGAAATTCTCAGTGTGTCGCGCTTGACGACGCGCGTAATGGACGATCTTTTTCCTCTCGCCTGCTTCTACGCTAGAGAAAGAGAGAGAGAGAGAGAGAGAGAGAGAGAGAGGAAGAGAGTCCCTTTTTACTTTCTTGTTTTATGCTTTTCGCGACGACATTTTTCAGCCCTGCGAGATGGCGAATATGGAATGCCGTCTGCGTGTAAGAAGAGATTTAGCCTTGTAGCGCTTTTTATTGAGATGAATAATTTATTGTTTATTTTTTGATAATGTTACGCTCGAACGAAAATGGAATTCTTAATGAAAAATATTTCGACATCGGTTGTTAGATTTAAAGATAAAAGAGTAATATTTATTTTAAGTGCAATTTATTTGCAATGGACAGCTTTCATCACATTTTAGAATTATTTCAAGTTTTCATTTCAACGAGAAAGTAAATAATTTTTTGTTTCACGCATCAGCAAAATCAACCGAATATTCGTAAAATTTTTAATTTATCAATCAACTTAATTTTCATTTTTTTTAATTTATCAATCAATCAATTTAATTTAAGTTTGATTGAGAAATTCGATTATATAATTGAAATGTAATTTTCAAGTTTACGTTCAAAAGTAAATTAATAACAGATACGGTGATTAATTTTTGTTTTTTTTTTTAAACCGCAGCTTTGTAAATAACTATTTTAATAGGCTTTTTCCGGTTAAGTTATGCGAATAAAATTACTTAATTCCTTTACATTCACGATACAAAAGCATTGTTAACATCTTTTCTTCCAATATCAGCATAAACTGCGTGTTCTATATCCAAGACAAAAAAAAGTAAAGAAAAAAGGAGAGAAAGAGAGATAGAGAGAGAACGCAGCTTACAAACAACTCAGAATAAACAGGTTGAAAAGAGTTAAACGAAAATCTCAAACTATGCGTTAAAACGCAGCACAAAGCGCTCCAAATTAACATTGCACTCAGGCGATTTCGATCGAGTGTATATGATCGATGAGCTCCTTTCCTATCCATAAAAGCGAATTGTCCGAAATGAAATAATTCCGCGACAGCGTAAAAATAAAGGCGTAAGAAGCGGTGGAATGAGAAAAAAAAAACCCGAAATAAAAATGAATACGAGGGAAAAATCGCGAAAGAAAAAGAGAGAAAGAACGCGAGACGAGCGACGCGCATATAGCACGGCAAATATACGAGGGCTCTTGAAGATGATACGGGACGAGCGCGTCTACGTTAAAGGGAGGAGGCGAGGAGGGAGAAAGAGAGAGAGAAAGAGAGAGAGAGAGAGAGAGAGAAAGAAAGAGAGCGAATTTTATAAAGGATTTTCAATCATCCAGTTACACGCAGACAGAGTGATAGAGAAAGAGAGCGAATGCGTATACGCGTACATGCTGAGTCGAGGTAAGCAGCTACGTATATACGCGTACATGTTTGAGTTCGCTTCTCTCTTTCTTCCTTTCTCTCTCTCTCTCTCTCTCTCTTTCTGTTACGCTGGCGGTAAACTTTATCTGTATCGACTATCGGATCAGAAACGAGCTCTCAGGGCGGGCGCGAGCAAGCGAGCTCTCTTGGAGCTGCTTGTTGTTTGTTTGACGCCAAGTTTATCGGTTCCTCAGCGATTTCGCCAAGTTGTTTCCCTTGCTCCTTCTCTCTCTCTCTCTCTGTCTCTCTGTCTCTCTTTCTCTTTCGCTTTCTCTCGCCACTTCTACGTCCCGCGAGAAAGGAAGCTTTGGAGGCGCTTGTTCGCGAGCCCTAAGCACGAGGTCGAAAGAAAAAGATAGAATAGAAGAGAGAAAGATAGACGAAGGAGAGTGAGAGAGGGAGAGAAGATACCCCTTTCCGAGAGCGTGTGCGCGAGATCGGCCCGAACCTGCGGAATTCCTTTGGGGAACTTTCCGATATTCATATCGCCCGCCAGCTCTCGCTCGTTCGCTACTACATCAAAAATTCCAAGCTCGCCGTTTCATAAAGGATTCGCCGAGCCATTTACGATATTATGTTTTTTCTCTCTGCAGCTGGCTCTCTCTCTCTCTCCCTCTCTCTCTCTCTCTCTCTCTCTCTCTCTTACTTTCACAAGCGCTCGCTTTTTCTCTTGCGCTTTTGGTGAAAAAAAAAAAAACAGCAAAAAGAAAAAAAAAATTGGAGCGAAGGGAAGAGAGAGGGTATGAAAAAACGGAATCTTTTTCTCTCTCTCTCCCTCTCTCTTCTCTCTCTCTCTTTCTCTCTCTTTGCGTTTTTTCGATTCTTTACTTGGAAGCTCGATCGCTTTGCAACGACCTAAAAGAAAAATGCAGCAATGCAGCGGTGCGTTCGCGTACTCGAAAGCGTTCGCGACATTTGCTGATAATGAAAAATACGAGAAAGAGTGCATAGATTCGCCGACAGAACGTCTTTTATCTATGCGTATTAAAAATATATAAATTGCGAGCTCACTCTCTCGTTTTAGTTGATTTTTTCGATTTTTTTTCTCTCTTTTTTTTTTTTAACATTCGTCGAGTAAAATTATTTTTAAATTTAATATTGTTACTCTGTTAATAATATTGAAGAAACTCGCACTTTTCCGTCTTTGAAAAGCAGCACTGGATAATTGTTTGTCACGATAAAGGTACATTTTCTAAGTTATAGTTGTTTTAAAAGTCGTTTAATTAACTGTTAACAATAACTCGACCTTTCAATAATTGTTAAAATAACTCTTTAAAAGAAAATTTTTATTTTTATTTTCGTCTTCTGTCTCGTTATACTCATTGATGCTGCACAAATAAAGTCGCGCATATAGTCATAAAATAATTATTTTTACCTATAATCGATATTATAAAGAAATAGAAATAATAATTATCAAAGAATAAAAAATAACTTTTATTCAAAAGTATTGGAAAAAGTCAAAGACGAATAAACTAGTGTCGAGACACACTTCTTCTTAATCAAACAATATCAAAGTTTTATTAAATACATGTATAAGAATTTTCAAAATGTATTTATTTATTTTAAATTTAATTATCATGCCATCAATTTATATAAATTAATATTTTAAAACATTTTTAATTCATTTAACGCAAGCAATTATCCGTTCTCGTTCACTTTTTATAAACGCAATTAATTATCCGCTCTCGTTCACTTACAACAGAAAGTAGCCCAAGCTGAATTTTGAAAATGATTTTGATCAAATTTGTGACTTTACCGGTAAGTTTTGTACACCATTTTATGCGATTCGTGTTTTAAAAATTCATTTTTTTTTTTTTTTTTTTTTTGTGTTAAGAAAGCATATTTAAAAGTAATGAAATGCATCGAACGCGTTAGTTTTTTAAATCGATATTGCAACGACGATACGGTCGGTTATGTAGAATATCAATTTATTATTATCTTTACCGCTATTACATATTTCTTAGTTTTATATTTCAGTTTGATAATAAATTCTCAGTGTATCATACTCCGGTTATGTTAGGTACGTTGGAAATTAATCCGACACAGTAGCTTTATTTATTTATAAGATGTTTATAGCAATTTTCTTCATTTAAAATATAAATCAAGAAAATTCCTATGATAATATGAAATAAAAATCAACTTTATTGTAAAATATACAAAAATTGTTTTTTTTTTTTTTTTTTTTTTCAAATATAATTGGTAACGTTGACGAAAATTCTAAACTAAACTATAAGAATTAATTTATGAATAAATTTTAAACCTAAATTTTTACGTTTTTTTTATTTTTTTCTGTAATTTTTTTAACAAATTTAATTTATTAAAAATATTTATAGAATAAATTAATTAAAATTTTTTAAAATTTAAAATTGCGTTTGTCTTATAATTATGCTTAGAAAAACTTTTAATTATTTTGCATACATTAATTTATAATGAGTGTCAATTTTCAGCAAATAAACTATAATTAGGTACTTAATCATGTTAACTAGCTTCTCTTTTGCTTTGAATGAAAATTGCACTGTTTTTAACGATAATTAAATTTTAAATAAGTAATTATCAAATAATTATTCTTGATATTTCACTATTTATTAATTTTTTTTTTTTTTTTTTTTTTTTTAATAGTTATTCAATTTTTTTATGGAGCATTAATCTTTTAAAAGGATAATAAGATAAAGTCATTTTCAGATTATTGATTGTATCGTTATTATATTTGTGCTTTTTTTATATAAATTTAAATTAATTTTATTTTAAAATCTTAAAGTTTGATCTTCTTATGTATTTTAATTTAACATCTAATGTATCGACAACAAAACTTCTGCAGATAGTTTAATAATTTTGATCGCACGTTGTAAGTAACGAAAAAAATTTTTTTCTTGTTATTTTTATTTTTTAAAATCATTTGATATAGTCGAATCCGGTATACTAATTTAACGTTAATGCCCAATTACGTGTGAGCAACGTTAAGAATCGACGATTAGTGCTTGTACCATTGTAGGAACATTCGCGACTATTAATCCGTGCTTGGCTATACAGCGAGTACGCGCATGGAAATACAAGGGCTTGATCGTAATAATCGCAATATCAACAAGGACTACTTGGATAGGTAAATCGGAGGATAGAGAAAGGGAAGAGAGAGAGAGAGAGAGAGAGAGAGAGATGGGTGGTCGGAAGGTAGGCAATGAGAGGGACGGTAAGCATCGAGATTGTCCGAGGCACCTAAACGCTGTTTGCGGTGCAAACGTCACGTTTCGCTACTGCGGCGGCTACGATGGCGGCGTCGGCAGCTCATTAATTTCAATGGCCATCGAGGGGCCGTCCGCGCGCGCGTTTCCTCCTTCTACCTTCTACCTTGCTTGCCTCCTTCTGTTTGTCAAAGCGTGCCGCGTCTCTGTCCTCTCTCTCTCTCTCTTTCTCGCTTCCGGTACAATCCTATGATTTTTATGCCAAACTAATGCACTTCACCGACACCTTATTTATTCGTCCTCCTAATCTTACCTAAATATGAGCGTTTCGCTCCTGAATTTCTCGTCTACTTCGGTGCTAGTTTGCACTTTACAAACTATACTTACCTGTGTGTTTCTCCGGGCTTCTCGAGTTCTACTCTTGTGATTACATCGACATTCACTTATTTTAACAGTCCAGGACTACGTGGCCAAAGGACAGCGACTTGAAAAGAAAATTATTTCAAAGTACGTGCGGTTGTATATATAAATTTAATGATAAATTCACCGCTGAATCTCACAACTAAATTAAAAATTATTATATTTACATATTAATTATTTATTAAAAAAAAAAAAAAAAAAAAAGTCATGTTTATTTTGTCATATTTTTCCATTTCGGTAAAATAAAAAATTATTTATAATTTTTCAAAAATAAGAAAAAAGCGATAATTTAGAGGAGAATATTAAAAAAAGGATAACTGGATAAAAAGTAGAGTTGATTACATTAATATCTTTTTATTTAGCTATGTATAATAATATGTATATTTTCGTCCAAATATCAGCAAGTTGTTTTTCTCGGCGCAGTTGAAGGTTAAGACGACGAGTCGTACATCTCTTGTATTCGTCGTCCGAAGTGAGTTTCCACTTAATTAAATTTTTCGCAGCATCATACAAGTATATTATATATTCGCACGTCAATCGCAAGTTTAGTAGTAGATTACGATGACAAAATTCATCATTCGCTACACCATATTATTTTATTTATATTTCACATCTCTTTTTCTCTTTTCTGTTTTCACAACGTTTGTCTTTTTTTCTGGGTAAGTAAACGCGTTATTTTATATGTAATCGTGTGTGTATGTACGTGTGTGTTTGTGTGTGAATGTATGTTTGTGCATTTCGATCTTATTTTCGCTTACAAGTTAACATTACATTTCGTCATAGTTAAGATTTTTTCATTTACATCGTACCTTTTTTCCCCTATATTTATACTTTTAATAATATTGTTTATCTGCTTTATTTTCATTTTATTTTGCTTTATGGGTTATACACGACATCTTTCACACTGGCTTTTATATATTTTTTTTTCGTTCAACCAACCGTGTTATGTATATATATATGTATATATATGTATGTATGTATGTTTGTATGTATGTATGTATGTATGTATGTATATATATATATATATATATATATGTATGTATGTGTGTTGCGCGCATGATTATTGTACAGTGTGCGAGGCGCCATTTAATCTCATTTTCATCTCATTTCGTTCTTCGTTGGATTTGCGGGAGTTACAATTTTTTTTTCTTTTTTTTTTCTCTCACTATTTATGCGAGAGTTTTTGTTTCTTTTATCATTCCCTCATTTTTTTTTTTTTTTTTTTTTTATATTTATTATTTACACGAGGTGCGTCGAATCTGCTTTATTATAGCCATAATTATTTCGTTCATTCTTTTAACATACAATCATTAACAATATATCAACAATCATAATCAACTCGCAATTATAAACGTGTGATTCTCTAGACGCGAAGACAATTTTCTCTGTGACTAGTTGCGCGAACGTTATAATGATTTTGCCACGGCGCATCGAAACGCGATTCGAGAGTTTAGTACTCTAACGATTCGCGTAACATATTTGATGAAAATCACTCGGGCGAATGGTCGAATCCATTTGTGAAAATTAGATTTGCAACCTTACACGATCGTATTCAAAGTTTCTATAATAATCGTCGTTATTCGCGTAAGGAATCGCTAGCACTGCTTTTACATTGCCTCTTTTTTTTTTCCTTATTTTGTGTTTGGTTTTCGCGGCCTCTTCGGTAAATTCTTCTTTTGTTTTCATTTAAAAAATCTTAACTAGAAAATTAATCTAGCGGTTCCTAGAGTGACACAGATTTTTCTATACTTTGATTCCAATGTCCTTCGTTCCTCGTCTAAAAATTTTTTTTTTTCTTCTTCTTTTTTTTTTAATAATTCAACTTTCTCCATCGTTATATATAAATTTTTTTTAATAAACATCTAAGTTCAACAATTCGACGCGATTTATCGCTTTATAAGTCGAGATACATTCCTAAAATTACGTCGTACTTTACACCATCTACACACGAAATGCGTATGCTCACGCTCTTTGACATGTCGAAAATTCATAAATTCATTTCTGTAAATGTACCTTTTTAATTAAAATATTTTATATCCTGTAAAATTTTTTTAATATAAATGAAAACTTGCGTTATCCATGGCTTGATTTTTTTTTTTTTTTTTTTTTTTTTTTTTTTATTTTCAAAAGATTATTATTGTGATAAACTTTGATTAACGTTATAATAGTTTGAAAATTACAAAATTTAATGATAATAAAAATACGTGGATTTAATTTCATTAATTTCTTGAAAATTCGACCCGTCATCGTAACAAAATATGCTCACGTTAATTAGCCTCGAATAATACAAATAATACAACATTTTGTACCAATTAAATACTGTATTACTTGTAATTACCATATTACTTACGTAAATCCATCAATTCTTAGCTAAAAGTTTGGTTCCTGCTTATATTTGTAAAAGTTTTCAATCATTGACTTTTTACGAAAAATCTTTGACATATTTTTATTTGTATGCCATAGCAATATATGTATACTCGTTAATACAGAGTAAAAAGTGTTTATTTTACAAAAAGACGAAATGAGCAAATCAATAAAAAATATTTTTTGATTAACTTTAAACAAAGAATATTTTTAAGATCATTTGTTTTTTTTTTTTTTTTTTTTTTTATCTCGATCTAAAATATTAGTATTCAACTTCACATTTGCCCTTAAACCAAGAATGCAATGGATTCATTCATAGACACATACAATACATACAATCAAAATCGAATTACATACATTGAAGGTGTTTAATTGACAACATTTACAATAACTTTTGCTAAACACATTTCGAACTTCCAAAATAACGATTATCTTAAATCTTATTTTTTTTATAGAGCTTTTCATAAAGTAAATTTTTCATTCTTTACAATCAACTCTGAAATTTCTCAAACGATCGATTAATTCTAATTACTCCAATTGTTTAAATAATTTAAATTTTATAACTATTTTGATAACAAATTTCAAACGATGTTAAAAAAATATCTCTATAATAATAATAAAAATTTCAAAATTAAATCTAACGCTAATTTAGAAAATTTGAATTTTTTCGCTTACGTAAATTTAATTCATTTTCCGTAAAGATATATCTTTTACTCAAGTATTATTATAAATATATTGATGAAAAACATTGAAAATTTTCATTAAAATAATTTATTATTTCTCAATTTTTTTGTTAAAGCTCTTTTAAATACAATAAATTATCAACCATCACCAGTATCGAACAAATCACTGACGAAATCAGGATCGGTTAAATGTAAAAACGATCGTTAAAAATGTCGGACTCATCAAATCACAAAGTATTACTCCCGAGTTTAACGCCGAGTACACACGTACGATTACGTATACCACTTATGAAATTTCTTTTTTCCCCGTTGTCGATATGATATCTCTGAGAGAGAATGAGTGAGAGAGAGAGTAAGAGAGCATGCGGGCGTGCGCGGAAGTGAGTTAGTTCGCGTGCCGAGGAAGCAATTAGATTTCCAGACGTAGAGAGAGGGAGAAAGAGAAGTGTGGCGCGGCGGTGGCGGAGGTAGCAGTAGCAACAGGTGCTAGCTAATCCGCGATATGAAATGCGAGCGGTGGCGCGCAGGAAGAAAGCGAAGAAAAGTGAAAAGAATGGAGAGGAGAAAGGTGAAAGGGGAAAAAAAGGGACTTGTCGCCTTTGGGAAAAGCAGCGAGTCGATAATGAAGCGTCGCCTTGTGATGTCGCGTGTTTGGGATTTACTTCATCTCTTGTATGCGTTCGCGTTACCGAACCACCGGTTACCGCACGCGGGATTGTCCGAATATAGCGAGAGTAAAAATTGGTTATGTTTTAAACGTCATTTTAATAGCGAATTTTTCATGTTTTCTTAACGAAAATATCTTTGCTAATAATTGATTGAAGTAGAAAATTTATTCCTCGATCGATTGCAATTATTTTTTGACAAATATATTTATGAATTTGTATTATATAAAAGGTTCTTGATAAATTTTTAAACTTTGAGGATAGTTTATAAAACACGTCATGCAAAAAAGAGAGGAGAACAATATCCTAGCGTAAATATGTGTCATAGAGAGAAACCGAACCAAATTACAACGTCTTGAAATTTATTAATTTTATTTTCTTTTTAAATCCTTAAAATTAAGCTTTTATTTGTCCATCGAGATTTAATGAAATTTATTTTAAAAACAAATTTCAGAATTTATTGATTTCCGAATTCATGTCAATTTAAAATTAATGATATCTCAATGAAATGTTCGCCAAAGCAAAATACTAATTATTTTATAATAATGAAAAGTCTATAAATAAACGAGATTACTTCGAAATTATTTATATATGTGTTAAAAGGGGAAGAAATTTAGGTATGTGACACATTAGCGAGAGGATTAAATAAAATGTAATGTTACGTGACAGAGGGGAAAGGGATCAAAATTTTGAGAATTTTGCGTGACTCGTTTTATAAATAGCCTGCTATTATGTATTTTCAGTAAATTATGCATTATTAAAATGTTATCTCATAAGGCAAAATGTATTTTAACAATCATAATAAATAATGTACTTCATTATTGCGCAAATATATTATGTATAGTCAATTTATTCCAAACAATGTAAAATAATTTTTCAACTAAAATCTTAACATCTTGAATAGATTAAAATAGAAAAATTTTGAATATGTTCAAAAATTTTCGATTGAATTATTTTTGTGTTAATGTATTATTATGCTCATACAATATTAGAATAATAGCCGTTAAAAATTCATTAAATTTTTTTAATTTTTTACAGAAATACTTGAATAAAAGAAATTTATAATAAAATGTAAAACATGTTCTTTTAGCAATGGATTTACAGTATACAGTACTTTAAAAATAATGAATAGAAAAATGAATTATTGTTAAAAATTTGATCTAGTTGAAAATAGTTTTTCATACACAACTATGTTTAATTCATTTTTGGTTTATTATATATTCTATATAAAATGTACTCGATAAAGTTAATTTAAACTTTGCATGATTTGATTTTTCATTTTAAAAATGATTAAATAATTAACTAAAAATACTAAAAATAAAAATTGAAAATTTATGACAATAACTTTATCAATAAAATACAAGTCAATTTTAAAGTATTTTTGATTAATTTAGGTGTCTCAATTCATCTTGAAAAAGGATCTTTTGGCACGGTAGTGATTCGTTTAGTTTTTTTTTTTTTTTTTTTTTTTTTTTTTACTTTGGAGCTCGAAATTTGCACGATAGCAGGCAATGAAAAAAAAACAAAAAAATGCTTTTCGAGTTATGATTTACTTTTTACAATAATTACGAGAATGATATGATTTTTTAGTAGTGATATACGTTTGTTATCTATTCGTTTATCATATGTTGGCCTTTTTAACCCCGCGATTTTTTTTTTCCGTTATGAATAATATGAGTTTTACAATTAATATTGATTTTCATCTTATAATTAAAAAGCAAAAGTAAAACGAAAAGAATAAAATATAACTCGTAACATGTCGTTATATAATGTTTTTTTTTTTTTTGTTTTTTTTTTTTTATTTTTATCCTTAACTTTTTCAGTTCGGTTAGTCCTTGAAAAAGTTTATGTACAATGGCATTTATTCGCATGAACTAGTAACTGCTCAAGGTCCTACTATACACATGAACTAAATAGAAATATAGATACAAATAAAAAAATAAATTGGTAGATATGAGTATTGCAGTTATATAAGCATCGTACTTTTATCATTGCAATAATCATTATTATTTTTTTGTTTTTTTCGTTTTTATAAAAATAACTTACAATTTTATTTATAATTAATTCTTTTATAAAAAATAATAAAATGCTTAATAATATATTTATTCGATGGGGAAGTAAGAAAGAATTATGTACAAAATACTTACTCTTGTTGCTTACGTTTAATGTGGCTTCGGCAAATTTTTATAAAATATAAAATTCAGTTGCAACTTTATCGTAACATTTTTAAAATATTCAACTCTTAAATGCTAAAAAGAAGAAACGAATCAACCATTAATTTTATTTGCGAAATAAGTTATTTTTTAACATTCGACTTATTATAAGAGTTTGATATTAAAAAGAAAATTATCATCAAAATATGCAAACGTATTGTCGATGTGACAAAATTTATTTTGTTCTTTATTTATTAATAAATTTTAAATTTGCACATTTTTATGAATTGTTTTAATCTCTTTTAATTTCAAAGAAATAATTCATTATTGCTAAATTATATTCAATGTAAATTAATAAAAAATGTTTAATGCGAGCTTACAAGCCAGTTTGCAGGAGTCACCTTAAACGGTAATGTTTTTTTTTTTCACATATTAAAGTTTTATTCACTTATTGAAACGTCATTAAAGAAATGTCGATAATTTATTTCTTTATATTTGAAAATTATAAAGATCGGCTATTTCTTATGAATTTGTAAACAAGGACATTCTGTTAACTGCAATAATCTTGCTTTACTTCCCGATCCTCATTAAAAAAAAAGAAAAAAACGTCATTCCGTGAAAAAATTTTCTCAATTTTTCAGAGTGCAATCTCATTAGTTCAAGTGAAATTTTACATCAATGAAAAGTATTTGCGTTCGCAAGATAAAAGTCAGCCGAGTGAAATTTCACACTGAAAAATTATGAACAAGACCTCCGCGGAAAAAATTTTAAGTAATGGCCGTTTAAAGTTTTAAATACTTCTCGCACATTTACCTATGGTAAAGTACGTACATTTAATTATGCGAATTTCATTCGAATAGACCCAACGCGAAGAAATTCTCTTAAATCTTATAACAATCCTTGTAATTAAAATTTTCTCCGCACAACGCATGGTGATAAAATCAAAAAAAATAAATAAATAAATAAATAAATAAAACAAAAACTATTGAACAAAAAATATGGAAAAAACTAACGATATAAAAAACGCCGCAGGCACTAGCAGAGCCCAAGCGTCGCGAAGGCATATACATTACAAGCTGTGTGGATCGCGAGCGTCGTCACTTCGTCTTTTATTTATACACGTCGTCGCCTGCGCGCAGGATAGAGGAGGCCTACGCCCGCGCGAGAACAATAGTCGCCAGCAGCAGCAAGACGGACGCGTTCGTCCGATGCTCCGAGAGAGATCTCGAGGCGGACGCCTGTCCGTCGGCCGCGGCGGAGTTACCTCGCGGCTGAAGGGTCGAGCCGCTCTCGCGCAATGAGCCTTGGTACACGTGGTTTAATCGGTTGCTGTGCTCCCGCTCCTCCGAGCTCCCGTACTCGTTCCTTGAACCGTCGTTTTTCGGATCGTTCTTGTGCTCCTGCTGCGCTATCTCCGAGCTTATCTCTGCAACACGACGAATATCGTAATGCAATGAATTTTCGTTCGTGCGTTAATGCGGTTTTCAATTACGTTTTTTTTTAATGTTAAACTTTATTGTATTTTTGTTGATCTGAAAGGCATTAAATTTATTAATGTGTTAAGGAAGAAAAGTCAATTGAAGTCAATTGAATTCGTAAATAAAAACTGATTTCCAGATTTTTATTTTTAAAGAAATTCATAATATTTTTAACAATAATGAGGCGCTTTTCCAACATATATATGTCAACTATTTAATAAGCGAGTTGATTTTTTTATTAAATTTTTTTCAGTTAACATTGATTCAAAATTTAACCGTAATATTTAATTAAATCAATTATAAATGATACTTTAAAATACTTTCAATTATATATTACAAGAATAATTAACTATGCAAGTAGAAAAGCTAGAGACGCGTGAATTAACATTGAAATTTTTATATCTAATGTTTTTGTATAGCCAAAAAAAAACTTACATAAAAATTTTCGAATTCACAGAATGTTAGAAGGTCATAAAGAAGTCGCAAAAAAAAGAAAATTGGAATATACATTTTTTAAATAAAATGTTTTAAATTATGCATATCTTTATTTTAAGAGAATCCGGTAAAAAATATTATTAGAAAATCATAAAAAAATTATATTATTTCTTTTAAAAATTTAAACAGAATATTCATAATAAATTAATTTTGAAATTAAAATTATTTTTATTACATTTTTATAATATTTTCCATGCTATACTTTTCGCGATCGTAATCATCCGTATCCTTCGTACATTTTTCGAGAAAAAGCAAATACACGCAACGAAAACAACCATGTGCTAACAATCCTCGACAAAATTGCTGGAAACGTCAAAAAACAGACACGAAACAAACATTGAACCGTGTACGAGTGAAGCGTATATATAAGAGAACACCGAAAAAAAAAGGGGACCACCGAGGAAAAATAGTAACAAAGTTATCTCACCGGGAGAAAAAGAAAAAGAAGGGGAAGAGAGAGAAAAGAAATAAGGCACGGCTGGACGATAAGCCGAAGAAAGGTAACGTAAAGCAAAAGAAGAAGAAACAGCGGTTTCTGAAGAAAGTCGGCGAGAAACAATATCCGGCGCGTATTAGTTATCATTTATCAGAGCCCGAGAGTAGCGGCAAAGCGAGAACCGACGTGGTAAGCGAGGGTATACGTAAGAGAGAAAGAGAGAGAGAGATAGAGGTGAGAAGAAGGAGCGAGAAGTCGCTAAATCGAGAATTGGGTGAGCCATCTGTTGCCAGACATGATCGATAAAAGTCTGCCAAGTGTTATCAGTGCTAAACTGCTACTTTCGGCGGCCTGTTGTACCTACATATATATATATATATATATCTGTACATACGCGTGTATGTGTTTATAAAGAGAGGGAAAGAGAGAGAGAGAGAGAGAGTGAGAAAGGGTAAGTCTTATCCTCCACAACGCGCGTTGCTGCCCCTACTTTTTACCCTTCCGTACGTCCAGTCAAGGAAGAAAAAAGTGTGTGTTTTATGCCTTATAGTAGAGTGTAATTATCGGATGTTCTCGTGCGCATTGTTCGCCTGATTCCATTACGTCTCTTATATAATTAGATAAGGAACATGAAATCATTTGTTTTATTCAGTGTGAATTTTTTCCTTCTAATTTTTTTTTTTTTTTTTTTTTTAATAACGCTTGTGTTTATAAGATTATTTATTGTTGCATCAGTGTAATGATAAAAATTAGACTACAAAATAACTTTTTCCATCATTAAGAACAGTTCAGAAATTATAAAGTTATCAAAACGATACGCAAATTCAGATGCAAAAGAATAACATTAATTTAATTTGAGAATATTACAAAATTTACAGTACTTTTGAAATGAACAATTTTCATAATTATATAACCCATTTCGTAAATCAACATGATAAGAAGATATATGCGATAATAATCATAAATGAAAATTCATGTTACGAAAATGTAAGAGAGCGAATGAAAATGCTGCAGGCGTTCGATACATTTATTTTACGAAATCGATTAAACATGAATTATAGATATGTTCGGATTTGATATCGAAATCCATGTTAAAAGATTCACTCAATGTTCGCATGATTTATTTATAAGCAAAATTATCTGTGGATTACAAAACATACGTTATTCAAAGAATTAACGATAAATTTTATTAATCTCATTTCAAAATGCATCGTCGAAATTTTCAAAATCCTTCGCTTCTTCTAATATTATTTAAAAAAGCTTATACGATTTCAAAAGTTAAAAAATTCTTTAAAAAGTTATTTTAGATTTTTACGAGATGTTCATCTCGAAATAATCATCGTTCTTCGTTTTTATGCTCTTTCTTCTGCAAATAATAACGTGAGGCCAGTTAAAAAAAAAGAAAGAGAGAAAAAAGAACAAAACTATCGTAAAAAATTCAAAGTTTTCATAAATTACAATAAAAAAGATAAAGACCAAGACTAAACAAGACGCGAAAATAAACCAAGTTGAAACAAGTTGAAACTGTCAAAGAAGTAGATGAAGAAGAGAAAAGAACAAAGAAACGACATGAAAATACACAGTTTTTTTTTTTACTTATTTACTTGAATGTTCTATTCATTTTTAACGGGACAGCAAGGAAGGTATTATATAATTCTCACTCTGACAGATAACGCAAAATAAAGCATACCGTAGTTCTGCAAAAAGTGAAAATATCGATCGCTTTGGTTGTTGCAACGTATGCGATGAAAATTTTGCAAAAGTTTTTGATGTTCTCTTTCTCTTTCCTACCTCTTAGTAGACGGATATTTTCCGAATATAAACAAACGAGGATTGTTTCGCATCTCATGGCGGAGGGGAGGGGGGGGGGAAGAGATGGAGGAGGGATCTTTTCACGAAAAGCTGCTGCGTCGAGAGCGTAGTCACGCGATCGGATAAGCTTCTGCGGCGTTAGTCGGCTCACAGCATCGGATCCCCGAGAGAGAATCCGAGAAAGAGCTAAAGGGTCCGTATTTATATCCGTCTTTTTCTCTCTCTTGCGGTTACTCTTGCCCTGTCTTTCTCCGTTTATCTGTGCAGCTAGCGTTGCGGGCGCCAAGATTGATAAGTATTTCATTAAAGAAGCAAATAACCCAAGCGCGAGCGTTAGTTTCTTTACCGCTTGAAATTTTGGTTATTTCTCGGGAATACCGAATTACGCGATGTATACGCTGCGTTGAAGCGTACCGAGTTAAAAAGCTTTATAAAATGAGTTGCTTGTAAGCTTAGTCAGATCTTGTTAATCTCGTTATTAATGAACTGAGAATATACTTTGTTTTCGATTTAAGAAATTCAGATAAAAATAGTTTATTTATACTTGTTTTACTGCGTAGCTCGATTAATAAGATAGAAATCCATGATTAAATAAATAGAAAATATAAATAGAAAATTTTTATAATATTAATTCATCTATTTCCATTATTTTATAATAAAATTAAAAATATAAATATTTTTAAATCAAATTGTGAAAATTATTAAAAAATATTTAAAAAGAAAAGAGAGAAAATTTGAAAATAGTTTTTCAAATATTTTTATCATAATGTCTGAATATATGAATGTGAAAATGGTTCGGATCGATAAGATACATTCTCATGCGCTCATCGTTTGCCTATATACAGATACATGAATAGTTCGAATATTATTCAAGTGTTTTTTTTTTTTTTTTTACATAAAATGATTACGGTAACTCGTATAAAAATGAAAAGAAATCTATACTCACTGTACAATCTTATACCGCTTTCGGCGTCGCCCAAGGAATTTTTCGATATGCACTTGTATCCGCCGAAATCACGTTCTTCTAAATTTCGAATAGTCAATTCCATCCAGGAGCTGTACATGTTCGTTATATCCTCGGTCGTTTGATATTTATTGTTGCTAATTATCATTTCTCCTGATGAGAAAATTAATAATTTTAAAAATAAATAATTAACGAATTAAGGTCGACGACATTAAGTCGATTTGGTGCTAACGATTGTCGATTGTACAAGAGACTTATATTTTTATCGAATCTAAAAATCATATTTAATTTAGAATCGTAATAGATAAAGATTATATTAATAGATAAAACGTTGAAAGTCTATGAATGTTACATGCGTTCGCGTATACACCTACCATATAAACGTATACTCACGCACGCACATATACGCACAGATACCCACACACACATAAATATATATATATATATATATGTATACATACATATATACATAGCAAAGCTTATGCAGGCCCAAAGTTGAAATTCAGTTTGGCCTATTCGGATAACGAACGGATAAGCGTTCGTAGCGTTACTCTCGGTATCAAGAGCAGTAGAGGAGTGGAGCAAGAGGAGAGCGGCGAACAGGTCAACTTTGGAAACGCGCTGATGAAACAAGGAACTTGCAGGTTTACTGGTCGTATAAAACTTGAAATTGACGTGAGGAGGGGGGCGGGAAGGGGGAAAGGGGGCAAGCCGATAAATGTCCAAAGCTCACCCGGATTATACGCGTATGCGTGCGTTGTCTCTATTGTATATGTGCGTGCATACATATTTCTTGGATTTGTACGTACGAATATATTTACCGTTCTCGCGCATCCAGTAATTAATAGGTTTTGGCGAGGCTTCGACTTTACAGGACAGGCTCACGTCTGTCCTTAGCGGCGCACCTACAAGTTGATTCGGCACTTCGATCAATGGACGAACTGTAAGCAAATGATTATAATGTATGGTTCAAATTATTTGTTGAAGGTAGTAGTGATTAGTTGGGATTTTTTTTTTTTTTTTTTTGTTTTTTTTTTAAATTTTTAACGAGAAAATGGGTCAATTTATATTAAAATTGAACAAATAATTTACTTTGCATTTGTTTGATATGTACCTATTTCTTTATAAGTATTATATTTTATTTATACCAATAAATATTTTACACATTTTGTGCATATTTAAAGAATGATAAAAAAAACAATGATATTAAAATATTATACTCGTGCTGTAGACGATATTAGTTTATACATACATTAATTCAATACACAAAAATATGTACATATAAATATAACTTCCTTATTTAAATATAAAAGCAAAAACTTAATTAAATTAAATGCTATTTATTGTCATAAGACAAAACGAAAATAGTCGCTTCTAAATTAACATTATAATGCACTAAATTAACATTACATGACTAATGTGGAAACAGCAAAATTACAGATTTAAAAATAGTTACTTTATTTGTAAATAAACGGTTTTTATAAATAAACCACAAAAAAAAAAAAAAAATAATACAAATAATAACACAAATATTTTTACAACTGAAAACAAAATTTTTGAGTTTTACAAACCCAATAACATGTATACCATATGTGGTTATGTAAAGTATTTATTTAATATGCATGGACGTTGTAACGAATTCTGTCAGTTCGTCTGTAAAAAATTAACA
The DNA here is from genome assembly GCA_949987625.1 of Chalcis sispes. Taxonomy (NCBI): domain Eukaryota; kingdom Metazoa; phylum Arthropoda; class Insecta; order Hymenoptera; family Chalcididae; genus Chalcis; species Chalcis sispes. The sequence continues at coordinate 22,829,427 of OX465096.1, forward strand.
TTATTAGTTTGGATTGTTAAATGAACTGAAAGTACGTAACTCGGTAGTACGTCCGGATTTTTTCTAACAAATGGGATATATTTTTATCCAAAATTCATGTACGTAAAGTTAGCAATATCCCCTGAAGAGTTAGCAAGTTGATTGCTGGTTCCAAATAGAGCCACTTTGGAATATAACTTAACTTTATTTAACTGATTCTACAGGTTTTTGGTATGACGTATTACGATTCTAGTATCAAAATAAAAAAATTTTATACGATAATCAGTTATAAATGTGTCGCAGTTTATTCGGCACAACTCAAAGCTATTGGCGTAAACTTAACTTCTATTTTTTTGTACATTTTTCCTCAAATACAACAATATCTATCGAAAATATTATTACTTCATTTTTTATCCAATCATCAATTTTAATTCAGTTATCTAAGTAAACAGATTATATCATATTTAAATAATCCTGCGAATATTTGCTGACAAAAAAACTTTTGTATACAATCCAATAAAAATCAAGTGCTAAGCCGTATAACTACGACTTAAAATTAATCAAAAGTAAATATTAAGCAGTTTTTTTATTTTACAGTTATCCATTTTTAGTAAAAAATCAAAAACCGATTCAAGGCGTTCCGTTTATTTATTCAAGTACCATCGATTGAAAATATATTTTCGAATTCACTGGCAGTTGATAACTTCACTACAAAATAAAAGAAGAAAAAAAAAACCAAAAACGGAAGAGAGAAACTTAATTGTTTTCAATCTTCTGCGCAGAGTAGAAATCATGTTGCAGCATCCACAATGAATTTGTCTCGTTCGCGCTTCGATCATCTGTATATATATATATATATGTATGTATGTATGTGTACGTGAGCATCTATTCGTGTAGATATATGCACGTGTACATGATCGAATGCGAAATACGAGGAACGGAGCGCATCGCGTTTGTACGCGCTGGAGAGGTGGAGAGAGGAGGGAAAGGAGAAAACGCCATCAATCGCATGCGAATCCTATCTGTCGCTTTTCAACGGCTTTTCCATATATGTATATATAGGTTGTTTTTTTCCATTTCTCTCTCTCTCTCTCTCTCTCTCTTCTCTGCAACCGTAAATGTAGCGATGGCTTCGACTCGCGTTAAAAAAAGCAATACAAGCAAATACGTATATAAGCCTGCGTAAACATATACATACATACATACATATATATATATATGAACGTACATATATAGATCGTGGGAGGGCAATTAAAACTTTCTGACCGACCTGTAGTCTGCTACCAACGGGTACCATAAATCAATCCAACCGCAGTATCTTTCATCCTCTTCTCTTTCTCTCTCTCTTTCTCTCTCTCTTCCTCCATCCATATCTTTCTATCTCTCTTTCTCTCTCTGTGATCCCTACGTTCGCGTCCGCATATTTACACATCCGCCAACAACGACATTTTATCGGACATTGTAGCGATTGTCGTCGTCAAACGGCTTTGTATTGCATGGGCTAGGTCAAGTTAGGGAGGTAGAAAAAGAGAGAGAGAGAGAGAGAGAGAGAGGGAGGAAGCGAATGCGAGAGGCAACCATGGCCGAGTGAGCCTCGCATGTGCAGCCGGAAAAGTGCGAGCGCGCAAATTGCAACCGAGTCAGCGGATTTTCAAAGGAAATTTTCGAGAGAGGCAGAGAAAACGGAAAAGGAGGGGAAAGAAAGAGAGGAAAAGGGAGGAGGAGAGAGTGAGAGAGAGAGAGAGAGAAAGAGACGAAGAGAAAGAGAGAGAGGAATAGAAATAGAGTTACTGAGATGCCACTGCATGTATTATGAATGCGCTGAATTAACGCGTTCAATTTTCATTGGCAGCTTAATCGAGAGTTTAAAAGCGATTGTTGCGAATATATACAAGTCGCCTTGATGAATCGCTTTAATTAACGCGGAATTTATTTTGAGTCATTCACGCTTGTGCTGTTGTTTAGTGAAGAAAGAGAGGTGTAGCAATTACTCGCCTGTACTCGTTTATAAATACGTTAATTTTTGTAAATATTTTTATTAAACGTATAGTTTTCTTAATATTTATTAGAAATTAAATTCAGATAAAATATTTTTTAAAAAGATAGATAATAAAATTATCAGTTTACATCGAAAGCTGTATATAATTCTTAATACTTTTTATTTGAATATTTATAACGATCATATTCGAATATTTATAACGATCTCTTAGAGTAAAAAATTTTTTAATTTTTTTTCATACGAAAATTGGAAAGTAAAAACTAGCTTTTTATTTTCTTTACAAAAATATTATTATAGTCAACAGTAAAATTTAAAAACGCTTCATAAAAATCGTTTTTAGCTACTTAAAAAAAGAAATTTACAACCGATACTTTCAATATTGTTTAAAAGATTTTAAAATTTTACGACTCTTTGCTTTTTATTATTGAAATTAATGGATCCATTTTTCATGAGTTCGATCATAAAATGGTTTTTTTTTTTATATATCCAATGATTGATGATAATAACATTAGTGTCAATTTTTATTTTAATTTCAATTTTCTGTAATAATTCTACGTAAAATTGACGAAAAATTATTATTCGTTTTAAACGATACGCTTAGGCGATGTTTAATATTTTTTTCTCTCTTCTTTCTTTTTTTTTTATAAACGTTTTATTTTTAATGGATATAAAGCACCGTTTTACTAACACATTATAGTAGCAAGTGTTTAAAACAAGTACGTTATCACTTTAAATTCGTTTAAGCGCGCGAGCGTAATTTCAAAGTTAAACGCTCAGTTTAATTCACAATAAATTTGTAAAAACTATTACATTCTTAATCGTTAAATCTTTCCGTACTTACATTTCACAAGACAACTATGCATTTTAAGCAACACGACGGAATAACAAAACACGATGAATTATCCTTTGCATACGCGATAAGAATCCTTCTAAAAAAAATTTATATATATGTACTCCTATTAAAATAACTTAGCCCGATAATTTACAACGCTGCATTTACTTTTTGTATATGTATAACGAATGTTTATTTCGTTCAAGACGAAACAAAAATTACATTGTTTTATAAAAATAAAAAAGGCAGCTGTATCGTTCAAACGTTTTACACGCACCTTTTTCAATCTTTCCGCAAATTAAAACACCCTTCGAAAGTCTTCGCGTTTCGAACGAGCTCACGCACGCGAAAGAAATAATTTCCTCCATGGGAATACACCCCTCTTATTATTTAAAAGGTGAGGCAGTAAGGTAGGCTAGTTAACGGTTGCTCTTAAAACGCTTAGGGAAAGGGGCGGGGGGAGGATAGGACATTTAATGTTCTTGAACTTTGGCGAGAGCGCGAACTCAGTAAGAATATCCGTTGCGGGTATAGGTGAGAAACGTAGTGTATAGAAAACCGTGGAGTAGAGAGAAGGGGGTGAAGAGGAAGAGGAGGGGGTGAGAGATACCTGCCGGCGCATAATGCGCCGCTGTCCTTTACGCTGCAATTAACGGATAAGCGATCGACCTTTAGCTGCGCACGACGCTAACCCGCTTTCGCCTCGCGGATATATACGCTCGCACGTTTTATATAATACGGCTTCCCTTAACCGTTTCTTCAAACGAGAAAGCGCCTTGTTATTATACGTTTCTCTCTCTCTCTCTCTCTCTCTCTCTCTTTTATCTTATTATACCCGTAAATTTTTTTTCTTCTTCTTATTATATTAGCTTGTCGGTATTGTATTTTTAGATGAACTATGACTGAAACTACTGTCGATATTCTTATATAATAAAGCGACTGAATATATATTAATGCACGCTTGATTGAAATATTATTACTGAATTTATTAATGTAAATGTATGAAACATTGTATAACGGTTTGTGTTAATGCGGTACTTATATTTTAGTATTTCATTCAGTATGTTTTATTACGATTTATAAATATTATAAACATCAAGATTCATTCATTAATAATCTATTAATAATTTATTATATCATATTTGAAAATTCAAATATAATAGCGAGATTTTGAAATAAATCGCTCGCACTATATGTTAACTCTTAAAAAATGTTTTAAATATTTATTTCTAATAATTATATTTTTATATTTAATTTTATTTTAATTTAAATTTAAATTAATTGAAAAAAAAAATAAAAAATAATTAACTAATACTTTTAGTTTTATTTTGTATTGCTTTTTCATAAATGTTATTCATTTTTTCGATAATCGAAATTTAAATTCAAATTACGTTAAAGGTATAAAGCGCTACTACAGTCACATCTATGATAATGCAGGGGATGAGAGATGAAAAAAAGTAACGCGAGAAAAAAGTCACCAAATAGATTCATTCAATTATTAAAATTATTTTT